>JANZLQ010000057.1:554930-579748 GCA_026212715.1 Elanus axillaris | reverse complement strand
ATAGTTGTGGTAAGATTAAAAAAAATATAGGTGCTTTTATACCAAAGAAACTTATACTGAAGTTGGAGCATAGTAACAGAAGGAACTGCTATGACTGTAGAATGAACCAAACACCACAATGAGTACAAAGTTAAATATAAACAACATTGTGTTCAAGGGGCCACGGGATTACAACTTGTCCAAAAGAAGAAAGTAATGCAAAATTCAAGTTTTGAATGTATATATCACCTTCCATGAAGCAAATAAGTGGTTAATAGTACTTCCAGACTGCTAAAATTGCACCAGGACTCTTCCCAGAGTGTTGTCTATGCACTACTGAAGAGTAGTTCACATTCCCAGGTACCGCATTTTACAATTAATATTGCTTCTCATTCAATACACTAAATTGCTTCAAAACAGAAACCAGTGCAATTAAGGACAGGCTCTGGCATAGCAACATTCATATGCAATTCTGTTTTCCTTGAAGCCTTGGCTTGCACCCAGCTATAGGTTTGAAACTTGACAAAAAGGCAGAGCTGCTTTACATTACATAACTTACCTTTACTCTGTAACATAGCTGTCTTGTTCATGAATTGCACACAGTTTTATAATTAAAAGTACCATATTAATTTGAGGAAAAAAATGGGTGCAGGTGTCCCATGAATCAGGCACACTTTGAATTCCAAATAATTTTTGAAATTGTTTTTAAATAATCACCCTGATATTCTCTTTCCCTCTAATGCATTCCATTTTTTTAATTAGCCTTGTATTTCTAGCATCTAAATAATTAAGAAACAATAGTTATTCCTCTACTTATTCATTACGAATACAGCCCACTATAATTTGGACTACAGCTACTCTAGATGCAGAAGTTGTCAAAATGCATGAAAGAACACTTAAGATATTTTAAAACTTCGATGCCAATGATATACCTCACAGTATGTATTTGACTTGAAAAAGTTGTTCATACTCTTTTATTTGATTACTGTATCTAACCTCAAAATCAAATTGACCAATTCTCAGGTTACTGTAGATTTAGCCAGTTTTGCTTACAAAATAAATCACTAAACTTGAACCCAGCAGAAATATTATCCTTCCCTTCCAAACTGGCAGAAAATATTGTCCACCTTCCACCAATTGTAAATTCAGCTTGAAGTTACTGGCCTAACATTGGTATTTTCCCCACTGATATTTCTTACATGAACTTGCAACAGAAATGGTGCAAAATAGCAAGACCTGTTGGAATAGGCAGAAAGGAATTCAAACTTTAATCTGATTGGTTTAATTTTTTTTTTAGCAGGAGGAAAAAGAATAAAGTTACAAGATTCTTTTAATATTTTCACAATGTTAAACTAAAACTGAGCTCTAGGCTACATGTGTAAGTAAATCTAGAACACAAAAGGGTTAAATAAGATCTTCTTTTAAGATACAAGAACTTAAGCTTTCTTTACGTTTAACAAACTTCACAGAACAGATACTGCAAAGGAACAACCCCCTCCCCAACTTTTTGTTTAAAGTGAACATTGTCCATAATTCACATGAACTTTAAGTAGTGTTCTCTCAAGAGCCACCTTGAAACCATCTGTGCACTTGTAACGAAACTAAACAGAATATTGAGGAACAAAATAGCATCTTCAGTATTAATGCAGAAAAGTCTTGTGTATCAATCAGAATGCCCATCAAATGCTATGGTAGGATTTCGTAGGAAAAGAAAGCGTGTATCACAGCAGCCACCAAAATCCATGTTTTTTTTTTAAACTCCTCACGGCAAATGTAAATAATATCCTTCGACAGTCCCTCTCACCAGGACCAGTTCCTGAAAATGCAGCACATTACAGAAGATTTTGCTGCTGGTTTCATATACTTGAATAATAACAATAATAAAAAAAAAACAGCTTGCCTTTTGGATAGCTTGCATTTTATAATGATGGGACACTTGTGGTTTGCTTCATGGTTAATTAATGCTAATACAGTCAGATGCTAAGTGTGTGTGTGATGACACATATATATTCTTCTCTTTTTTCTAAATTAGTTGTCTCCTTGTTAAATGCTCCTACCTGGCTACCAAAGTAACAATATAATTTGGCCTATAAGGAGTTAGTTACCTGTCACAAGTAGAATGGAGAATGAGTCATACAAACTTACTCCCAAAATGCTGGGGTTTTTCAAGTGACACATTACTTCACCCCTCTGATGTTTTACATCTCTCTGCCCAGTATTTGAAGATGAGACAAAAATCTTTCACTCCCTCAGGTTTTCTTACAAATTTACCTGATTGTTAATACCTTACTAATAGACTGAGAAGCTAAGTTCACTCAGGATTAAGCTGGGCCACATCAGTACGAATCCTTTTTACCTGCAAAAACCCTGTGTGCAGCAGGAGACATGCTGACTATTATGTTTGCTTTTTTGTTTCCACACTGACAAGACTGGTGCAATTCAGCTCAGCTCAAAGTGACTTACCGTAATACAGAAGCATAGGTCTAAACAGATCTGAAACATTCTACTCCATGTAATGCTTTTCACATTCACTTGCTATACTTGCTTTGCAATAGATGCGGGCAGAGATTTTCATAAGAGCGTTCAGCTGCATAGAAAGGGGCTGACATAGCCCATTTGATTATCTCATTGACACTCTGGAAGGGAGGAATATAAAATCAATCTGATAAAGGGTGTTTTACTGGTTGTTCCCCAATACTGTTACTGAATTCCGTTTGCTACAAAAATGTCCTTCCCCCCCAACATATAAGTCTAGCTACAGAAAGTCAGTCTGTGGAATCCAGCCATGGCTACTGTGCTGTGAATTAGCCTTATTTGATCAATTATCAGATACCTGCACTTAGCAAAAGGCAAACAAGAGCCAATCAGGTTTCAGCCGGTGGGAATGGCTGCACTGCTCAAGGTATGTGGAATCTGTTCACACAACTCAGAATCTCTGTGGATGCCATGTAAAAAGAATGCACCATTTACTGCTCTGGGGTGGAGTTGTCTTTAAAGTGAGATCATAATTTAACTGAGAAGAAAGAAAGAAAGAAAAAAACCCAAACCCTGATAGGTTCTTTATAGTAAGATAGATATAAAAATTTTTCACAAGAATCTCTGTCCTCCTTTCTTTTTGGCTTCCTGGGAAGAACCAGAAAGTTGTTCCTACCCCAAAAGAATCCCTGATGCTGGTGACACTGCCTAATTCAAAAGCCACACGCGATGAAGGCACGAGTGACCAGTCAGGTCTTCTGGGCTTAAGCAGCTGCAGTTGCTGCTCTTAGTAGTATTTCACCTCCTCAGGATTCACTAGCAGTGAGGAGGTGAAAGGCTGCACCTTAAACAGTTTGTCTGAAAGCCATGTGCATAGCAAACTTTTACACCAGCTTCTATTCAACTAATTGTTTTAACTCTGCAGCTGGAATGTTTCCAGCATAAGGCTTTTAGAGTGACTCCAGCAATAACAGAAGCCTTTGGATTTTTCTTGTTTTGTTTAAATCCACTAGCCATGCTCAAAAATAATATTTCTTCATGTTTTATTTTTATACGGTGGCTAGCAGGCACCTTAGTAACCAGCCAGAAATCAATTTCAACCACCAGCAACCCCTAAACTACAGTACCAGGACGGTTGGCTAAAGAAAGGAAACTGATTGGCTGTAGTCTGAAACTTGCCTAGTACAAGGTGTCTGGCTGACTTTGTCCTAAATAAGGCTAACATTAGTGAACTAAGAAACAGCATTTGGTTGCAGTCTTGCACTCAGGAACATCCTTCTCCAATGCGTTGGCAAGATCTCCCTACTTTCCGATCCAGTTTCACCATTTTCATAATGGCTTCCTCACGCCCACGTCCCATGTGGTCAAATGTGCAGTCATGTTGTTCAGGCAGACGATGTAACATACAGAACACATAACCTACCATGGAAAGCAAAAAAAAAAAAAAAAATACAGTTAGGGACTTGGTTAAAGTGGCAGAATCTTACCTGATTCAGATCACCTTCTGGGGGATTACTCAGTTCTCAAAAATTAATGCCAGCTTTAAGTTTTTACTTATCTTCCCTTACAGGGTATTAATAAAGCTCTGCTTATATACTGCATTTTCTTGAGTATTTATCAACACAGTATCAAAGCTCAAGTCATATTAAATTTGGTTTGGTTTTTTGCAATCCTCTCATCTTACAGAAGAAGCCCCCCAAGATCATCTTAACTAGGTATGCCCAGATAGTAATAAAGTTAATGTTTTAAAAGAAAAGTCTGATCACCTTCACTGAAATATTTTCTACTTTATGTAGAGTTGGTTGTAATTTCTGAAATTCATGCCATGCCTATAGTACTTCAGGTTTAGCTCCCAAGCTAATTAAAGTCCAAACTGTTAAATCTTCCTCCTTACTGCCAGCACTCCAAGTTGGCAGCAGAGTTCACTGCTCCACTACTGTTCCAGTTTTCAGAAGCTTCTCTTCATGAACTGTTCTGACACTAACCATGGGGGGTGGCATTTGACATAGGGACATGTCATGCCACAACATCTTGCTCTGTAGCTGAAAAGATGTAGCTTATTGTCACTTTGTCTAAAGCTAGTCAATGTTACTCAGTTTTCCAGGGAGCATGTGATTCAGAAACACATGTAGAAACATGTCAATACTTTTTCCTACAGGTGAGGAGGGCATTCTCAGTAGCCACCTCTTTCTAGTCTACAAAGAAAACCAGCTTTTTTCTTACTTGCCCCTAATACTTTATAAGGGTTAAGAAATTGCCTCCAATTTCCTACACCTAAAATGAATGTGACATAGCAATAAGTAGTATTAAGATGATATAGTAGGGAAGAGAGTCAGACAATTACAGGGTTCATGTAGTCCACCGTATATGAAATGAAGTATGATACTGCCCGCGCTACAGTATTTTTCCTGCCTGGTGGTGCAAAGAGCATCACTCTGCCTCTCACTGAATGCTTTACATTACTGCTGCTCCTTGAACGCTCAAAAGATATTAAAACCACAAATGATGATATTTGAGAGATGGAAAAGGATAAAAATGAGTGAATGATTGAGAGAGTGTGTGTTTGTGCATATACACCCCCCCTATATATATATATATATATATATGTATATAAAAAAATATGTCTGTGAAGTATTTGAAGCTCCTGGACTACAAAACATCAATTGTAGGAGAGAACAACAGGCTATCTTTATCTTAGTGTGATTGTTAAGAAAACACAAAGGGAAAAAGTATCACATGTGGAATTATTAAAAAAAAAAAGTGAAGAAAAATTGATTTATCTTTGTTCTTTGTTTCAATAGCACCAACTATGAAAAGACACATCTATTATCTGTGGTCAGCTTTGAAACCCAGTTCTAAGAAAAAAGCAAAAAAGACAAGTTTTCTGTATACGTGATTCAGAAATATGGATGGAAAGATGCAGATTGAACTGATATGTATCTCGCCCCTTGTGATCATTACCTCTACTTCAATCTCAGTCTGGGTCATACCACACTCAAATGTGACAAATATCTTTCTTGAGGTATCAAAAATTCAAGGTCTGATTGTTAAAATGAAAATATCCTTGGACTATAGTTCCAATACTAAACAGACATTTCACTCAATTCTCCTACAGAAAGCAGGACTGAAGGCTTCCCTTATTTCTTGAAATAAGACTTCAAATTATGGAACCAATGTCCACTGCAGGCAAAAGAATACATAAATACCTGACTAGATGAGCTCAAAAATCCAGTTCATCATCTTATCTGTAATGGTTGCATAAGAAGCAGATGCAAGAGTCCCTCCAGTTATGGATTGGGCTGATGTCACTTCAGTTCCTTGTAGGTAAAAACTAGTTCTAAATCTTGACCGTTTTACAGATCTTCTCCACATGGTTAACAAGCATATGTAGTAATGCTATTTCATGTTATCTAAAAGAGACCTTGAACATGTATACAATCTTCTACACAGCTTCACCAAGACCCTTTTAACAATTCTATAAATCTAATAAGAAACTACATATACGACATGATTTATCACTTTTGAACATGACCTTTCAATTGCCACATCTCCTTACTTTCTACAAAGCCTCCTGCTTTTTGTAGATCAGTACTACTTCATGATGTTCCTTTGTACTTTGCCACCTCGATACAATCTAAACTGCTTTGCCGTACCTTTATTTGTTTCTTGAACACCTTTTAGTTCTTTTTAGAGCACCTGTTTTCATTTAGGAAAATCTGTACTGTATGCATGAAACATTATTTCTTCTGTTTGTCAAGTATTTCCTTATGCATTCTTGAACAGAATTTCAATAACTGTCCACAAAGAATGGCAGGTGATTTTAATTTTCCCAGATTATGGGAAAAGTATTCCTAATTTTAGCAACTAAATGATCTAAACTGTTATTCATATATCTATTTAAATATGTATGGCTAATTAAAACTGTTAATATCTAAAGAAATAATACCCAAGCACATTTTGAATGTTACTAAAATATTTTTGCATATATTGGCTGTTCTTATGGAGGGGGTTTATTCTTGTTGAATTAGCAACGGTGATCTTCTGGAACCCTCATTTCCAAAAGTGACTTCAGATCTTTAGTCCCATTGCTCCAAATGCCTAAGTCACTTTACAGATTGAAACTTGTCTTTTTGTAGGTTTTATTTAAGATTTAAAGGACTTGAATACTGTTATATAGTAGCTAGTTGAGTAACAGCAGTTCTGAACATTTTTTCATTAGTTCAGAGTGGATATATTCAATTAAGTTATTACTGCTATATTCACTCCTTGCTTCTTCACTGGTCTGGAAATCAGAGTGGACATTCTGTGCTCTGTGTGTGCAAAAGTGCCTGATGTCATACCAAGACCATCAGTTTTTACAGCAGTTCCATTATGAACTTATGAGCACTGGGGCAGAAGGCCAATGTGTGTACTTCTATTTTGATCTGTAAAACCAATCCATATTTAGAGGTGAAACCTTTTCTCCTGAGAACTCTGCTTTTATGGTTATAAAGCAAGTTAGATAAATGAGCTCTTGCAGTGTATTTACTGTTAAGTTCATTATGGGAAGATATCAAATACAGGTTGTCTCCCCTAAAAGGATTTTACTGCAGAAATGCTTCTTTTAGCACACTATAACTAAAAGACAAAAATAAATAACTTTCTGCGAGGGTAAAGAGCATTAGAAAACGGAATCCATCTGCCAACTAAAGTTAGTTTACCCTAGTCATCAACCAAAAATATGCCAGATTTCCACTCCAAGCATAGAAGATTTCAGTGTAGTAAATGTAATAATAAATCTCACAGTATTGCAATTGTTTTCTGATGGTAGAAGTAAACTATGAATCACCTACTCGTCAGGCCTCTAATGCAAACATCTTGGAAAAACATTATATAGTGCCTCAAAACCTTTGAGGTCCTCTAAGCACCCCAGAAACGACTTCACAATATATCATCAAAAATTCACTTCTATTTCATCACCAGAGCATAAATGGCTAAAGCCATAAAGCTGTGTACCATCTCTGCCTTACTTGTACCCATACAGATGAGTCTTTTGTGTAGGATGTGCAAAGAAAAAAAAATCATTCAAAGGAAGTCTAAGATTGCACACAAGCAACTGCAAAGTTGCTTTCATAATTCCTGAGGAATCTGCTAGGAAAAGGCAGTTGGAGAGGACAGAAAACAAATCTTCCATATTCAAGACCAGAGAACACCACAGACCTACAGTTTGCAGTCATTTTTCATCATCACGCACACACAGCATTTTCCTCACTGTTACATTCAAGAGCACTCGCTAGATGGGAGTATGGAACGACAACAAGCAAATATTTCAACTAAAACCTACATTTAATTCTTAACTTTCTGTCTTCAAATTCTGAAAACAATCAGCTGCTAAAATACCAATAAAATGATATGTGAAGCATCAGAAACAATTAAACTAAATGGCATCATAATTCTCAACACAAAAGCCAAATTGTAATTTTGGAGGGTCCCTGATTTTATAAAATTTATTCTTTTTTCTTTGTTAACAGAAAGTGGTCAGACTTTCTGGAACATGGCACAAACGCCCAATAATTGGGTTACTGCAAACTACCAATGTAGAAGTACAGCACACTGTTGGGACTACTCTAGTAGATGTCCTTGGCCAGGTATGGAGTCCCAGACTCTTCCAATATACTGCTGGAGAACACCACACTGTAATGTAAAATATACAATAAATATAATGATCCCTGTTATGCAAATAGCATTGTGATAGAAAGGAAGCTTCTTTTTTTCCCACCCTGAGATTCTGGTCCTGACCTCATTCATGAGACATTCAGAAAGCTGCTAAAAGAAGACAGATTTGTTTGTAAGCATGTTTTGAAAAAAGTGGTGGAAGTGCCGAACAAACTTATTAAATATTTATACAGCTTATGCATTTACAAAGTGCCTTAAAAACATTTAAAAGTGTCCCTGTTTGAAACATCTTGATGTATATTACCTAAAAAGTAGTTGCATGCTGCCACAATTACCCTGATAGTATATTCATACTTCTGTTTTTTTAAGAATAGAGAGCATATTTGGACTTTGCCATACGGTGAATGTGTCATATGGTTAATACAGCAGTTCCATCTACTGAAGAAAATGGAACCTCGCTTATGTAGAGGTACATTTTTGTATTTCTAAAAGCTAAGCCATTCAAATATCATTGCTGACATGAAAAGACGGAAGCCCTTAATTACCATCAATCATCTTAATTGTTCAAGCTAGACATTTATGTTTTCACTGCATGCAGTAACTGCTCTGAAAGCTTAGCCTTCTATACTTCAAAACTGTCAGAATTTGCAGCTTATGCCACTTCCAGATTTTATTTAATAAACAACTTGTGTTTGTATAGATCCTCTATAAGAAGCCTATTCAAAGGTAGTCTGAATAATGGCATAGACTTACTCCTGTGCAGAATTCTGTCCTGTGTGCTTTGGCTTCTTCATGTGCTTCACAAGGAAGTTTACCTTTCTTGCTAATTTGAAATTCTAATGAACAAAGGTTCAAACAGAACTTAAAAATACCTTGTAACCTCAAGAGATGAAGGTGCTGCAAAAATTCTCTACCGAAGGTGTATTTTCTAACAAGGTATGTGTGAGTCTATATGCAGATTTCTGTGTAAGAACAATTTTTAACATATCTTTAAGAGGTGAACGTATCTACAGCATATCATACAACACAGCAAAACCAGGCAGATTAACCAGCAGAGAAGATTAGGTCATGCAGTGATACATGCTGTTGCAGCACTGATCAGAATAATCGGACATCATTCACCAAAAGTGTCTAGTAATCTATAAAACAATGTTTATGCATCTTCCCCCATCCCTTCCATCTGGAAAGATGACTTAATGTGCTGTAAATGATGCTAACAATAAAGGTATTAAAAAAGGGGTGGGAGGAAAATATTTTTTTCTTTTTTCAACACATGAAATAGATAAGAAATGAATGTAAGAGTGAACAAATAGCTACCAAGATACCAACCAAGATCCTAAAGACTTGTACATCGAGTACCTCAGGAAACACTTGCTCTCGGGATTTCAATATAATCCAGCTTGCTCCCCTAGTATTTTGGAGATGGTTCAAGAAGAACATCCAGCAATGGAAGGGCATAAAAGGTGTGCTATCATCCAGCCTAGCAAAATTGCCAGAGCAATTTATATGCACTGCTAATTTACAGTATAAAAATCTAGTCTGGTAGTACCTTGTATTATTCTCCTTCTAGACAGTTCCATTCTTTCATATACTCTAATTATCTCTTCTCTCTCTTCTGTGGGGAATGCTCTGCATTAGCATTGTCAGCTTTCATTACACAACTCAAGGAACACTCAGTTTTACTGACATTTTCTACGAAACCAAACCAAACCAAACCAAACCAAATCCCAACAAGCTAATCAACAGGCTTTTGGAAGTAAGTGAACTAATCTATTCTTCCATTTCCCTTTCCCAGTTTTGCAAGATGTCAAGGACATTGATTAAGTGCTAAGTAGTTTAGAATAACTTGGCTAGGAATCTTGTCATTCCTTCGCAAGTGGAAAGGGGAGTAAGCCACATTATGGTAAAGCTTTTTAAGCAAATAGATATATTTATTAAAGCTCCACAAAACATAACGAGGCAGTCATTTCTACCATCCACTCCAAGAAGAGTGGATGGGGAATGTTAACCTCTTAAGTGCTCAAAGTTAGAAGTCTCTAAATATTAATTACGTCAAAATTTGCCCTCTCAAGGTATTTCAATTACATGTTCCTTCATAAACAGCACAGCTGCAAGATTCATGAAACACATAGCAGGAAAAAGCACACATATCTTTACAACTTATTTTTCTGATCATTTGCTATGGTTACTACAACTTGCCTTTCAATATTTTCTTCTTTATATAGATAATCTATACTTATGACTACCAAAATGATCAATAACTGAAACAAAAAGAAGAAAAGAGAAGAGGTGGTATAAGACACCTTAGAATGTTTGTTTTAATTTGCCAATCTGTCCCTGGGACTGGATGTGCACTTGGGACTTCCATCCTGCTTGTAAGTCAGTCATAATCTCAGGTTTCATACTAGAAGCACACAGCTCTGTGACATCCGTGATGCTACATAAAAATTTATGTCTGGGACTCAGGATGCTTACAGGATGCTGCAGATTCATTTTGTATTTCTACTACTGGGTTTTTGCTTAGGAGAAAAGATGGGAACAAAGATTTTTATTTTTTTTTTCTCCTTTCTTGCTCTATTTTGCTGTCTACCACAAAAAGGGTAAAGCAGTATGTATGAGCATGTATTAGAGACAAAAAAGCTATTAGTGAAAAAAACTGTGCAGGAAATGAATGGAAGAAATTGTATGCAAAAGAAAGATGACACCATCTTAATCCCGTAGCAGCCAATGGACAGGTATGTTAAAAGATTGTGCAAGAATTCTTCAGACTGCAAGGTGAAGACTTTTATTTCTAAGTTCAGTCACGTATAACCTGTGTTTCAAAGTGTATTCTGTCTATTTTCTTGAAGATCATAAGCCTGGGAAGTTGCTTTAAGGAGCACACAAGAGATGTGGTTTTGTACTGTGGAGACTCTGCAAACAAACTATGTTTTATCCCAATTTATGCTAATTTCAAATTCACTTTCCTATTTATCTTACTACTTGCACAGAAAGCTGTCAAACTATTTTTTTCTACATTAAATGTGACGCAAATTTTGAACAGAGAATTTATATCACTTGAGGACAGAGCACATGCTGATTTTTTAGGGTGTTTTTTGAATCAACAATTCTTAAGGAGGTTCTACATAAGATACTATTCTACTCCTTGACTTTGATACTAAGAATGACTCGGAAGAAACAGTTTCCTCCTGTTTCTTTGAAGGCTGTATCTGGAGTGGGGAAAAATTAAAGATACGGCACTCTTCTAGATTCAAGTCCTGCTTTTGCTCTAGTGGATACCAACTTCAAAGAAGTAGAGAGCATCTTCAGGAACAGAACTGAGGTTTTCAGGAAATTATTTCTGAATTTCAAAGAATCCTCAATGAATCAAAGTGATAACTACAGCATACCTGCTTTGTAATAGTAAAATGCAATTAAAAAACGTTTGCTGTGAGTCAGGTCTTACTAAATACTGCAGGTCTCAGTCAGGATCGTATCTCAGTTCTGCCATGTACCACAAAATGAGAGTCATTAAATCTTTTAGTTTGGACCAAATATTTTTTCTTGGTCTACAGAACACATGCACATAAGAATAACTACTTCTACATCATAACTGCTTCACCCCACTATGGATTCATGAGTTAAGGCCAACATCTATCGGAGACAGTCTAATGGAGCAACTTAGGTATGTGATTATTCCCATGGATACAGCATGCAACCAATACTCGCCTCTAAAACTGCTTTATACCTCAGAAGCCACTGACCTATATGTTTCATCTGTGGGCTGCCCTTCCAGCATTATACACTGTCCTCAGTTTTTTGTCTTAAGTTGCAATCCACAGCAGTCAGGCACAAGCAGTAGTTGTGACACTACAATTTAACTTCCAAGTTAGCACAAATGGTGGGTTACCACCATTGTGAAATGTCTGTTGAACTGGGGTATGATCACACATGAAACACAAAGGCAAAAAAATAGCGGAAGTTTAATTTAACAAATGAATTTGCAAAGAAGCCATTTTACATTTTACTCCAAACAACTTGCAGCATCAACAGCACTGCCAGACACTGAACACCAATGTACAACTAACTTGAGGGAGAGGAAAAGCTAGGTTCAAAATTAAAAGTTTAGGCTTCAGTTAAGTGAAGAGTGTTTGCTTTTTTGAATAATCATGTGATCTTGCAATGATATATTCAGGAGGAATTCATATCACCTCTACACTTGTAAAAGGAACATTCATTGCCATGTTTGCAGAGCCAAGAACACACTGAAACAACATTGCACCTCCCATATCATTCCTAGTTTCACAGGGTTATATCCTGTAGGATGTGGGAGAATGAATCCAAAGAAGAGGATATGCAGTAAAAAAGCAGAATTATGCCAAAAAGGCATCCTACTCTCCAAGAGCAGACACCTAATAAAGTAGAGGTAAAACATAATAATAGGTAACGCAATTGCAAATGGTACTACTCTTATAAAATTAGATTTTCCATAACCTATACCAGCATATACGGAAGTATTTGTTTCCTACTCAGAACATTTAGATTTGAGAGCAGTATGAAGTGTTAAAAAAAGTCTCCTGAGGAAGGGCAGGTGGATGACAGCTATCCTAGCATCAATGCAGTGCCTTGTGCAAAGTGTTTGACATTTTCAGAAGAGCTAGATGAGTATTAATACTTCTAGAATTCTCTCTACACCCAGCCCACCCGAGCTAATACACTTCTCTCAGAATCTGAGGATTTAATTAAAAGCCAAAGTGTATCCAGTAATTTAATTAAAACAGCAAGCAATACCAAGTGATTCAATAATGTATGTGTATCATTTTGTTTAGCCCAATGAAAATGCAGAAAGATAAGCCTACTAATAAAGAACTGGAATGAAAAATGAAAGGGTCTATACTAACATACTCTATGTGTTGTATTAATTCTGTTCTCCTGGATCCTGCACGTATTTTGACTTCAAATCATCACATGCTGTATATGATTCCAGGTTTGACTTTCAGTATATTTCCTGAATTATATTATTTAGGCCTTAGGTTTAAATAGCTTTCTAGAGGTTGTAAGATACTGATCCACAGTCTGACAACAGCTAGGCTTGCTGGCCAAATCACTGGAGAGAAGCAGCTCTATTTCTTTAAAACCTAAATGAAATTTATTTTATGTCTTTATCCCCTATTTACACCTAAACCCAGGGTCTCTTAGATTACACATTCTGCTCCATGTAAGTCTTCCATTCCTGCAGCCTCTTGCAATCTGTGTTGGGTAATTCTTCTAATCAAAGGGAAATAGAGCTCTATTCAAGAAGCTCTATTTATACCATAAAGGAAAACAAACACTTTGAGCGTGTTCCACCCTTCCCCCATTTTTTGGGTGCAAAGACTTACACAACACTCCCTGCTCCTGCCTGTTCAGAACATGGCACAGCCACTTATGCACGTATCTGAGCAACTTTCAGCAACTCAGAAATATTTACTGTGAACACCTCAGTAGGTAAACATTTTCATTTCAATACATACAAAGATACAGTTAGATAACTGATTATTTTTAAAAACCTACTGAAGAAAATACTATACCTTAGTGATTAGAATATCCATAAATACAGTTTTTCAGCTCTTGAAACTTTCCTCCAAGGGTAGAAATACTTAATATCAAAAGCCCCTGACACAGACTAGTATTATTGTGTTTAACTTTTGTGAAAACTGATGCATACTGATCTTTATGCCATTTCTTTAGAAGGTCCACAGCAACCTATTGGAGAACTCTAGCAGAGAACTAAGTAGGTATTCTCAAGTCCCAGCACCTAGCTTTAATACTTTCTTATAACTTCGATACACAATTTAAGACCACAGGTGGTATTTTCCTTTAGGTAATATTTTATTTAGTTAGTTTGTAAAGGAAAAAATCCTCTAGTTCCTGGAACATTTCTAGTTCCTGACCTTTCAAGAAAAATTTTGACAGTTCCTTTCAATATCCTTCTTCTCCTCCCAGCTCGGATGCAGCAATTGGTGTGATGTTTTCTCCCCACTTCTTCCTATGAAGAATTTAGATTTTCATCAACAAAATTCACTGGGCATCATTCCTCCCTACCTAAGCCTTACTTTGTGGTCAGCTGAACTAGCTGGTAAACGTTCCTTCAGGATTTGTCAGATGATTATAGCATATTTTTGGACCTTCTGTGTTTACTTCAAATATCAATTACATTAGTAAAATCAGTACTTATGTGCATAGCTATTTGTTAACATATGGACAAATATGTTTGATACATTTTGAGAGGGACACCTTCTAGGCAGTATCTTTCCTTTTGAGAATGGACTGCTGCAGCCTCCTGGCAACCAGCAGGAGCTTTCTAAGTGCACAGTCCTTATGAAATTATAACATGTGCCTATGAGACTGTGGATAAATAAGAACATGGTAAAGAAAGAATTTTGATTAGAAAAGGTAGAGCACTTCAACCTTCAAAAATGTTTCCTTTAACACCTGGCACATAGGTGGCTATTATCTTCATTTTTATGATAAGAAAAAAATTAATCAGAGACTGAGCAAATTACTTCCCTAAAGGTACTGAAAGAGATGGAATTAGAAATAAGGTAGTCTCAGCTAGAATTTTCTGTTCAAGTTCACTTGGCCATGTCTCTCTTGTGCATACAAGACAATTAAAAATGGCATCATCTTTTACTTTATGTATATGCTTCTTTCTTCTGTAACCATAGTACAGGTATGTATGGAAGAAGAGACCTAATGTGGCACACCAAAAAAAATGCTGATTTTTTCCTCATACTGTAGTTTCCATGCAAAAACCACTTGAGGTTTACATACTGAAGGACTTACCACATCAGTAGTGTCAAAATAAAACCTCTTTTTTTGTTTGTTTTTAAAAGGAACATGCTAACTTGTTTTATTTAAGAACTCGAGGACTTAAGAGACTGACTGACCTATTTCAATTACATGTATTGATTGGGGACTATAGAAAGGTAACTAACAGGCTCAGTATACATTACTAAATCAAGAGAGTTACCTGTTGCATGGTGGAAGAAATCAAAATCAGCACAAGCTGTAAGACAGCCCCATTAGCTGAACAAGCTGGGGGAATATATTAGAGCCTTTTCAAACTTTATTTCATGATTCCTAATTATAAGGAGACCATGAACTCCATTTATACTTTTAAAGCTGTGGACAGCTTCTCTAAAGCCCAGACATTAAAGTGTTTTTCTGGGTCCTATCCTTGGAACCTGTAACATGCCAATTCGTCAACAGTTTTTAACTGTTTAATTTCCAGTGCTTTTAGAATATGTTTTACTCAGAGAGACCAACATTAGTTAACATCTCCTATTCCCTATCAATTACATTGCCATCTTGGGATAACATCTTTGTAAAATAAAACAAAACAAAAAACCCCTCTGAGTTTGATTTCAAACTTCAATAGTTTTTCTTTCTTTTTTTCCCTTTTTTTTTAATACTTGCAATAACATAAGCTAAGATGGCATCACTGAAATGGCTGAGGCAAACTTACTGTTTTGGGAGCAACTATTTTAGGCGAACAGTCAACAGAAGACATCTGAATATGGTACATCTTAAGGCCTGGCAGGAAGACTTGCCAGAATTATATTATGTTAACCAGTTACTAATAAGATTTATTTTTCCTTTAATGCTTCTTATTGAACTGGTTGACCAAATCTCCAGAAGCAGTGCATGTATTTAATTTTAATCAATGGAAGTACACGTTATACCAATACATAATCATGTCATTAAGCCGTTTTGGTTTGTACCAGATAAAACTTATCTATCTAGAAAGTGAATTTACCAGTGCCATTAGAAATTCTCCACAGAAAAAGGTTCCATGGAAATGGAACCATGACTTAATATTTTACTGAGTTTCAAGAGAAACATTAGTTTCAATACATGTTGGACTACTTTGTACAAAGATGAGAAAGTTGTCAGAGCTTTTTTTGTTTTTGCTTATCTATTCAAGTTTGTTTCTTTCTTCCTGTCCTTTTGAAGATAATTTCTAAATTAACTGAGTAAATCAAATCATTCCAAATTTATTCTTGCACAATCCAAACAAGTGCCTCATCTCCTGTGTTTATGGATGAGCAGCTCTGCTATACAAGTTAAGAATCTACAGCTGGTTTTTTCCACCTGTTTTATTACTGAATCACAGTGAGACTTGCTACTACACTATCTGCAAAAAAGGTACAGTCTCCTCTGCGTGGACACATTTTGTTTCTGATGGCTAACAGAAGTGCTCAGTGCTTGATATGAGTCTGTTCTTTTCTTCCTCTTACCCCTCTAATTAGCAGATGACCAAAACAGAAATAAAGCAACAGACACTTTTAAATAATCCAAAGAAAAAAATTCTGCCAGGTTATTAAATATTTATACAGAACTAAATTAAAAACAGGGATGTGGAAAAATAAGCATAGAAACATACCAGAACTCTCTTTTTTGTACTGATTAACTATGCTTATGTGTTTGTGTGCATATATATATTCATGCATATATGTACATAATATAAGACAAGTTTCTGAAACTGTTTAGAAGGCAAGTTTGCCAAATACTTTTTAAAAGTTTTGTTCCTATCCCTGCCAAGACTACAGATTTTCACAACTTGTTTATAAAACTTTCTTATTATGGTTGGATGTCCTTTAATCTGCATTTACTCATTAATGTTTTCAAGTTCTTTCCACTGTTAATATTTTATATATATGTGTATGTATGTATGTATGTATAATTTGGCAAGCACCGAATTATCTTTAGAATGCACCAGACTTAAGTCGGGAGTTGGTTTAGGATGTAGGATATTTTGTAAGAGATATAATGCCAGTTTGTTTTTAACATTGTTCTAGTGCAAGATAAACGTGTAGCCCATGGGTTTATTCCCACATCACCTCAAGGTCAGCTTTCCTTTGAGCTACTTTTTTTTCAAATGACTTCTCAAATTTGTAATTTTGTTCCCATGAGTAACTTCCCTCATGATCACTGTTCACATACAAAGGAAGGTGGTGCACTGATACCTGTATAGAAATTAATCTGAAGACTTCACATGCATTTTTTGGACAAGTATTTTTTGATGAGCTGTCTTAAGTAAGTTTTTTCTCTTATTTTAATAATCAGAGTACCTCTGCTTCTGTCAGTGATTCCTTTCATCTACTTAATAGGCATTTATAATTGCCTGTCCCACTGCCCCTATTTTTTCTGTTTGTTTTCAATGTAGTTAAACATTCATTTATGGTTTTTTTTGCCCCTCTAGGCAAGTAATTTTAAGATTACTGAAATACTTAGCTTGTTGCTTTACCTCCCTATTTTATACTCTTTCATGGCTCAGCTTCTCCTTTATCTTTCATTTTCCTATATGAATGAATTTGTCATCCAAGCCAACCATGCTATGCAACTTATATGTCTTTTATACTACCATGGCATCTTTTCTTAATTTTCTGTTCTTCCTGTCCCCTCCTCTAATCTAAGCAAAGAATGCAGAATCTTACGTGTTTTTATACATTAACTTTATGAGAAACAAGCCACAAAGTTGTCAGGTACAAATTGAGTTCTCAACTATTCAGACATGTTGATTTTCCATGTTGATAAACTATAGCAAGCAGCTTGCTGTGAAACTTGTTAGAACTAGAAACCATTTTATCAAGACAATCCTACCCATTTTGATCACATCTTGATGAGGCATTTCACTAACTTCTAATAAAAATTTAACATGGCATTCATCCAGTTTGCATTAAAGTCACATTGAGTACCATCTCTGAGACACCCAGCGCATTGTATACTGCAAAGACTAAAATCTGTGTCTCTTTCTAGAGACATGCTTTAGTAGTTAGATCTCTACCACAATGAGCAGTGGACAGTGGTCTATAAAGTTATATCCACATAAAGTTCCTAACTAATTAGAAAGGAAAGTTATGCCCTTATAAAGGAGCAGTCTGTGGTGTGCTCCAACAAGGTGCTATGGCCTCATTCCACATGCTCACCACAGCAAGGGAGCACTTTGGCTAACCGGCAAAGTTATCGTTTCCTGACTCAAAGTCTTACTGCTGTAGCAACCACTTGCAAATGTGCGTCCCTTCAAGTCAAGAAACAGACAAAAATCAATCCTTGCCAACATCCCATAATAAAAATTGCAAACCAATACATTCTGCCTTCACCCATGCTCGAGGTTAGTAGTTACTGCAGTCTCTATCAAGAGCAGCACTGAATATGTAATTCTTCAAGTCTGTCCACGTCTGGGAAATTACAACTTGTTACAACACAATCTAGACCACTAAAACTCCAAGAAAATCTTTTCTGTCCACACAGGCCAGAAATACTGCTAATAACTGTTTGATCAGACTGCACCACAACTGAGCACTTATTTTTTAATACAGTCTGATTGAACTAGAAGTTTTCAGCATCTTCTCATCCTGTTAAGCATCTACTCTGGACAAAGAACACAAAAAAAAATGAGATTCCTATCTGAGAACTACACAAACAAATCAGCAACATCTCTCTAAGGCACTGCAGCTGGAATCTAAAGACAAGCTTACTTTCCAGGGCTCATTATCTTGGCCACCCCATTAACTGCCCAGAGTTCTGGATAGGTGGAGCCTGAGCTGTAGACATGTCCATTAGGATGTGGCCTACAAAGGACAAACCATTCTACACAAAAGCTGCTGAAGAGCTGGTACACTGTACTAATTAATTGCTGACTAGGACTGGATCTAACATGACAGAGGTGAAATGCCGTTACTGATCATCTAGAATATCCTCGTACGTCTTACACAATTCCAACAATACTGAAGACCACCGCAGACTTCTCTGTGTTGGCTTTATGCAGCGAGTGACACCAGAACTACTTTTTGCTGTAAAATACTAAGTCTCTGCCATAAAATTAAGCTAAGCTTTCTGTGCAAATAATTTATATGGCTTAGAAGTTTACAACTCAGTATCTTTTAAAAACATACACAACTACATTTAGTAGCGATATATCTCTAGTCAAGTAATTAAGAGAAGGCTCATAAATTCGTAGTGTAATTTGCAAATAATCAAATTGCCTTTTTCTAAAATAGATTTCCAGAACTCTGTGTTCTATAGCTACTTTCACTCACAAATTTACTGCCCCCAGTTTTAAAGCGATTCTGTGATAACCACTTGCTTTTCACATCACTGAACTGACAACTTAATTTTCAGATCAAGGATCACAGGCAATTGATTTCGGTCCGGTTACACTTCCAGCAGAAATGCTATAATGGAATGTAGCTTGAAGAATACAATTCCTGTAATTCCTGATGATATAACTGCTTACTAAATCTAATATTAAATAAATTCATTATTTCAATACAATCATTATCCATCATAAGACTCTAAACTACTAAAGGCCCACGCAAATCTAGAGAACATTGCTGTCTGGAAAACATGCCTAGTGTAACTGTCATCTAGAAATGTTTCATAGGAAGCTGCTTTTGTTCTAGTAGTGTTTTAAAGGTTATCCAGTCAGAGAGGCACAAAATGAGAATGCATTTTAAAACTTCTCTTTCTCACTGAAGCTTGCAAAGTGCATCAGCAATTAACAATTCCTATCACTTCCCCCAGTTCGCTCTGTAAAAAGGCTCAGAACTCGTCTTACAAATTGCTCTTTTGAAGATCAAAGGGAAGCCGAATTTGTCTGTGTGTGCTCTGGACTAGTTTGTAATTTACTGGAACTTTCAGAGGAGGCTTGGCAGCACGCTCGTTTGACAGCCCCAGGGTACAGGATTCAGGGGAGCTCTGTGACTCTTCCCTTCTGAGTTCCTTCCTTGCCTTTAATTGGCACCTCATTAGAAATTAATGAAAATGACATCCTCTGTTCTTCCTGCTCCAGGCACAAAACACTACAAAAAGGCCCATCACAATTCATAACACATTCAATTTATATAGCAATGGCTCTTAAGCATTATTTATGAGATGTGAATTTCTTGTCAGCAGTTAATAACTTGTACAGAGCAGAAACAGAATGAAAAAAGATCTTGAGAGTATGCCTGTATGAAAATAAACAAATCTTCCTACAGCTGAAAAATGTTGTGTTTGAATTTGAAGAACGCTTACTGGAACTCCCTTCTCAGAAGTGAATTGTTTTTCTTCAGGGCAAAGCTCTGCAGCACTGTCAAATCTGTCTAAAATTCCATGTAGTGTCAAGGGAATGAGCTCAGCAGCATCACCTTTCTCTGGGCAGGTCTTAGAGGAGACAGTAGAGACAACACAGCAGTTTCCCAAAGATCTCAGAATTTGGTATAAAGCCTTACTTAGGTGTAAAGCAGAAGCCCACTCTCTCTGTCCTCTTTTAAAAAAGCTGTGTCCCACTGGACAAGTCCCAGTTATGCTGGATTAATATCTGCAGGTATGTCTATATTAGAACATTGTCCAGTATGTATAGATTTTTCTTTCCACTATGTCTCACTAAAAATCTGACTGGAAGAGTTGCCAGGACACATCAGCAAAAAAGGAGATGTTTTCCAATACTTTTAACATTAATACAAGATGATGTGCAACAGCAAACAGTAAAATTGCTGTTCTGTGGAGTCTTAAAGAGTTAATTTGGATTTTAACAGCAGCATTAAACACAGCTTTAGAACAATGTAGTATTTATGTGGTTAATCCTTTTTCCTTGCATCCAAGCAAACATATGCATTTGTCCTTCTAAAGATCATATCTGCCTTTTTATCGATTCTGATAATCAGAATTTCTTTTAATGTTTAAAGTTGAGTTTCTCATGTTTTTTTTCCCATTGCTGCAGTTAAGGATTAAGATGCCAATGAATTTAATAGCAGTGGACCAAAGTCCAGATCAAACAATGTTCTACCTTGACCGTTACTTTTGAAGAATATACATGCTTACTTTATACCAGTTGATTGTATTTCCAACACTTCCAGTTAAACATGCATCATTACCTGTGCTTCACATTATGACAAAAAAAATAACCCGATCACATATGGATTTAGAAAACATTTTAAATGAATGAGATTTTTAACATATTCATTCTGTTCCATTTCCCTTCACCCGTTCCCCAGGGTTTTTGATCTGCCTTGTCATTCATGATGTAAAGCAACCTGATTTTACAGATAGTACAGCAAAGTTACTGAGAATGGTTTCTAAGGCAGCTTCTTTGAAAGTGACAAAAGCTACATGCTGATGAGTATTGATAAAGCAGTTCAGGTGATGTGAAGCTAAGACGATCTGTGTTGCTCGGTGGTAGGGTTTTGTTTGCTTCTTATTAATATTACTATCAAAAGTAAGTAGTGCAGGGTATGCCTACTTTCACATAATGACAGCATATCATTATAGATAACACATGTACTGAATACATTATTAATGAAATACTATAGCTGCACAGCTAAACCAAAGATCTCTAGCCTTTTCAGCCGCATTGTAAACATGGAAGTAGACTCCTGCCTCCCACTCCTCACATTAAATGTGAGGAATAGAAAAGTTTACTATACATCCTTTAAACTATACAGGATGTAATATATAATGTAGGAATGCAAATTTTCATTTCCTCACTTATTGCTCAGGAATTCAGAATTTTTTGTTTCATATTCACATTTTTAACACATTTTATGAAGTTTAACAGAAGTATTTCCATAAAGCTGGATATATCCAGTAGAAACAATTTAAAGATAATTCATGTAACGCTTATATTGCGACAATGTTGAATTATGGAACTACAAGAAAAGTTGAGAGGAAACAACTAAGTATATTATCATCCAGTTTAAGAAAAAAAAAGGTTTTATTTTATAATTTTAAAAACATTACTAATCAACAGAAGGACTTCTAAAAAGTTGTTTTTCAGTTCATTCCAGGAAACATTTTAATACAATGTTCTACATTTTGCAGGTGCAATGTGAATTGCACCTATTGTCTATGCAAATCCTTTGGAAATTATCACCCTGCTGAGACACAATGAAGTAACTAAACAAACTTCTCCAAATGTATCAATACAAGCATGGTCAGAGAACACAAGTGTAAGCTTTCAATATATGATTATATGAAATCATAATTAGCAGGTAAAATTACCATGTTCATTATCATTGGGTCTGATGAGCACATTTAAACCAGTTATGAACACTATTGTTCCATGAAGGAGAGAGCATGTCCTCTGAAATCTAGTCACATTAATTATTTCAGAAAGATTATTTGCATGTAATATGAAACCCCAAATTAGCTGTCTGCATGAGATTATCATCCTCAATTCAATTAGCTGAACAGTGTCATCAAATTCAGAAAAGCCAGGTTGGATGATTTTAAGTGTATGGTGAACAAGTTTTAACCCCCAACAGCTACTGTAAGAATGAAAACATTTTCAGTTAGAGGTTTTTTTGGTTTTAACTTTTTATTAATAATGTAATTATAAAATGTGTAACATAGATACTGACCTATGTTCCTTTAAGATATGTAAAACCCTTGTCATCTTTGCATATTTACTGATGTTCTTTGTGTTTCTTCTCCTGTCAAGTGGGTATGATGCTCTCCTGCCTTACAGGGACTTCTGAAGCTAAATTCATTAACATTTGAGATCTCTTGAGACAAGGCAGTACATCAAGCTGAAGTTTTAAGGGGGAAATTAGACAGGAACTAATTATAATTTTTGCTACCAGTGAAAGCTATAGCTTCTGTTTAAATTATCTTTGAAAGATTAAAAAATGCAAGTTTTCTCTGTATTTCCACCTGCGATATGGATCTGAACACAGCTGCATTAGAAAGCCAGACACTACTGACAAACAGTACTCACCACAGCGACATGATCCCAGTTCCTGCTGTACTAGCTCCAGTTTTGTTTGGCACTGGAAGCATCGGCGTCTACTCTTCTGTTTGGATCGACTGGTTTCTTCAGGCCTGTCGTTACTGCCATCCAGTAGCCGTGGCCGTTTCACAGGAGAAGCCTCACTCTCCGACTGTGAATCTGTTGTATTCACAACAAATATTTTAGGAAAAGTATTAGAACTTCCTTGCTGAGGCATCCCTTTGGGCTGATTGAAGGTATATTGCTTTCAGATGGGGTCACCACCAAGCAGCATGATACTTCCCATTCTATTGCATATACACTTTTTCTTAACAATCAAAATGAGCATCAAGGACAAATTATCTTTGTTCCCTATAAGAACCCCTCCTGCTGGCAATTCTGAATATAAAATGAACTGATTAGCTTCCCTCCAGCCTTGGCTGGGTCATATACATATACATGTAGAGTACACACAATCCTAGACAATTGCAGGCTTCATCTATTATCTCATTTAGTTTCTCCTGTGCACCTTCTTCATTCTCCCTGCACAAACTAACTGAAGTAGGCTGCTGATGAAAAACAATTGAACGCAGGTTTGACCTATTTCCTCCCTGGGCAGGAGGGAGATTTTTAAGGCACATCATGTAAATTATATCTCTTATGACTGAAGGTGGTACATGAAATCACCGTACCAAGCTTCCCTCTCCTTCCCATGGATAACAATTTAAATCTAAATTAGTATACACCAACAATACAAACTCAAACAGAAAAAGCCCAACCTGTACATGCATGCTATAAATTCAAAGTGCTCAGCCATTTTTAAAGAATTTAGTCAGAATACTATTTGTGTTAATAACTTTATAAATTTCAGCTTCAAAGAAAATAGTGTGTAGAAAGCCTTAAGAAGTTAAAGTTCAGGACAGTGAATGTTACTTCAGGTAGTGTAGTGTTTTTGTTGTTGTTTTTTCTTTTACAATGGAGTGTATACTGACCAGGGCTCTGGAGTAGCACATGAAATGCACATTACTGACTGGAATGTGGGATGCCCAAGCCTTATTTTTGTGGCATGTCAGAGCTAGTGGATTTCAGCAGATATGCCACTCTGCAATCAGTCAGGTCAGGCTAGAAAAGGCATTTTCCCTTCCCAGACCTGTGCATAGCGGAATCAGTTCTGTATTTCTTTTTAACAGAAGCTGCAAATAAATTTAATCCAAACTGTACTAAAAATTAAACGGTCTGTAGTAGTGTTGCAAGGAAACTACTGAAAGCTATTGCTGCAGTCAGTCAGCATTCTAGTGCAAGATGATGATCAAAACAAAAACAAAGCAGTAGTTCAGTTAAATCCATTTTGAAAGGACATTAATAAAAAAAATAACAGAAGAACTATATCATTTTTGCAGGATGGTAGCTTATTGAACACATTTTTACCTTTATTTTAAGTTTCTATTGCATGGTGTCCTGTGCTTATGGAAAACATGTCTTCTTTCTGTTAACTGTCCTGGATTAGCCAGGAAAAAATAACTGCCATGGTTAAAACATTGTTCATATCGTTGTTATTTCAATATCTTATCTAATCTACTGCTTATCAACTTCATGACTTTCCTTGAGCAAATATCTAATGAAGTCAGACGAGGAATACCTGTTAGCCTTGCCTGCTGCGTATGCTCTATTAACTTTCCGTGGTTCCTCACATCCAGTATAAACTTGTCAGGCCTTGTCTCACAGTGTTTCTCCCATTGTTGGACTCCAATATTACAGCCATTACAAATATACAACTTGCCTCACTTGGGTCTACTTTATTTCTGTCATACTGCTCTTAAGATGTGCTGAAAATTTGGCTGGCTTTACAATAAGTACAGTCTCTGCATCTCACATTTCATACAAAAGTAAACTGCTTTCTGCACAGTATACAGGTGATAAGTTTTTATTAAGCTGCAATAATTTTATCTGATGTGTGCCTCAATACAGCCTTCTTTTTGATCAATGTCATAGATTACAA
>JANZLQ010000057.1:529898-554830 GCA_026212715.1 Elanus axillaris | reverse complement strand
TCAATGTCATAGATTACAACTTGCACCTTACCAAATACATATATTAGACCTAAACTAATATTCAGTACGTAATGTACTCCAACTCTGCATGCTTGGCAGTGCAGGAGTCTTGACAAGTAAAAGAAAGGAGTGCATAAAGAATTAATACAGTTATGGAACAACTAGTCCTGTCTTAAATTAAATCTCTGCAGAAGACAATCCAAGAGGAAGATCCTCTAAACAGACTGCCCAACTCTCTGAACAGAGATCCCAATTCATATGGCAAGGCAACAGTCTTGTCACACAGACACTTGTTTTCAAAGTGCCTAGAAGAGTAGGCTAGCCTTCAACATAGTAGGGTGCACCCTTCAACAGGCAGCTTATGTCTGTAACCTGGCTGACTCAGTAAAAATCTGTTCCAGCCCACCTTATTGCCAAAGATGGGGAACTACATGATTTATAGTTAATCACTACCCGGAGAAACAGATACATGACTATTTTGAAATAGCTACCTCCCACACATCTTTGCTTCTGGAAGCATAAGCCATTCTGGTAGTCCTCAGAAGCGAATTTGGCATTCTGAATTAAGCCAATGAAAACCATAGTGGTCTGCTTATAATAAAGTCCAAATAAGGGATTCATGTGTATGAGTCAACCAGTGTCTAATCAGTTAATGAAGCCATGTGTTTTAATAAGAAAAACAGCTACCCCGAGTCAGGCTAGTAGACCTATAACTAAAATGTTTAATTATACATTTCCTGCTAATTGGTAATAACTAATTGAATATTAACACAAGTTGGTTAAGATGATAGAAATGAAACTTTAGGTATCTCGTTTTTTACAATGCATATATTTTTGCTATAAATTTGAACAGTGTTAATGCTGAGGCAAACTTGGACTGACTCTCAGGGACAGTACCAGCTATCTGATCACTGACTGCACAGCACCTTGAACATGCAAGCCCAAGCTAACACCCGTTACAAAACAGACCAATAGTAAACATGCTTACATCTTCTCATGGGCAAGTATGAAGAGTGAGGAGAAATCACAGATCAGAAATCAGAGCTTTTGGATTCAGTCCTGCATGCATTTCTTCCAGACCATGTTGCCTTCCACAATACTGACACAAGCAATACAGGACACAAAATAAATCTTGCAGGACTTGGAATCTTGCAACATTAAACTTCAGAGATCTGATAGCAAATGGAAACTGTCACATATAGCTTTACTACCTGGATTGCAGAACCTCCTCCCCGCCCCCGCAGGAACAGGGTGGAGTGCTGTAACTAGACAGTAGTAAATTCTCAGAGTGAATTCTTAATCAAAAATGGCTACAGCGAAGATTCTTTCAAGCCAGTGACTGACAGTGACGTACTTTAGAAGGATGGTTTGTGCAACAAGAATTACTTAATTGCTTTGCTTTTAAGAAACATTTTCCACACGCAACTTGCATTTTAGCATTACACCTAAACCAACAAATATTCAGTCTGAGGGGAAAAAAAAAAGAAAGAAAAGAATTGCTTTCCTTTTACCTGCAGATGTCAAAAATCATAAAACTTTTGTGTAAAAATGAAGAAAAATGATAAAAGATGAGACACCCCCAAAATTTTACAAAGAAATGGCTCAGCAGAGTAACTGCCACTGAAACTCTCCCATCACAATTTAAATTCAGACTTAAGAAATAAAGATTCATGTAATCTGTATCTGATAATGGAGAGTCTTCTAATTGTGGTGACTCGAACATCAAACTCCCACTTGAAATGAGAAAACAAAGTAATTCAGCTGAAGAAGACTGAAACTGGAGGCTTGTCTGGAAACAACAAGCAGAGTATTGTTCTTAAAAAGTCTATAGTTTGGACAGAAACTCACATTTATTCCCCACTGTCGCTGTTCTTGTCTTCAGTACTCATGTTCTACCCTCAAAATTTTCCAAATAAATGGTGTTACGACTGTCAAGAGCTGAATCGCACTCTCTGACTCTCCAGCCATGGAGGAATCTGCAGGCTGTATGCACATGGCTTCACTAACAATCATGATGGCTCTTTAATGGCATTTTGGGGAGAGGGTGGGAAGCTGTAAGCCCAGCAGGGATGTGGAATGAGAAAAGTTAACAGGGAGGGAAGGAGGAAGAGAAAGAGGGAAGGAGGAAGGGAAAGAGGGAAGGAAGGAGGAAGGGAAAGAGGGAAGGAGGAAGGGAAAGAGGGAAGGAGGAAGGGAAAGAGGGAGGGAAAGAGGGAGGGAAAGGATGGGAGAGTAGTAAGAGAAAGAGAAGCCCTCCTCTGCTGCTGCTTGCTTCAAGAATGAGATGATCTGTTTAATCTCTGGTTTGATGACAGCTTTTGAGGCACTCACTCAGATTTCTTTTTCTTTTCATAAAGAACCCATCACACTGACAGACTGACATTTATGATCTCAGCTGCTTTTGCAAACACCAGTAAGAGCAAATAATTAAAAGAAGCCTCAAACATCATTGCCGTCTCCTCTGAAACAATTGTAAAAGGAGCTTGAGCTGTTAAAACCTCTATCCATGAAGAAACTTGCACAGTCCCAGACAATAACTACGTAACATGAATTAACTAAAGTTTAAGCAATATCTTGTTGCCAGTTTCTAGGGCAGGTTTTTTTTCCCCCTTCATTATTCCATTTTTAGATGAGGGATTAATTAATTCCCTAGCATGTTGACCATGCATTAGAAACTTAATCTAGAGGAAACTGCCTCTTTACAAATCTTTCTTATCACATTTACCAGAATCATCATTTAAAATCACCTCCTCTATTTCAAATGAACCTAAAATTAACATATTTGTTCCAAAACCCATTTGCTTGTGAACTATTAATTAAGAACAGAAATTCAGGATTAACATTTTATGAGCCAAGTTTGACAACTGTGACCACCTCAGTTCCTGTATAATTGCTGTATAATGTTGTAGAAACAGTTATTTTGAAAGTCTGATATTTACATCAACATTAACATCTTGTCCTCTCATGCTATCATGACTGCATCTCAAAGCTGTGTCAGAAACCTAAGCACACACCTCTTTGGAAGCACAAGTTGGGTCCCCCAGCCGTCAGCCACCCCTTCAAAAGCAACCTGGCCTGATGCAGAGGGGCTGCCAGCCACAACTACAGGTTACTTCAAAGAGGGACAGAGTTGCCTTGTGTCACACATGTACCCTCACCAAGTATTAAGCTGCCTGTTTTCATAAAAACTGCATGTCAGATTAGTGTGTTCGAGACCTTAATACCTTTGTGAAATTTGATGAAAATAATCCAAGAAATTCAGACATTATATTATGGGGGCCTTATTTCCTTAGGAAACCAGGCAGCTGCCCCCCACCCCCAGTGGTTTATGTGCATCAACCTAATTTGTGTTTCTTATCACCAAACTTCAAAGCGCAGCACTCTAGTTAAAATTTTATATATGTGTGTGTGTGTGAATGCGTATTAATGCATATATTACTGCTGGCATACGATTCCAGGAAAACAGAAAAACGTGGGAACATAACCATACATAACCATATACTTCTAGTGACATTCCACTTACACATAAGAAAACACTTTTTTTTACTGTAGGGGAGACCCGACACTGGCACAGGTTGCCCAGGGGGGATGTGGAGGCTCCATCCTCAGAGGTGCTCAAAACCTGAAGGCATGGCTCCCAGCCTGCCCTAGGTGACCCTGCTCTTGAGCAAGGATGTTGGACCAGACAATCTCCAGAGGCCCCTTCCACCCTCAGCCATTCTGTAATTCTAAGATTTGTGGATGGGAAAAAAAATTAAAAAAATTATATACCAATTCCTTCCTACCTCTCACATTTTTTTTGTTTTCCTCTAAACCTGTATTGTCAGTACTATCACCCATCAAAAAGGAAGTATACTGTACTGCAGTGTAACTTAATGAGGCTATTAACTACCATCTCTAATGAAACAGAAGAGACTAATCTAGTGCCAGTAACCCAGATGAATTAAATGCATGTTGAAAATTGTATGACAAATAGTGAACTACATGTGCTACTGCATGCATTTTAGCTAAGTTACAGTTAGAAAAAGTGTGAAAATGTCTATTATACTTTCTTGTCAATAAATTTCATAACTTCTAAATTAAGTGAAAAGCTAATTAGTTTTCATCTCATATTTAGGCTCCTACACTACATCTGTTTTTATAGTTAAATTCTTGCATTACTCCCCTCTTTACTCTCTGATGTCAGCATGTCTTTAGGTAATGGAAATGTTCATTTATTTCTCAAACATTTTTACTTTTATACCCAATTGATTTAAACAAGTACATATTTAAATCCATTCAGGCACCTGTACTGTACAGTTCCTTTGATGGATTAACTTAGGGCACTTCAATTAGTTGAAACATTTCCCAAGGCAATGGCCACCCCTATTGCTGCTCACTGAAAGAAGGGCCTTGTTTATTTAGAAAACTAGGTGAATGGGGTTCCTTTCCTGAATTACAGCAATGAGCCAAGCCCGTAAACCTCCAGAGCCCACAACAGATGAGTTTATGAAGAGACAACAGGCTGGACAGACCTGCTGAGCACTTGGCTTGGTGCTTGCTGTCCATCTCTTGCTACAAGGGTAAACAGCTGAAGAATGGGTTTCAAAACAGCTGCTGACAGTAAAATCATAACAGATACCGACTACTAGTGTGTGCAGGCATGAGACTGAATTCCCATCGTCTTGATTACTGGGGGCAATTTATGCAGTACAGAAGCTTGATTCTATTCTAAGGATGTTAAGGGAAGCTGGTTTGAGTGCATTTTTTTTTTTTAATAGCTGACAAACAGCATCTGAAGCCCTTAATATATTCAGATAATTATAAACAATGAACTTTGAAAAGGCTAGAAGAGAAAAAAGACTGCAACTCTAAACTCACCAATTTAAAAAAAAATTTACAGGTGTCAATTTGAACTTATTTTCTCATTATTAAATTATGTATTTTAGCAGCATAGGGTTAGGGTTGGGAGTGGGACAGACAGATTCTGGTGACAGTTAAAGTTGGAGAACAAATGATATTGTAAGTGGCCTGAATAGTCATAACAGGATTATCAAGTGATGGAATAATGCACAAATACAGATAGCTAAATGGAAGAACTGAAACACAAGAAGGAAGAAAAAAGCTGTAACATTGGAACACACATGATGAAAAAGTTATGAAGGCCAATCATGAACATTCTGGCCACTCTACAGCACCTGAAGACTGCTTACTAGTATTCATATATGTATATTTATATACATGAATATGTATGTGCAAACACATACAAATAAACTTACACTGGTTCTGATAAAATGGGAAGTTCAAAAGCATTCAGCAATATCATAGTTTTGGTTTTGCTGACTTTAATGAGAACCCTCTTATGCTTTCTAAAATTCTCTAATATTGCATTAAGAAGGATAGATAATGCTATAAATATTGCATATTTGCTAGTCAGCTCAAGAGTGAAAGAATAAGCAGTGCTGCTCTGCTTCAAAATCCTAGTAGTATACTCCAGTTATGTCCTCATCAATTAAATGATATACAGTATTCAGGAAGGTAATTCTTCAAACTAATAGCCTAAAACCAGTTCTATATAGAAACTACTTGTTCTGTTATTTTTCATTCATACACTTGAGTTTTTCTTAGTACACCCTTCTCCCCATTGGTGTAATGAGGGTTTTCCAAGGCTAAGACACAGATTCAGAAGAGGAATTGTAAAGAAATCCTGCCTGCTAGCAGTGAAAAAATATATGTATTTTCAATATTTATCTTTCAAAAAAATTATTTGTCATTAACTGCAGAACCTCAGTGATGCCATTAGCAACAGAAATCTTGCAATGAGAGACTATAATTCCAAGGACTGTAACTGATTAATGTTAAGGACAAAACCTAAGAGCTCTTGTATTACAATAAAAATTTTACTGAACACAGTAAAAGTAGGTTCTGAAATGTACAGCTAATCTATCTTCAAAAGACACTTGGTTTTGATTCAGTTATTTTAAATAAAGCTTAAAATCAGTTTATATTTTGATTGTGTTACTTCTTCTAGCAATTTTTGTGGGGAAAAAACCAACCAGCCCTGGCAGAGAAGACAATTTGTACATACCTGATTGCTGCCTACAATACATCAGAAGTCAGGCTGGTTTACTGGGCAGTTCTTACTGTTTTGAAAGGAGATGTTTGGGAAGCATCTACACTAACCTGACCGAAAGACCAGATATACACAAAGGGAGAGGTAGAACAGATCAATGAAACTCAGAGGATACAACAGTACATGCACTGTCTCCTGTCTTGTATCCTACATCCAGCTCTTTTTCATCCCTCTTTTACCCCAAGATGTTGGTCTCATTAGTTATTCCCTGAAGTTTACCTTATGGAAAATACTTTGGAACAGGAATAGGAAAAAGAGGTAACTTGTTTGCATGACCATTTAGTGAACATACAAATATTTATAAAATCCTCACTTCGTAGGAAGATATATTTTCCCCTGTGTATGCTCAACAGACTTAAGCATACTTCCAGGAGACTCTAAAATTACTACCATTTATTTTAAGGACCTTATGAAAATTAATATCTTAATGGAAAACAGTGAAAAGTTGTACTTAAATGCTGTCTGATGCTCTCTGAAATCATTAGTCAGAAAAGAGGCCTTCACCAAGAGTCAGATGAAACCTTTGGGGTACTGCCCTTGCATCAAAAAATACAGCAGCAAGAGGATCATAGGTTAACTCCCTGCATGTTACATGTGCTAATTTAAGATGTAAAAAAAAGACAACTATAAGTGGCTATATGTTTTTTAGTGTACTTCAGACCAGTTATTTAATGCTAATGTTTTTGTTAAAAAAACCCCAGCCCTCCAGTGCAATAAAACAACTAAATTAAAACAATAAAAAGCTACGTCTCATTTGCTAAAGCATATCAGTAGTAAAGTTGTCTAGAGCTGTACAGATCAGATCAAGGTGCTGACTGCAACACACTGAAGGTAAAATCAGTTCAATTCTTCAGGCTGACAGGAGCATAGTTCCTCACAGATTTTGAAGTTAATGATCTCAGCTATTCTTTCCAATGTTCTCCATATTGTCTTGCTATTGGGCAAGCCCGACTGAAATTCAAGCAAACTCTTAAGCTCTCCCAATCCTGTCCCAATATCTATTTTTATTAAGTTTTAGGATGGGGTTGTAGAGGGGAAATGCAAGACATGTTAGCCTGATTTCTTTGCCCTTCAAATTAATGGAAATGCAGTTTGTTTAAAGTTATGAGCTGCAATTTTGTTATTTGGGAATGGTTTTCTAGCCGTGTGTGGGTTGGTGCTGGTAATTAAACAAGGAATTCAGAGCTGTCGGGAGCATAATGCCAAGTAAGCTTAATAGATGTATATTCTCTAATAATAACTATGTACCTACTGTCAAATGTCAGTTAACTCATCACAGAGATACTGATAGTTCTGAAAACTAAACATGGCATGAAACCACTGAAAAAATATTCAACATAGAGTTGAATTTTAATCAAAATATACATAAAGAATAAAATATTTACTTTTCTGTTTCAACAAATTCGAGGACAAATCATAATTCCCTAAGACTTTAATACAAAGATGTGGTCGTATCTGAATTTTGAAAGATAATGATCTTAAAACCATGCAATTTTGTATTTGGCAAGAATTTCACCAACTAGACTGAAAACCACTTATCAGACCATAGAGAAAAAGTGGTGAGAAAGCGGTAAGGGCAGCAGCACACATTTTTTTCAGGACAGGAGAGTATCTTTTTTACCAAAGCTCACTTTGCTTATCCTGCTCATGGCCATTGAAAACCCTGCTGCAAGGATTGTTCTCCCAGCTCTTTGCTTTGCATTGACCATCCCAACTCTCCCACCTTTCCAAGAGTCTCTTCTCCTGGCTCTTGTCTGCAATGCTTGAGGCACTAAATGTTCACCTGTAGTTCTAGAGACTAGCTGCCTCAGCTGTCATTAGGTGCTATGAATGCTATTGAGGTTAGACTAAATACTTTTAATCACTCAGATCATATTTGTTTTCTGTTAGCATCACTGAAAAAATTAGGTTGGAAGGGATTTCTGGGGGTCACCTAGTCCAGCCTCCTGCTTGATGCAGCATAAACATCAAAGCTGCATCAGTTTGCTCAGGGCCTGGTCCAGCCCATGTTAAAAAATTTTCAAGGACTAAGATTTCACAGCCTCCGTGGGTACCTGTTCCAGTGCCAACCAGAGGCAAAAAAAAAATCTTTTCCCTCAATCTGCCAGCTATACTCTTCCTAACACAGCTAATCCAGGGACAGTGTTTACTATTCTCCTGTCATCGGGTATTACTTTTAATTTGACTTTTGAAATAATTCTTACTGGCTTATAATTCAATGTGAACTCCTCTCAAAAGATCATCCTGTCTTCTTGACTTAAGCACCTTTTCCTCAAAGTTGTTCTACTTTGAATGTGATCTTTTTCATAATGGGATTCAGGATATGAAAATGAGAACAGATGAAAAATTTGAATCAAGAGCAGCAAAAAGAGATAAAGACAAGTGAAAGCTGACGAATGGAATTACAAGTAATCAAAAAATGTCTTAAACAGGTTATTTGGTGAAGTAAGAATGAAAAAGGAAGGTTCAAGGGCACATCTGAACACCACAAAGGATAAAAGATGAATTTGGGTGATTTAAGAGGATAAATAAAGGTAGTAGAAGTAACAGCTTTAAGTACCTGGAAGACATTCTCTATCAGGATGCTGGACTTGAAAACTTAGACTCTGAATGAACTGACAACATGGTCAGATGTCATAGTTGGGACTATGGTGTTTGTCTCAGCACCTGCTGGGAGGCCAAGAGACCCTTATTCCCCATCCACATATACATTTTGATTATTTTTTTTTAATTCTATTGTACTGGCTGTTTTTTTCATCCTCACAAGGGAGGAAAAGCTTGTTTCTCATAACCTATGTACCCCTGTAAAACCAAAATCTAATTCAATTGGTACACATTTCTGCCACTCACACTAGCATACACTGAATCCCGCTTTCTGCACGAGGTAGCTAACTGCAAAGATACAGTGATATACCACACAATGGGAAAGCAGCAATCCTCTGTTACTGAGGTCTTCCTGCTGTCTTTATAAAGGATGCATTAGTTACATGGAGATCATATACAACTGCCTTACATGCTCTTCAGAGAATTAATCTGAGTACAGTTTGGGGGAATACAGTGTTGTAAAATGAGGAAACATTAATAAGCATGTAAATTATAATATTAACCTATTTATCCTATTCTATAACAGTAAATTTGTTTAATCTCTTAAAGGCAGCAATGCCTTCATGAATGACTTCAACAGATGGATGAGAAAAAGGAGTTATTCCTAAACAGGAATTACTAGCATATTTTATAAACACCTTCAAAACATTGTCTGTAAGTACTTCTAATTCATCTATATAGCAGGTGAAATAGGACTTCCAGTCACATTATATTTTTTTGTCCCTTTGGCCACTTCAACTATCTAGCTGCCTCACTTTATTAACAAAGCAAAGGAAAGAAACACCTGGGAACCAGTAAGTGTGAAAGTTAATTTCAAAGAAATACTGACTATGAAAAGGATGCGTTTCCATTCATCTCAGTTTAGTGTACTTCAACACAGGCAGATGTAGGTATTCCTGTCCAAATATTCTAAGATAATAGAAAAATAATCTATTTATTTTATCCTGGCTGTACTGAACAGACAAGGATAGGAGTCACATGCTGTCATGCTGCTGCACACATTATTATTTCTGAATGTTGTATTTTTTCCACTACTCTGAAGAAAATTATCTTCAGAAGTAAACAGCATGAGTGATTAATGTCTGAACTATGAAGGTGCTTGCAAAACTTCTTTTTAGATTAAAGCAAGTACAGGCTAAATTTCAAGGCACTTTCTTTCACTATGATTTAGTAAAGAGATGATTTAGATGTCTAGCACAGAAATGTGCTAGACTGTGATAGATAAAAGATCAAGAAAGACTTTTTTGTGAATATTACCAATCAATGTGTGCTAACAAGCTCTCAGAAACCTTCCCAGGAAGAACTGAAGTGTTTGTAACTCAGAGGCAAGGATCATCACAGCTTTAACAAACTTTTTGATATATTGACCACAAACCCATCTCTTTAGATTCTCCAACCACACTGGTTACAACACATTTAGTCTAAAATGCATGGGATGCATTTAGTATAAAAGGTGACCATATCCACTATTTTTAATAAATGAGGGTGATTTTGTAAAGTTGAACAAGGTGATAGTGAAAATAAATCCTACAATAGCATCAAGTCCTTAGATTTGTTTACAGATACGACTGTTATGATCCTCACCATTAGCACGATATTAATCTACAATAATCATCACCCTTTGAGAAGGCTCTTAGATAACCAATACTGGCAACTGATGCAAAGTATATATGCAAAAAAGCAAGCTTGAGTATATGTGCTCAAGCTCCTTTGAGCAGAAGAGGAAACCAATCGTCCATCCAGATAGATGTGGAAGCACAGAACAGATAATACAACACATCACAGAAATAGGCAATAAAATGAGACAGTAAAAACCCATCAACATATATCATCTGATCATGGTATGGTGTCATCTCCCAGCCCCTATTAGCTCTTGCTGCATCACTGCAAGTCCCAGACACTTCATCCTGTTTATAATTGCTGATGAGCAGTAATAAGGCCTCCATGCCTCAACTCCTGTCCGTTCCACTTCAGCACCCACCTATTAGGTTATAACTTTTATTTACAGCCTTGCTTGATGTGCTGCTCTATTAGTACAGCAGGAAACTGGGGGTGGGGGCGGGGAGCGGAGAGAGCATCCCTAATGGGCACTATTATTGCCAGGGCTGGGTGATTTATTATGCTGCTTGAAAGCTGTTCTATCATCACTTTCCTGTTGGTGAGAGCTCCAAGAAGGTTGGATTTCTAACACAATGCCCTCCAGAAGTCAAACACTAAAGAACACCTTAAAAGTCCCTAGGAACACCAATGAAAAACATACCTCAAAGTTGTTTCAATGTTATAAACCCCCTTCAATAATATTTTGTATATTTTTTTGATCAGGAGCAAATTCAGAACAATTAAAAAATATATAATTAGTGGCGTACCAGGTCTTTTTGTCCTTACTCAACACAGAGATTGATAAAAAAACAATCACACAAAAGTAATGATTTCTTGGTTTTGGCTCTGGCTGAAAATTTGTATGCTTTTATTTCTACAACCTGCCCTTTCTATAACTCCTAAAAGGCTGTTCTCTTGATTGTACAGGTTCAGTCTCAAAGCACTTAGTTTTCTGGCACTGCTATAAACCAAAAACTTCAAAAAGCACCATACAACTGCTTAATTGCTTTGCTCGAGCAGTGGAAGAATTATTTGCATCTTCTAGACTCAAACTTTAAACTAGAGAAAGTATAGAGCAATGAGAAAGATACTGTAATCTCATGCAATATAAATACTACCATCTAGGACAGATATCCTCATAAAACATGAGCTATCTGCAGATGCAACTATTCAAAATATTAAAGATGCACATTTCTCATGAACTGCAACTGAGAAATAAAATACTTAAAAATTCACTGACTTTATGGATATAATGTATGAATCGATTGTATCATTACTGCATTTTATCTGCCTGTTTCTATTACCTTCTCTATCACACAATTAAAAATTAACTGAGTGCACTCACACAGTTCCACCGATTTTCCCCAGGTTTCTTTAAGCTGCATGAAAATGTTTTTAAATCTGACTGTTTAGAATGTATATTAAATCATCATTGAAGTTGTACAGCAGAAGAAGAAGAGTAATATGCCACTTAGTACTGCACTTTCATGACATGGGCACCAAATATAAATAGGATCTGGATGCCCTACTGACTAGAGTAAGCCTCACTATCGTCTGCCATCAATCATAATATTACCTAACCATTAAGAAACAAATCAAAATACATAAGAAGCTATACACTAGGCCACACAGTCCTATCTTTTTTCCTACAAAATCTTCAGACCGCTGACTCTGAAAAACCTTTGAGGCATCATCCAAACTAATGATTGCAAGGCTTTATTCATTCTTTTCATTATAATCCTTGTCCTATGGGCACACTTTGGAATAGAAATACTTTTCACCACAGTGATGATTCTGGTGAACAGGAGGAGGAAAAACCTGCTATTTGGTGTCATAATACAATTTTTTATCTCAACAGCTCCTTCAGCACGCAAGTTGACAAGTACATGAGGTAAAAACTTTTTTTTCTAAGAGAACTTTTCCTGTGTCTTGACAGATTTATTGTTTTGATCTTTCTTCAATGGTTACACTAGTGCTAATAAAATATGAAAGGTTTATGTCTTCCTTAATATCCTCCTGATGGGAACCTGCATACAAGATAAGTAGGTCAAATTTCTAATTTTCTGTCTCAAATGCTGCTATTGGCAGACTTTAGGGAAAAAACTATGCTTGAAGGGGGAAAAAAATTACACAGATGAATTCCAGCAAAACATTCTTCCTTCAAAGCTCTTCCAAGTAGAAGAAATGTAGAATACTTAAGAGCAAAGAGTCTTATACACAATGTGTAGTATTGACAAATATTGCTTGTATCACTTAAATAGCTTCCTATGAGGGACACTAAGCTGAAGTGAATGTAGTGTGAAGTATTCACCTACATAGTCTGCTGCTTATGTCTGAAGATGGCACACCATTTCCAGGTAATATTTTGGAGCCCGTGTTTTCTTGTCAATCCCCATATTTATCTGGATTCCCAAAAGCAGACTTTGAACACATGGTTAATTTATTTTAAAAATGAAAGTTTTCTGAAAATTCAAGCTCTGGAGAAGAAAACTGTAAACCCTGGTAACGGCTTTATTAGTGCAAGGAACTACGAACAAACCTGCAGATCACTGAGCAAATAATGTAAAAAAAAAAAAAATTGGGGGAAACTGAGGTAATAAAAAATCATTAGGTTTAGTTGACTGAAGATGAAACTTGTGGCATCAAATTGAGAAGATCTCCTTATTTTCTTGCCAAACACACCAAATGATTAACATACAAGCATGTAGGGACCAAACATGAGCACAAACTGAAAATAAGAGAACTACTTAGCAAAGTTAGCCAAGCATTTAATGGATGTTTTTCAACAAGTCTAGTAGCTTCATCTGCTGTATTCTAAGAAGCTTTTACTGTTGCCATTTGACACCCCAAATAGTGGACTTGCCTTTTTGCTAATCGCAAGCACATTTTTTTAAATATTCACATAGTACTCTCGGTTTTCAGTATCTATAGCATCACAGAAAGCTTTTAAATTACCCTGCAATGAAAACCAGAGTTAAACATTTAAACAGCTAACATATAAAGAAAATATAATTTAGTAATACCATGAGCAAAGCAGATTAGTTTGCAAGGGATACAGTGGCAAACATTCCATTTCCTTGTTTAGGTATATCTTTATAACTACGTAGAAATGAAAATCCACAGTCTTCCTGCTCTGGAGGAGTTGGATCCAGTATCTTCCAGTGCCAAACTTAGAGAGTTCTTTGGTAAACAATACTCACAGCATTGTCACAGATTATCATGCATTACTTGAGAGGCCCGCACCTGCATCAAGTGCAAAGTAATTTAACTTCTCTTTAACCTTCCTTCACTGCTGACCAAGCCCACACATTTGCTGCAAGCTAACAACATGCATATATGGAATAACTACAGTTTAGCTAAACATACAGTAACTTGAAACACTTTTTGAAAGAATAACTTCAGAGAAAGTTTACCTTGAACACCTGAAAGAGCAAGAGCCTTTAATCAAACAGGAATACCCTTCCTTTCTGCACACTCAATACAGCTCAGTTGGTACATAAATGCAAATATAGGCAAAAAGTATTTCAGAAACACAGACTGCTAGAACATTACCACTACCTAGATGCCTGCCACTGCCACTCCATGGGAGGTTATGGCTTTCCACAGTGGTGCTGGTGGAAAGGATCATATGAGCTCTCCTTAATCCACGCAAAATCAAAGTCTGAAAAAGATCTGAGGCAATGCTTAACTTGGCTGCCTGCCTGAATGAGTGCTCACATGATTCTTCGTGACAGATCTGCTGCAGAAGCTGCAACTTCAGCCTGGCAATGACCTAACATGTCACTACCAACTCTAGCTCTGTGAGAGATTATCCATCTATATCCTCCATGTAGAAATAAAGCCATCGAAAGGACCCAAAGCAGGTAAAATTTAGTCTCAATGCAAATGTCAGCTGTCTATACTGCATCTTCCATGAGGGAAACTAAAGTCAATATAATCCAAACAGTTTGCTACTCAATACTTTGCGTTTAAAAGGGGGGATTTCCAGAACACTATCACAATCATTAGACTTAAATCACACTGATTACTCCTGTATGTCTTATGTTTACAAAGATTAGCTGAAAACATAGTATATTTATGGATTATGTTTAACAGGACTCTGAGATGAACTATCTGCCACACAAATCCTTTTATATACACATTTCTGACAGCAAAGCAACAATATTTATTTTTGTTTGGCATTCGCCAGATATAGTTCCTACCCTTGACTATTAAACTATAACCATACAGCTACATGTCATGCAAAACCTAACTCCTCGATCCCCACAAAACACATACCTGAGTCGCAAGATCTTTTGGTTGGTGTGGTTAATGAGGCATGAGCTGTACCTGTGCATGGCCCACCTGGAAACAGAGAAGATCACGTCTCAAAATGTCACCTATATTTAACATTTACTTATTAAAATTAACATTTTAACATTATACTTAGGAATATAAAACACTAAGGCACACTTGTGTTTGGAAAGCACATACGGAAGTAGTCTACTATTCTCAGTATTTCTTTCCCAGTCAAATCCGAATATGTGTTGTGCTGAAAAAATAGATGAGAAGTTGGGACAAAAAGACAATTTATGTTACACTTTATAACTATTTCAAGATGCGGTTTTAGGAAAATACACACTGTAATTGCAATTTTTTCCAGCATTGACAAAGGTACTGTTTATGTCAGAACAAGCTAGAAATGTATCTAACTAACCCAAAAGTAACACAAGGGACAAAGTGATCGCTTTCCTGATGTCAACAGAAACCTTGTCACTGACTCCAGTGAGATAATGACTTTGCCTCTTATTTTGTTCTCATTATGTTTTCAAAGTGTGGCACAAGCATATGCTAACAAACTCTTCCCATGTTTAAGGTTTTTTTTGTTGAACTCTGGACTCTTGCCCATTCATCTGGTATCTGCTTGGTAGTAAATTGCTTTCTGGCTTTTTTCTTAACATGCATCATCATTGAAGAGTTCTCCAGAGATCTTGTTAAAATAGCAACCAATTGAGTGTACTCAGCAACTTGCAGTAAAAATAAATAAATAAAAAAATAAAAACAAACCCCACAGAGTCAAGCAAAGACAAACTGACAGTAGCATTACCAGTGGTAGTAACACATCATAGCTTTGATAATTGGATATTACAAATTGGATGGTGCTAGAGAGCCTGAAATTAAGTTAGATCTAGTAGAGTTTGGCTATCAAAAAACCAAAAATCAAGTTTGCACTGGACTGTTGGTGATATAGTAGTACCATGCTGGCAATACAACAGAGCTTATTACAGGATAACCTTTAACGTAAGTCTTGATGCCCTGAAAAATACTTCCTACCTTCATTTTTTTTTCAGTCTTTGCATATCTGGAAAGCAGCACTGTGGCTTTGGCAATGTTCTTCTCTGTTCAAATATTTTTAGATCACAGCTGCCTCTTTAAGATGCAGCAGCTCTTCTCTAAATAATTTTAGTTACATTCTCCCGGTTTTCACTCAACAGACATTGACAGGCATCATCACTGGACCATCAAATAAGGCTAATCCTTGCAATTATTGTACAGTATATATTTACACTAGTTGATATTTTCAGCATCCTACGAAAAAATATCTTTATTTCTCATAGTAAGTTGGTATGTATTCTGCACTTCCCTGTGTCAAAGTTTTTCTTTTATTTCATCTTCCCTCATTAGGTATTACTTTCATATAGCTTTGATTTGTATAGCACAGCACCAGATTTTCAAGAAAGAATATCTTGGGATTTGCATGCAGGTACACCAGTCCCTAATAACCAGCAAAGGCGGCATGTCCTTTGCAGCACTTCCTTCTGCTACTGTTTTTGTTCCACCATTAAAAATGTCATGCATAATTTAATAGTAGGTAGTATAAGCTTGACTGTGCAATTCTACGTGGAAGTCATTATGTTGAATTTTTGGTATACATAATACAGATATCTTTGTATTATTTGAAACAGGGCAGTGTATTTCCCACTGCTTTGATAAAAATTCTGCATGAAAGAAAAGGGAAGTCAGATAACAGTAAAACACCAGTCCTTCTTGGCTATACACAAAGATAGGCTTATAACTTAGCATGATTCAGGATAAATCTGCACCTTCATTCCCCCCAAAATAAGTGTTTCAAGGGAATTTAACTGTGGTACATAGAACACTTCAGTGCACAGTGAAAGGCCACTCATGTCTAGCTTCTGACATAACCCACAGGGCTGTAGTCTACTATTTTTTCTCAGCACAAACAAGAGATTAAAATGGAAGAATAAAAGTATCTTTCTATTCTATATCCAATTAACTGATTAAAGAATAGCTTCTGCTCCTATTTTTTTTCAGCGTATGGTTTCTGGCATTTGCAACTCCTCTTCCAAACAAAAGCAGCCACTGCTCAGCAATGATGTAATCCTAAGAGAAGATGATTAAAAATGCAAAAATACTAAAAGCTACTGTAGAAATTAGAAAACTGTGAGAATCACCAATTTTGCAAATTCCAACATAGAATTATTAAAGGACAAAACAAGATCCTTTAACTTGAACATTATCATATATCAAAAAATAAAGGTCTTGTTAATGTAGCTGCTATGTTTTTGGCTTCTGATACCCCTAGCTTTCTGTAACTTACTGTTAACTGTACTCTAAATATATCAATTTGGAAAAACAGGTTCAAAAGCAGCTTCTCTGCTAACTCTCTAAAGTAGTTAAATTTTATGTATTACTTATATTTATATATGTTAATATTGTTATTATTTACTATTGTAATTTCTGTATGTTTAAATTGACCTTTAGAATCCCTTTCTGCATTGTCTACCTCCCTTTCTGAAAGATGGTAACAATTGCCAAGTACCACCCATCCTGCAGGACGTACACTGAGTCAAGGTAACTTCTTGTCTTCCCTTCCTGAAGTCTTTGTAAAGTGAAGTGGCTCCACTCAGTCAGAACTTCCTGTGCAGGAAAAAGTGAAATACTAGGATAACCTCCCTCTTCTTGCTGTTTGAGGAAGTGCTAAGTTTGAACCCAGACTACATGTGTCAGGTGTATTTGAACAGTGCTTGGAAGCACTTACTGAGCAGAGGAAGAGATGCAGAATGGAGCGAAACCAAGCTTGTACAAGAGTAAAAAGTCTAAGATTACAATAATAAACTGAAACAATTACAGACAACACAAAACCTGCAAGCCAGATAATGAAGAAACATGAAAAATAAGTGAAGGAGCCTGAAGCTCAGTAACACTTGATCACAGTAACATAGGCATGCCCGAACACTACTTTGAGCTTTCAGTACTGTGGTGGTTCCTTCCCTGGAAAAGCACACCAACTCTGCATGCAATAGGCTGGAAGAAGGTAGTAATAAAGAGTTGAATTTCCTTGGACAGCAGTGTTAGAGCCAGGACAGGGAGAATTTCATGGCTATTCACAATAGAGGAAAGAACCCACCTTTGGAAACCTGTCCAAACCAGTAATCTGGTTGTGCACTTCCCAAATTGGTAGAGACATAATCTAATCAATCTACACAACAGAGTTTGAAAGCAGTTATTGATTATAAACACCAACACATAAACAAATGGGAACATAAATCTCTAAATTCAGTCTGCACAGACAGAATACACTCTCTTTAAGGAAAAAAAAAGTGAAAGAACTTTACAGCACTTAAGAACTGCTTATTTGCTGCGGAATGGGTAAACTGCATGGTAATTTAAGTGATGTCATTACTCACCAGGCAAGACGATTATATCATATACAAACGCACACTTTTTAAAATGTAGTTTTACAAATCTGCCATTATTTACTCTTGTGGATTTTGATCTACGTGCAGCTTTTGGAGAAGTAAGGGAAACCTGGACTACTTTGTTGCTACTGAACAGCTGGTAAATTTAACAACTATAACAAAGTAAACAGAGACAGGATTCAAATTCCACTTTTTTTCCTTATTATTGTCTCACTCCATTACCTGCTTTTCCTCAGTTTCCTAATTTGTAAAATAGGCATGATACTTTCCTACTCTCTAGGTGTAAGTTGAAGTGTAAAAATGTGCTTTTGAAACCAGCAGTTAAATTATATTATTATAAATAATTTTTATGTAACCTTGATAGCTTGCAGCTCTAACCCACATTTTTCTTATGTGACTGTTTCTGTTTCACATTCCATGGGGTCCTTTCATTTTAATAAATGGGACCCTAGGATACACTGTCTACTCTGCAGCATGAAGCGACTATAAATCAGAGTCAACAATTAACACTGGTACTATTCCGCTGGTCTTCATTATGTTTCAAAATCATCATGCCACAGATGTGGAAAGAAATGTTCATTTCATAAATCTATGTACCAGATCTTTGCTTAAGATATTAGAAGAACCTGAAATGTTCTTTAAATGAAACTGGGACTGTAGGGATTAGATTGAAATTTACAGAAAGATCCTCATGCCATGAAAAGACGATGAAGGCAACACTTATACTAGACACTATTCTGTTCAAATTTCTAACTGCCTATATGTGTTTTACTGGCATCTAATACTAGTGGCATTTCTCAAAAGACAGATCAGCCCACAACTCAATATGGTTTTATATTTTAAAGCATTCTTGCAAACTCCCAGAGAAAAAAATGCATCAATCCTTAAAAAAAAATTTGTTTTGTGATGAATACTCAGGAAAATCCAGGTTTGATGATAATTCAAGTGAAAGACTGAATTACTGTTAATTTTAACATTTAAAAAAGTACCAAAAGGCTATTTGTACATAGCATCTTATGAAAGCAAGGCTTAAAAAAAAAAAAAAAATCCCTTAAGATGTAGACCATCTTTTACTATTATCTAAGTTGATAAAAGAAAAAACCTGAGAAAATAGCTAGTTCTTACTCTGTGGCATAGAAATCCAAAGATGACTGTAATATCAAAAAACAGCCAGGTGCATATTCTATATTAGAGGTGTGTCCCCTCTTCCTCTGATTCAAGACACACAAAACTGAGTACAAGAAGAAAGAACACAATCTTGGGAGTTGATAAGGAAAATCAGAATTATGCATCATCACCTAGCTGCAGCTTTCTCAGTTATGTTTGGGTACAAGTTTAATTGCAATATTAAATCATGTGGGTCAAGTAGGCTAGTTCTGTGCTCAGCATAACTTTAACAGTTACTGCATTCTTTTGGATTAGAGACAAGACTACAAATTTGTATCAGAATAAATCAGGTTAGCAACAAAGCAAATTATTTTCTACAATCATCTGTGACAAGCAAGACAAAAATAGGCAGCTAGCTTGGTCTGTTTATACATTTAATACTTTATAGAAGTGGGCATGCACATAACTTTCAGAGATGAGCCAGAAAACAAATTTCCCATAGCCAGAATTACAAAAAAAAAACAACAGGCAGGAGGTACAAAACTGACTCCTACTGCAATAAGCAACTGAATTCTCAAAGCCATGGCATTTAGAAGAGTATACAATGGATAGCACCCATGAGCAATTGTCACTTTAAACATACCTGTCCTTACGTAAAAGATATAAAATGCAATTAAGGATATCGCAATAATAATTCAAAATACGAAGTATTTTTAGAGCATACATAGGAAAGCTGTCATCTCTGACTCTGCTGACAAACTCAGGCAAAATGCAAAAACTGTGAAGTCATTATAAATTGGTAGAAACCTTTTTCATAGTGTCATAGAGAAGGCCATTCAACAAAAAAGAAAGAAAGAAAAGGATGCACTTGTTTATCCGTTTTTCATAAGGTTATGTTGAAAAAACTGACATAAGATTTTTTATTATTATTATTCCAAAGATAGAAAAAATATCATTACTTTTCTAGTAATATAGTCTGTGTGGCTTTTCACACAGCCATGCTTCAACAAGCCATGAAATTTGGAGTATAAACGTCCAATAGGTGCAGTAAGAAAACCAATCTCTTTTGAGAAAGAAAAACCTTTCTGCCAGAGATCTTTTACAGAAGCCCGGTGCATCTCTGTCTCAGATGTAGTACACAATGTACATAAAGTAACTTCACCAAAATAACTTCATAATTGGGCGTATTTCAGTGCTTGCAGCACATGCAAATGCTTAATAAAATAAACAATGTTTTAAAGCATTTGTCAAACTTATCTTGCAAATTTAAGTGTTTGAGATAAACTAATAATATTTTAAACACTTAGCATGACATACAATAGTTCAAATTCTGGAGAGAATACAAAAACTAGCCAAAATTTACAGGCATTCAGTCCTGAAAATTCATATTTAGGCATCTAAAATTCAGCACAAACAGAGGTAAGGTGTGGTCAGTGATCATCACCTTCTTTCTTGGCCGAACTCTCCAGTGTATTTTTTGACATTTACAGCAGTATCTCAGATCTTTCTGTATCTTCTTATAAAGTATTCAGTGTAGAAATGTAAAGCATTTAACTGTTCTAGAAACATCAGCTATTCCTTTTGTCCTTTTTCAATGGTGGTTCTTGCTAATTCAAGGACACCAGTTAAGCACATAATTAAAATCATGTCAACTGAAGCTAAGAACTACTGAAATATCAAATCTAATCCAGCTGCCAGAGTCAGAGTTGTTCACATTGACATTTCTCCTGTCACATAACACCACAGTTAGTTTTAAATCTGCACAGCATCAGCTTTTAGGTCTACTCATATAGTGACAGAAAAATAATGTGACAGCCCCAAAGAAAGCAATGAAGGCCTGAAACTAAGCAAAATTATTTCATGTGTGGTGTGACCTTTTCTTTACCAAAATAAATAGAACCTTCCTTAATAAGCTATTTTTTTTTAAAGAGTGCTGGTGGCTGGAGGTAGGGAGAGAGAGAAGCAAGGGCAGTTGTCAAATCTCTTTTTTTCCCTGTCTGTTAAAAATAAACAAAAACCCTGGCCACCCAATAAAAGAAATCTTTGACAGAGCAACTGGCTCCTATGGTGACTGACACTGCAATAGCTAACATTAGAATCTCCTAAATTAAGGTAGGAGATGGAAGGGAAAAATAAGAATAGATGAAAACTATACAAGAACTTGAACAGAGAAACTTATTTGCACATAAACCAGCAGAACAAAAGTTAGACCAATTTAACCTTCTGTTAAGAAACAGATCATTAAAATCCATGCAAACTTGGACTTTGTGAAGTTATACCAATATCAATCTATTCCTTGACTGCAGAAGTTTATTTCAGAAAACTTACTGCAACTGATGAGACCTGAAGGTTCTGGATAGAAAAAGGCAACTCAGGAAGTATATGCGGGGAAAGAAAAAAAAAATTTCTTAGAACGTTCTCCCCCCCTAAATTACAACAGCATCTTTTTGAAATTGGTGAGAAGTAATACTTCATAAAAACAAAACGCACTTGAAGGAAGGGAAAAAAAAAGTCCTGAAGCTTGCATCACTGTCTCTGGGCAAAAATCTAACACATTTTTGTTGATTGTAACTGTAAGGCTGAGAACTACCTTTCATCTATGAGGGGGAGAAATATCAATCAGCAAAGCAGCCACTGGGGTAGGTGATTATTCTGAACTGAGGGTGGCAGGAGATGGAAAGTCACTACAACCTGGTTGTGTATATAAGACACTCAGGAATGCAAATGCAACTCTCACAGAAAATCAAAACAGTAACAAAAAAAGGCAGAAATACTTGCATATTGTCAAACTGAACTCCTGCAAAATCCACTCTAGGGAACTTTTCTCCTACATCTTTCATTCTGTGTTAAAAAAGGAAATGGCTACTTAAACCCAAGTCCAACCCCCCCCCCCCCTTCTCTGACACATACACATATTATCAATCTTACCACATAAGATTTCTATGGTTCTCTTCAGTTGTCATAACATGAATGGAATTTGTTAATAGCCTAAATGACTTGCTGCAATTCTGTCTGATCTGTTTACCCTATGGACTCAAGTACTATGGAGAATGCCTTGATGTGAGACTCTCCTCAAAAGCTTAAAAGGGAAGAGAGGGGAATGGAACGCACCATGAGAATCCTTCCCCAGTACTCCAATCTCTCCACACTTTGATAGGGATTACCACAATGATCCCATACATTGATTTCTGGTGAACTACCGCAGTTGTATTCAGAACAGCACATAGCTATATATCATCTCATGGCACTGCAAAATATCAATCTCTGAAGAACACAACTGTAATGAGAGCAGTGCATGCTTTATAGAATTTGCTGCAAAATAAATAAGTATTGCACTGAAAAAGACACTCTCAAATTAAAAAGACATTTAAAGTTTGGGCATTCTTCATTATGGGAAAGAATCTTCCACACTGAGGCCATTATCCATCAGAAAAGCTCCATCTGTGTATAATTATTTCTGATGAATGATATTGAGCTTCATTAAAGAGGTAGTGGGGATGTCAGAAAAGAGAGAGCGAGCTCAAGCTGTAAATAAATCTCTCCACTGTATTTCACTTAAAATCACCCCAGCAGGAAGTCACGAAGAATTTTTTTTTATAGGTAACATTTTCAAATGCTCTGCAGGCTGTGCTGCCTAATATCTATCACCTTCAGTGTATGTTCATAAGCTTGCAGCAATTCAGGATGAAGGACACCATTTAATTTCCTTCCCTCCTTCCCATCCCTGTAATCACCTTCCCACTTAACCCCAAGTCCTTCTTGGCCACAGGAGAAACACTTTGTTGTAACACAATTTAATTCCTAACTGAACAAATTTTCAGAAAACCTGACCCAGTAAGCACTGGAGAAGCACCCCGTAATGCCAAATAGCAGATCCTGGCTAATAAGCCAGTAGAAGTGCTGAAGCTCTCTGCCCTGTGAATGCCCAAATGTGTTGCTGAAACATAATGTTTTGCTAAATTTTCTAGGAAGGTTGTTTTAAGACCTTGTTTTTACAGCAGACTAGAGGTCTCCCCTGAAGAAGCACTGGACAGAAGGAAGGGACGATGGGTGATCAGCAGCAACTGTGTATGTGATGGAGAGACAAGATTTACATGGCAAGTTTAGTCTTATTACAAGAACTGGTATCAGAACACTCAAATTTGAACCCTACTGTATTTCTGACAATATTCTCAAAGATAGAAAACAGTAACTCATTTAAAAATTTTATTTTAGTTAGTCTAATAAACTACCACAATCCCAAAATGACACTTTGTGTTTTTTCCACAGCCTATCTACATAAGTAAAAAGTATATGCAAAGTCTACATACCTGTAAACAGAATAAATACTTCAGCAACTCACCAAAACCATCCTATGCAAACAGATAACACAACTGAAAACAAGTGTAGCATGTCAAAGATTTTTTCAGTCCTAGTGCTTTGTCAGCATTGTTATTTCCAGCAGTTGCCTCAATGCTGAAGAACCAGAGTAGCTCCCTCAAATTTCCCACTAAAAAATAATCATGTTTTTCTTGCAATGTGTGTGTCTATTTACCAGCCACAATATAAAGTAAACTCAGCTCAAGAAGGATTCTCTCCATAGAGCACCTTCTAAAATAAAACATTTGGAGGAAAATGAAACTCCAAATTACATATTTGACCTTAAGCTGTAGAATGCAGATTTTAAAACTCAATATATTAACACAGGATGAACTTAGATAGAGGTTTAGAATAATTTAAAAGTCAACTTTACCTCACTGTGTTTGCTAATCTTTAACATCTTAGGTTACCTTCAGGGAGAAATTTTGCCTGACAGAGTTCAATAAATGAGAACGATGGGTCATGAAAGAAGAGATGGATTACCACATGAAACTTAAGTTTTATGCAGGTAACTTAGCAGCAGTCTAGACAAGTATTCATTACAGTCAGTACTATGTGCTACTGCAATAATTAAAAACCAAAAGGTTTTAAAGTCATATTTCACAATATATTGGTGTTTATTCTCGAATATAAATATTAATTTACCAGTAATGTGAGAAGGAGTTTCTCAAAATGAGAGTGCCTCAAAATCGTAATTAAATTGTATACTGCAGTTCAAACTGCTGTAAAGTTAGTTAAAAACTCCTGTGACCCCTTTTAATTTGTTCTTTGGTTAATGCCATCAATGCCTATTTTGTGAATAACTTCTAAACTTTCCCTTTGCCCCAAAAGAGAGGCCATTTACTTCCAAAGGAAGTCAGTGAAACATAAGCCTGAAAACGAAGCAAAATGTTTATGCTTCCTTTGCTGTCACTTAGGACTGGTGCACTTACATTCCTCTTTGCTCGGTGAAGTTACATTCAGTTCTGTCAAAAGTTGCTGGTTGGAGTTAGCGGCCTGCATGGTTAGAGAGGTATTGCTGTTGTCACTGTTCGTTTCTCCAGAGAACAAATCTGACTGGCTGTTGCTTGTGCTGGGAGTAGAGTCATCATCTGGCTGCTTCTTCTGGAAATCTATCAAAACCAAGATTTCATATGTCATCCCACATGTTCAATCTAATCATCCAATTTTACATAATAAAGTGACAGCATAACAAAAATAACCCCAAAGCACTGCCAGAGAGAGGTATCATCATTCTGATCATTTGTATATGTCATACAACACAGAGTAACCTTCAAGTTTTTACTTTACATTTAAAATATCTTAAGGGTTATTTGTTGTTGAAGAACAACAAACGTTTTCAGAACTACACAAAGTTCTTGTTTCCCCAGCCATTCAAGAGCATCCAAAGCTTACCGCTGCATATATCATTATACAGCACATGGCATCATTTTAAAAATAGTTCACAC
>JANZLQ010000057.1:487437-529798 GCA_026212715.1 Elanus axillaris | reverse complement strand
GCACATGGCATCATTTTAAAAATAGTTCACACAAAGCATGTACAAAAGCATAAAGAAGCAAACATCAGATGAGGGAAGAACTAAAGTATGTAATGCAAGTATAAGGAAATGATACACTTCTCTAAAAACAATACTTCTCACTGCTGTTATATAAAATCCCACCAGCAACAGTTTTGGTGAAGCTAGTGTAGACAGCTATGGTTCCAGGTTAGCATGGGAGAGCTGGTAAGGAATACACCGCCTTTGCATCACTTGTTTGATATATGTGTGTGTGTGCGTGTGTTTCCTCCTTCCTCTCTCCTTCACTTACTCCAACACTAGTATTAGAAGTTGCTCACTGATCTATGACCATAGAGTTAAATATGGGAAGTAAATCACTGCAATACATTAGAGCTACATACAAATGATTTGGCTTTAAAGTTTTCCTTTTTTTCTTTTTGGTCAGCAAGTGCCAAGTCATGCTAAGTCTCCAAACTACGCTCACAGTCCAAATTTTGTGTCTTTGATAGATGCCATCCTCAGGCTGACCTTGCCTCCAAACCAGACTCAGGTTTGAGGGGAAATACTCTTTTCCTTTTTAAGTGCAAATCCTCACTTGAGGGCTTTTTCCCAAACCCACACTCGTGATACCTGATTGATTACAGCATCAGTCTCAATTCCTACCAGCTACACTACTGGATTTCAGTCCAGCACAGCTCTGCCATTGGATGTCCACCAGAAACACCCCTCCCAGCCAAATGGATTTTGGTTTGCTTAACATCCAGTTATTCTCACAGTGCAAAGGCTCATCTTCCTTTAAAAGAGACAGTTGAAGATGAAGTGCATCACCTCTTTGTATTCCTAAATACATATTTTTTTTAAAAATTACATACAGAGGCAGAATTTATTCATTACGCAAACACATACATAAATGACTATTTGGTTGCTCATTATTATGTCATGACACAGAGGAAAACAGAGCAGTCCACAAATGTTTGCAGATGACGATGCATTAGAAACACAGGTTGCCAACATGAGTCACTGGGATTGGGAAGCAGTACAGTCAAACAGTCCCTAAATGCTGATTTAGGATTTAAGTGATTTGCCAGAGAAATTAAGCTGTAACTTCTGATGTGGAAGAGTCAGCCAGAAGTCCAGCTTGGAGAGGAACAAGCTCAAAGCCAGGGAGCAGGAGGAAGGAGATGGCAGACAGGAAATCATCCACCTCCACAAGACAGCTCTGAAAAACCGGTGGGATGCTTTTTGTCAGGGATGAGTTACTGGACCCAGGATGATGTCTTACTCAGGCCTCACTAGTTATCAACAGTTTCACCCACATTGGGCTCCTGGATACTATTAGTGTGTTTGTGAAATCAAGAAACCTTCAAGCACTTGGATTCTGCACAAGACACAATCAGACAGCTGCAGGAATTAGAACTGGAGCCACCACCCCAGAAGATACTCAACTCTTCATGCCTCTACTGAAGCCATAGTCTTCATAGTACCAACAGCAATACAGGACCTATTTGGTAACACAGTTTGTATAACTTTGACTAAAATTACCAACCGATTTCTGAAATATCGCTTTATGATTTGTGGTCCAGTATTTACCTGGTACAAATACGTATCTAATGACATACTGGATGAACTGTATTATATTTCTTCTGTCTATTGGTGGATGGCATCTGGCTTCTGTTAACCAGGGCTCTTGTCAAAATTAATAACTTGCAGATCACCTTGATCTCCCCCAAGCACAATAAAAGCTGGCAACATTTACAGGAGAGCTGTGTCTGAATAAATCGAGTTAAGCCTTAACTGCTTAACAAATAGAACAAAACAAAAAAACACAATACATGCAAGACCCTGGAAAGTTTTGAAGGGGAGGCTTTATTCTGATTGAAATCAGAATGTAATTCTGTTGATTGAACAATGACCTCTCCTAATAGTCTCAACAAGGAAAAAACAGACGAAGAGCTTGCAAGACATTAATCATAATTCCTAGAAGTTCCTATTTAACTAGAGATGCATGCAAAACATTTAAATTTAAATTAATTTTTTTCATTCATTTTTACTGACACTTTCACTATGCTAGCAAAATTTGTGCATTGTGCTAGCAAAATGCACAATGACTGACCAAAAAAACATAAATCCATCAAATTCGCATTTTCCTTTCCTTGTTAACGAAATGTAACTTTTTGCAGAAACTTCAAACTGTACACAGGTTTAGTGGAAACAAGCTTTCTCCTTTGTCAGAAAATATGTTTTCTTTTTCTTCTCAACATTGCCTCCTTTTCTCCACTGCCTTCCGGTTTGGGGATTATTTTGATGGTTACAGTAGTTGTTTGGGTTTTTTTTAAAGTGCAAGATACCCTGGTGTTAGTTACAAGATGGAGCCAGAACCAAAATAAAATGTGAAAATTAGCCATTTCCTGCATGGGGGAATAACAGAAGGAAAGATCTATCAATAAAATGAATGAAATACATCCAATAAACTATTACTGCATGGTGGAGAAGCTGCTAATAGTAAGCAGTATCTCTGTCAGTCTTCTACTCCAAAATCCTTTTGCTTTGGTGAGTTTAAGGGTTGCACCCAGCATCTCAACTAGCTGAGCAGAAGCAGAAAATCTCAGGCAGGGCTCTGGATGTTAATAGTAAAGAGTGCTATTTCTGTTTTGTTACTTAGGATTTCTTTGTAAACAAAACAATGACTACATGCATACATAGAGATGATACAAACATTTCATAGTCTGTATATACAATGAATTCAAATAGCTTAGACTAAAAGAAAGGCAAGAAACCAGATTTGTTTCCAGACATCATAAAACAAGCTCTTTTCTAAGACTATATTTTGTCCATTTGTATTCATAAAATAACATTGATAATGAAAGCCATTACCTTTACAGCTTCTGATTCTAACCCATAAAAGCAGAGCTGCCACACGAAATCACATCTTCTGCACCGGACTAAAACTCCCTCATACGCTTGTCCAGTTACTCTTACCAGGTTAGGGTGAGCAACCAGAAAAAGCCCATCTTCCTAATATGTTTATTTCACTCATTACCTCAAGATCAAACTAACAAATATTTAGAACATCCAACTTCTTCCATCACCTAAAATACTCTTGATTCTGTGACACAAAAAGTAAGACAGTCCCAATTCCAGTATTTAGTTTACCTTAGCCATTAATATCCAACAAAATATCTAAGGAAATACTGAGTCCTCAGCTTTTGCTTAACTGTAAGGGGTCTGTAACTTTCAGATTCTGGTAAGTAACTTCTGTGATTATAGTCAGTTGAAACTTGAGGTAAAGGCAAATACAAGCAATATCAGCATGTCTTAAAGCATTTTATTCTGAAAAAGACAGGCATGTCAAAATATTACATGAAATAACTTAATACTAAGCCAGGGCTTTTTCTCATTTGCACTCATGCTATGGTATAAGAAATCATAATATTTGCTAAATTTCCAAAGGGTCTGCTCTCCTTTTGGCTTATTTTAAGTATCAAGGTTACAAACACTTCCTATTTCCTGGTCTATAACTGATGCTTTCATTAATAGGAAATGGGTTCATTCAAATAAACTATGCATGTTGCAAGAAGCATCAGAGTAAACAGCATGCTAACAGGAGAAAATTAGAGTCTTTAAAGTAATTATTTTGGTTGATAGGCAATATTACACCACTTCTTTGTTCTTCAGTCCTACAGCTCCCATAACTTAGCAGTGTGAACTAGCAAAACAGTTATCTGGAGAGTGTTTGGTTCTTAGACTGCATTACATGTGCAACCTGCACAATTTTTATTACCAGAGCATCTTGTTCTTTTACAAAGCACAAATTAATGTGTTAGTGTCACACCAAATGTCTGCTAGTCCATTAGTATGGACTACCCAAGGTACACAATAGACCTTTACCTTACTCTAAACTAATAAAAAAAAAAAGGTCCACGCTTAAAAAAGAAATTGCATTTCAAAAGTACTCTATAGGAAGTAACACAAATATTATGACATTGAAACTGCTACAGTGGAATGTTTACTTTAAGTTATTGTGTAATTTCATTTCTTTTTTCTTCACATGCCTGGAAAAACTGTTCATAAATGACCATGGAATAGTACTGCAAGTCCTAAAGATTGTATTTACTTATTTACTGAGCACTCTTCACTGGACTTTTCTGGTTCATAGCTTACTGAAGGCATTTTAAGCGTCATTCATATGTAATTACCTTTTGCATAATAAATCAGTATGAAATGGATAAAACCCTTCCTTTAACTAGATATCTCAATGCAATCTAAAGCTCCTGTAATGGACTGGCAATGAAACTGCACTTGGGAAGTTTGGTTTTTTCTTAAGTAACACACAGACAGAAAGATGCACTAGCCCACTTGCAGAATTAACAGAGATATCCTGCCCTTAGGGGAACTTGCACAAGCATTTGGATTAGAAGACAATCACCGAAGTCATAAAACAGAATCAGATATAAGTACTGTGCAAAATTATATTTATAAATATATAAACAATATATAACATAGGCACATATATAAAAAGGTATTTCTTAATATAGCCGCAATAATAATAGCAACAATAGGTGGATGAATTAAAGATTAGACTGGAGAGTACGAAATAACTATTACAGTATATTCTTGCATGAGCTATCAGCAGAGCTCATTGCTTTCGTAGTTAAGCACAAAGTACAGGCAGAACTGACAAACCAGCAAAAATATTAGAAAGATGATTTTCTATACAACTGAACATAATATAGAATTGTGAGCACATGTGGTACAGGAAAGCAATTCAGCTCTTAGGGTTTTTATTCATAAATACAATTTTTTTTTTCAGTTTTTCTTCATGAAGAAAACCTGAAATTAGTTCTTTATGCTTAGTTAGCCTTCATGATTGCAATACTTTTAAATGGCATTACATTATTAATAAGTGTTTCAAATAATATTGCAATTTGCGTGTTTCATATACTGAGCTTTTCATATGCACTTCCAATCTCTTTTCAAATGAGCAGACAAAAATACTAGGAAAAGGGCAAAATAAACAAAAAATAAAAAACATCAATCTGCAAGGGTGGTAAACAGACAGTGAGAACGTAGCTGCAACTACATGTATTTATTATTCAGGAATTAGGTTCAAGCTATATACTAATACTGCCATATTTGTAAAATTACTGGGAAGTTTAACATGATCAAGTTTTTTGGTTGGTTTAGGGGGTTTTATTTTGGTTTGAGGTTTGTTGTTTTGTTGGGGTTTTTTGTTTGTGGCTTTTTTTTTTTCAGGAAGTCTGATGACATTTGAGGTGCTTTTGTCTCAAAAAAAAAAAGACACTCCTTGCTTAAAGGTGACATTCCATAATAGGCTTTCTTTCTCCTGGGTCTATAAAATTAATGTCCCCCAAAGCTACACAGGAAGCTCCAGATTTGACTACCAGATTTTGCCTGTTATTTAGCATGAAAATTAATGATTAACCAATAAACAAAGGCTAGCAAGACAATGAGCATAATATTATTACAGATGACCTTCAGCTTAAGATCCAGGATATTAATAAATATATATGCAGATATCATTTTATGGAAGAGAAATGCAGTTGTGTATAGAAGTGAGTAGAAGAATCAACAGTAACTGGATTAACCAGGCTTATAACACCTTACATGACTGCCATGGAAAAAAATTGCCTTTTTTACAGCACGTGATCCTACCATCTCCAAAGTAGTTGTGAAATCCTTAACTGATGAAAAAAGAATTTCATTATCATCCACAAAAGTATCCGCTGAGAGTGACCTCCACACAGACCAAACACTCCTTGATCCACCTGATAACAATTTCCTTACTGTAGCTATTTCAGTACTGTCAGGAACAAGGTCACTGAAAACCCCTGTAAATAAAATTTTAAAACCCCTTGTGTCACATTTCCTATTGTTACTTCAAGTAGCATGCTTACATCATTTCAACTAAAACTTCATTATTCCATAAAACTCACCAACATAAAGAACAAATATTATTGCCTGTCATCACAGGATCCAAAGTACTGAACCTATCAAGAATAAACTATTTTAACAATGCCCTTTAAATTTCCTGTTACAGAATCCCTAAGGTCCACAGTTAGCATTCATATTTTAATTCATTACAGAGCATGCATGGTGACAAAGTACTATGTAAAGGTACTACTACTATATTGCAAAATCTAAAATCAATGGGGGGCTAGCTATAGCACCTGCATCTGACAGTGCAACTAGGAAATTAAGACAATTTATTACCCAACTAATTGAGGCAGTATGGATTCTTGAATCTGTATCAAAGGATATCAGTAATAATCCAGTTCAAGGAGAAAGCATGAACTTTAAACAAACTGCAAAAAGCAAAGCGACCACACTTTGATCATGACTGCAAGAAATCTTTTATTTTTCAATGATATGTAGAATGGTAATTCATTAGGAAGAACATCTACCACTAGTGAAACACCAACCAAGTGGCAGCTTGCCATGGACTCTTGCATGCTGCCACTGCAAAAGACGGCAATGACAATAATTTGATCAACTCCAGCAAGAAACAAGAAAAAAAAAAAAAATCCCAGTACCCAACAGCCAGGAGAAGTAAACTGATATAAGGTTATGGAATTAGTCTGTAAATCTAACTGGCTGCAGCTATTTGAAAGATCCATTTGGCATTTAAGAGGAACAATCATTTAACATGATCTGAGGTTAATATAACAGTGGAGATACAACAGAATTAAATATAGGAGAGTTTAAAAAAAAGGGACCCAGGTAAGACATCTAAGCGCTGTGATCTACAGAATTTATTCTAAAAGACAACTTGGAAAATATATAACATGAGCATTTAAAAACTGTCAAGACAAAATTTTAGAAAATACACAAAAGTGTAAGTTTATAATTGAATAAGACCAGCACACAACCTAAAAACCCCACAGCTCTACTACTGCCCTAAACTTCCGTATCTTTACTTCTAGAATTCTTTTAGTACTAGCACCCCTTTATGAAAGTAAGAAAATTAATAAGAAATGTCCCATTTCAAACTGAATTCACAGTGATGATAAATCAAAATTTATGCTCCTACAGGAGGACAAACACTCATTTTGATTAGAAGACTCTGATCCATAAACCCATAAACCAAGCACTTTGCAACAGCAGTGAGTCATATGAAGTAAACTAATGAAGTGAACTTCTTGAGGTGCTTTTGTAATAAATGAGAGGTCTTAAAAATGATACTGTTAACTGATAGAAATAGAATTTAATTACCATTCATAGTTATTCTGGACACTTCATTCACCAGGCACGTAGGAACTAATATTGTTTTAATAAAAGAAATGTTTCAATTAGCTTTTCTTGTACTGGAGCTATCTACTAAGTCACCATATCATGCCCTTTCCAATACCTAGAGAGAACCCTCCAATTTCAAAATGCATGTCTATTATTTTTTAATTAATTCCTCCAGTCTAATTTATGTGGTTCCAATTAAAGTGAATGTTTGCCTCATTTTCTGTCAATAATAGTCACATTTATAGTTCAAGCATTCCCGAATACTTGGCTATACTATAAATCATCAGGATTTTCACAAGGGATAAAAGGCATTTACAGTAAATTAAACCTTTCTAGTACTAAACCACTAACCCCTCACCAGTTCCCTCTCCCTCATCTCCAGTTAAGGCACCTTCATAACTACCATTACCAAAACTCTCAAAACATCCCTTGGAATTGCTCACTTATCAGAGTCTCTTCCCCAAACTCCTTTGAAGAGCACAGAGCCAAAGCTAAACACTGTTCTAGAAGAGAAGGGAGAGCAGGCACTCTTATTTCCTGGCCTCACTTCCCCACAGCCAACCCAACCCTTTTAAGTGTGTGCCTATGGAAGTGTTTTATTGCTATTCAGGTTTTACCACCAAAGCAATGAATGGCAAGGTGAAGTATAAGGGGTGAGCTTCTTCCCAGTGTTCTCAGCCTTAATGGAATCTCATGCTGCTTCTTGTAATAAATATCTGCCTTTCATATGCAGTAGCTAGAGAAAAGCGTGGAGATGAAACTCCAAGTCTGACAGTCCTCAGCTGTTAGGGCGAAAACTTTGCCATGGCTGGAGTTTATATGAGCAATTTCTGACTGCAATAATCTACAATAATAAGAAAAAATCCACTGGGTCACGTTTCAAACACAAAAGTGAAAAAGCTCACTGGGAACTCATCTGACACCTCTGTGCCTTAGCTTCAAGCTCCACACTTCACTAACTTCCCAAAGGAGTCCACGAACTTAAGGGAGTAGCTGTAGTCTCCCACTTACGATCCCCTCCATCTTATTCTGTAATCACACAGAAATGCACAAGAGCAGTGTTCAACCTACTGACAAAAAACTGCAGAAGTTCAAGGACCAAGAAAAAGAAAGTTGATCTAGATCTATGAATCCAAAAGGTCAAACACAACAAACTCACTAGATGCAGTTACTGCAAACCACTCCATTACTTTAAATTCTGACTATGGAACACTATGGCTCAGAAACCCAACCCCAACTTAAGCACCCCTTGCTTATTTTCAGCAGACTTGAAATATATATATTTCTCTACCAGTCTTTTAGGAGCAAAAATATAAATATACACAGATATCAAAGAACTGCCTACATAAAATAAACATCAGTTAGGCCTCTCTGTGAGCAACAAAACATGCTGAAGTTTTCAGTTAATAAAAAACAATTTCTTTTTTATTCCTATTTATTAAGATTGTCTTCTAGAAGAAGATAGAAATGTTGAATTCAAGTCAATGACAACACACATTTTCATTAGCCAATTAATCCCCCCAAAAATAGCTGGAGCACATCTCAAAATTTGAAACCAGTGCATAATGGCTGCAAAAATAAGTCATCTAGTGAGTTCATATCTAAAGCTTATGGGTGTTTTTTATTTCTTTTTAGAAATGTAGACTATTTCAATATTTAGATGCTTCTCTGGTTTCTTTACATTAAAAGAAATGTAGATAAGGAAAAGGAATGGAAAAACTACTCTATTCAGAATGATGCATACCTGTCCCCCCAGTGGAAAAGACAGTACATTTCTCCTCAATTCACTATTTACTATTTTTATATAGCAAATACATGTGAACTTATAGCATCTCTTGTGATGAAGTATCCTTCTGACTGTCAGTGCTGGAGGATCAATGCTGAAACTGGCTAAAACATACACTCTTGGCTATGTTTTCACATGGAAATAAAGGGAAAGTGCAATAAACAAAGCTTAAGAAGAAAATGACCCTTTTGGTTCTCATACCCATGATTTGTGATTTGATATAATCTGACTTCTTGTGCTACCACTTGCAAGTGACTGGAGATATGAAATTTAGCCTTTCACCAGTGCTGTTTCCAGAGGTCTGTTGGAAATGGTAGTTATTGGGCATAGTAGATCCCTTAAGTGGGAGTCTTCACTAGCAAAGCATAAAACTCTCGGTCAAAGCAGTGATGTGCTGACCTTGAACAATGCGTTAACTAAATGCTGGTAATGTCAGGGTCCTGCCATGAAAATACATTCTGTGGTCAGTCATCTGTCTTACAAGTTCTGTTTCTACGAGTTTAACAGTGTCACAGCCATGGAATTAAGACACTGACTCATGGAAAGGCGCCAGCTTTTTCGCTTTTCAACTAGAGCCTTAGAGAAGATTTACAAGGTTTTGCAGGTTCTTCTATTAATGACATACAAAAAAAGCAAAAACTCTTTTAAGTGTTCAGCCTGCGGTGGGAGGAGGGGGCAGGTGGCAGGGAAGAATAGCAGTTTTCCTTATGCTCTGAAAGAACAACAGGAAAAGTCATCTTAAAATGCTTACTAAACAGAAAGTAAAACAAGTATGGAAAATGTTGTTCTCACAGATTCAGCTTGTTTGTTACACTTACTGAAGTGCAATGACCATGAAAAGCAAGGAACTAAAATATGCTTTCAAGAAATGTTTGAAAGCATTCTTTCAAGCATTCTTTGTTATGCCTAAACAGATCTAAAAATAACAATTATATAGCCTCTTCAGGGGCTTACATTCTATAGATTGATAGATTGAACCCACCTCCAAAAAGCTTATAGAGAAGTCTTAGAAGTTATCTGTTTCTTGGCATTAATAAACTACAAGATAAAGAGTTAACAACTTTTCTCCAGATAAGGTGGCTAGTTGTGTTTCAAGTACAAGTAACTATAAGCATTACTTTGGAAAGTAACTGAGGACTGGCTCATAAAATTCAGATCAAACAGCTAAATATGAATAAACTAAAGGATGAATAAATATTCAGAAAGAACCAAATGATCGCTAGAAGCTATTAGCCGTTTCATGCATGCTGATCTGATTACCTGCTTAAAGCACAAACATCCATAGAACCTATCCTTACAACCCAGCAAAAATGGCAAAATGCAACCAATCCAGCAGCAAGAGAGGAGGGTAGCAGAAAAATGTAATTAACTGACAAACTCAGAATAAACTGGGTCAAGCAGCCCAACCCTCCCTCATCATACTCAAAGAGCTAGAGTGGCAGGAAAGTCTACATGCCAATCAACTATCTTTAAAAAAAATACCTACTTCTTCAGAGCAGTCTGGGAGGCATATCCCACCATGAAGTTTCCAGTTCAGTATCTTTATACAGGAGATTAAACTATGTAATGTCTACCACCAGAGGGAGGTGTTCTATTATATTGCATTTCCCAAAAACTTCCATCCCTGCACACTGATTTCAATTCTATTGAATCATCACCAGTAGGGAACAAGCTTCCTTCTTTCTGTAAAGACATTTTGAAGAGTCTCTTGTTATGTGTACCCACTTTAGACTAAATTCTGCTACAGCAAATTTGATTTTCTATTTAACAAAAGCAACTTCATAACTAATCCATCATTTCCACCTCAAATGATCAACAAAAGCCCTGCCCTTTATCCTCTCTTTCCAACCCATAACACAAAAACAATAGAAATGCTCATCTTCCATATGACTGGGGACCGTTACAGTATTTTTTCCAAATCCAAAACTACTACTACTTTCTTCAGTAGGGAGGAAAAAAACAAAAACCAGCCCCCACCCAAAACAGTGAAGTGGCAGCACCTTCCTATCTTGCATGAATCGATTCCACAAATCACCAAACTTGAAAGTTATATAAATTAAATAGGAGAAAAAGAGAGAGAACTGCAGAAGCATGACTGATGTAATTTCATCTTTGGTAAATTCTGCCATAGGAATTTGTGGGAATAACCAGTAGTACAGTTTCCTAAAAGACAAAGGAGTGGTGCCAACAATGTCTAACTCAGGCATTCGATATGTGCGCAAGTGTGAGTGGACTGAGGCAAACACCTCTGGACAAAGATTCAGAATGCCAACATGAAGAGAAAAACTACTGCAATATAAATTGAAATACTTGCCTCTGTAGACTACAGTGGGCAATGCAGTTATGCATTTAAAAAAAAAGAGAAATATCCCACAACCCAGCCATTTCTGTACACACAGGAATACAAAAAACCTCTTGTGTTTGAAAGAGGAAAGTTATATGCTTCTCTACAGAGCTGAACAGCCAATATCTGCAAGACTCAAAAAAACCAGCACATAGAAACACAGATGAAGAGAGTATCAGGTTTTCGTGTGTGTATCACTTCACATACAGGGTACACCAACTCCAATCTTCAGAAGAAGAAACTTGTCATTTCATGCATTGGCTATTTTTAATTAAAGTCTGCAAGTTCTTCAATATATGAACTTTAGATGGTAGCTTTTATCAAGAGACTCTCCAATGTTAAATCTGATCTTGCTGGAGAAGCAGAAATGTATCTAATTAAAAAAAGAGAAGTAAAGTATTACCTATTAAATGGGTTTTGCTTGGAAACAGCAACAGTAAATCTAACAGATAGTACTCTGTGGCTGACTTTCCACTGTTCTTCCTAACCTAAAATGCTTTAAGGTAACATTTTAATGCTGCCTAACTGTCTGTATATTAAAAAATCTGAGGCAAACAACTTCAGAAGTTGTTCTTCTGAAGGATGGATTTTATTTTCATAATCATATAGTAGGACCAGAGCAACGTTTTTTACACCTACATAAAAAATAATCTTCAACAAAATAAATATATTTAGTGCAGGCCAAAATAGAAGAAAAAGGAATTTTTTTCTTTATGGGAAAGGAACACTAAAGCCATTACTTTTAGTCATGCTGTGGGCTTGGGTGATGTCTAGAAATACTAATTTCCACACGCACACACAAAATGTTTTATATGTGTTTATTTAAACAAAAAATGGGCTGCACTAGATTTTCTAAAAGTCAACTTTAAGGAACATTTCCTTTCACTTACTTATCCAATGTTTCTGTAAACATTAATACATAAAGATTCCTGGCAAATAACAGTGGCAGCTCAACTGAAAACAGGAGTAAAATGAAGGTATTTCTGACGATTACATCAATCCACAGCCCAATATTTGAGGGTTTTTTTTTTTTGTCCTAGAACTAAATTCCATGTTGATGCATGTTTTCTCCAAGATTTTAACAAAGAAATTAAATTGCAGACTTGCATGTAAACTGCACTGATACTTCATAGGAACTCAAATCCAGTTAAGATTGAAAATTTGAATCTCAAATGTTGTTTCATAAAGGCAAGTCTTTGGCAAGTCTCCTGCATTTGGTTTTACAAAGACCCAAAATGTTTCTGGTTATGCCCTATCTTCTTCCTGCCAAAATGAGCAATGACTAAAAACACATTAGCATTACGAACACTCTGATATGAAACCCATGTATTCAATTCCATCAACATACTCCCCTTGCTAATTAATTTCTGACCTCTGCAACACACTCTGGAACTTCAGTCTATAATCTCCTCCAGTTCCCAGTTGAGAACGTAATTCAATCTTGACTGTAACACTGGTCTGGCTTCCTGCTTATTCCTTCATTTCTGAGTTCCCCAGGCTATATTAAAACATGTCAGCTGTATCTGGGGTAAACAGTGAGGTTACAGAAGCTCAGCTTTCAATTACAAGTTTTCAGTGCCTCATGTTTAATTTTAGGAAAAAAATTCATTTTTATATTTTGCAAACATTTACACTAACAGCTGTGCTACTTCTGCTTTGCCTAGTCTGTCCTGAGTTGAATTCTGCTTTATTAAATCACCACCAAAATGAGTTCTAGTTGTGATACTGCTTGAAATAGTAGATTTAAATTTGCAGAAAATAAGTTTTGAAAAACACAGACAAATAGATCAGGGTCCCAAAAGAAACCATGGTGGCAGAGGTGACAGATGAAATCCAAGCTTCTGTAGTATGATCAGCTGGATTATTTCAAGCTGCTTTATATTGAACCGTACACCATTTAGAGTGAAAGATGTCCCATGTTACATGTCTGAAGGTAAATTTTGTGTTTATTATTGAGTGATCTTTTCAGTATTTGCAAATACGCTTTCAATGCTGTTAGCTACATTTTCATAACCATTTTGTAAGGGTATCCAAGTGCCTTTAGAGATAGGGAAAAGCTGTGTATGAAGAAAATTAAGCCACTTGCCCAATTTCATGCTGGAGATGCATGACAAAGTCAGGAAGCCTACATTCATTTCAAAGTTAGAAAGGGTTTTTTTGGTGAGTATTTTTAGAAGTTTTGAGAACAGTTTGCCCTGTTTCTTATAGCCTGGCACCCTTGGCCTCTATTGGTGACATGGTGCTTGCTAGTTATAGCCTTGGCTGGCCCTGTACAGACATTCTTTTATTCAGTTTCAGGAATTATTTAGAAGTTGCTCACTTTGCACAGGAAACAGTTTAAAGAGAACAAGTGTGGTGGGTTGACCAGGACGTTCAGCCCACCACAAGCAACACTGTAAAGAGAATGGAGCTGAGGAAAGCAGAACAGAAATCAGCAAAGAAAGAATATAGTTAGGAGTATACTGTGAAGAATTCAATGCCACAAATCAATTAACATGAATATTCTGCTATTAGCCATTTTGCTTGCAAATTGTAAGGTTTGCCCTTTACATCTTGCTTAATCATACTGTCCCTTCTAGACAAATAAAACCTGTTTTTAGAACTATTTCTGAAAAAGAGCTCTCCCAGTCCTTCTGAAAGAAACAGCACTTAACATCTTTATAAACATAACAAAATATCTAAGTAGCCTGTTATTTTGCAAAATGCAAAGTGACTAGTATAAATTCAAATCAAGTAATGCCACAGCTGACACCAAGAGCTTTTCAGTCCCTGCATTCTGCTCTGCTTTTCAGAGGACCCTGAACTTGCTCATCACAATGTATGGAAAAATTGCCATTTCCTGGTTCTAGAGCTTCTTTCTCTTATTTCTTGCTCATCAAACCTGAAATCTCTTCCCTTGTCCATACTCCCTCAAAAATGTAGTTTTAGAAACGTGAAACTTATGTTCTCTCACAATTTAAAGATGATTCACGTGGTCTGTATTTCCCATCAAACTTGCTTTACAAGAAAACTGCACAATGATATTTATTTGTGATGTCATGAGAATAACTGCATCAGTCTGAAAATATCTGCAGTAGTCCTTCGTGTTGAAGACATGGCACTAATCTTAAGAATTCTCAGACTAGTTTTCACATCAAAATTAAGTAGCAGAGAAGTAATGATTTTTTAAAAAACTTCACAGTCACAAAAACTGCTAGGAACAGGCTTGTCTGTCAAATTCATTGCAATGCTAGATTCTCAAGCTTTCTCTTTAATTCATGCTAAAGACTGAGACACGCACTGGGCAGTGGAGAGTGGTAGTTCTACATGTCCATGAATGATGTGTCACCAGCTTCTACATTCAGGACTCATGTTCATGATTTTCTGCATTACCTGCCTGCCAGATTTCTTTCAGTGCTGTAAAAGGTATTCTATCTTCATGATAGATGTTTTCTTTTCATCACTTATTTTTAGGGAGCCAGTATCAGATCTTACACTGACGGACTCTTCCAGTAACTTTTTTTTCCCCCTCCTTTTTGATAATATCCCCAAGCAAATGATATCGTAAAGATATTCTACCAAAAGGAAGTTAAGACTTTTCTTAGTCCTATTTGTATTGTTTTCTCACTTGAGCACAATTCTGCTTTCTTTTTCTTTAGTCATTCTCTTACTTCTGCTATCAAGCACAAGAAAAAAAAACAAGGCTAGAAGTGAGTAAGAGCAACTTTATTCTTAACATGCTGTCTTAGCAAAACATGCTAACACTAGGCAAATGCAAAGCAGTCCCAATGCACCTGAATCCTGTCAAAAGCAGAGTATGCTGACAGTATCATGTTTAGGAAGATCTGGAAGTTCAGTAAAGGTGCAGAGCTATACCTCTGCTATTCTGAACTAATTTTCATAGTTTCTTTAAGGAAACAAATCTTAGCCTACTATTCTGATGCTGAGAAAGTAGAGTTTCTATTATCTTCATTACCTGTTCAATGACAGCAGACTGAAAGGCTTTCATCAAATCTCATATGGTGAAGAACAGAAAGCTGTAGCTTTCCACCTGGATGCCTGAGTGATTAGTACTAAAGTATCTTCAAAAACATCTGCTTTTAAAAATAGAAGTTAGAAGCACAGGTCTCTACGTTAATACAAAATGACTAATTGAAGTTCAAATGAAACTGATGCAAAGCTGCCAAGCTACAACTACTTCACAGATTTTTTCCCTTACCGACAAAGTTACAAGTTATTTTTACATCACCATTTTCCACAAGAAGAGAAATATTGTCTGTAGTGGGTAATGTCATGGAACTATCATTGATGCCTAGAAGTTCCTCGGGACCTATACTTGCTCTGTTTTCCAGAAGGAGTCAGAAGTAGGAAGTCCACAACCAGAAATTTCTGAAATTTTTAAACACAGGTTACATGCCTTGTTTAGCAAAAGACAAGATGTACTCTGTATTCAGCTGCAAACAACAGATTTTTGGAAATAATATCTAAGCTGAAGAACTAAAAGTCACAACAGAAAACTAATACAGGATTCCGGGATAACTAGAATATATATGTATCCACTTAAGAACAGTTGCTATTTCTTGAAAATGTCCAAAGTATGTACAAATACCTCATGCAGTTTCTTTAAAAACCCACCAGATTACTCCATAATTCAATTATTCATCTACTAGAAATCTGTAGATGCAAATGGAAAAGCAGCCATATGATAAAACTTCAAGTATTTTTTCCAACTAAAACTGTAAGAGCAACCTAAATATTATATTTATTTAAAATTCTGTTCAACAACTAAATATAATGAGAGAAAAGAATAGAGAGCAATTAGCTATACCAAGAAAGAAAAGATGCTCCTTAGGTATCATGCTCCTGAAAGTGATTTTATCAGAAAATAAAAATCAGGATGGGCCTCAGAATGAGACATTGCAATAACAGCATGCAATTCATATGCTACTTTTATTTTTAAAAAGAATCATTTGTCATCTTTAAGAAAGCACTAAATAGTCCTAGGTTAATTAAGATTCTAAATTATTAGAGAAGTATATATATACACTATGCACTCACTTAACTATTCAAAAAAGCCATTTAGTTTCGTTAGTTTGCTTTACAGCAAAACATATGAATAAGTCTATCTTAAATTTAATTATGTTTGTGCATTTCTGCTACTCTCCTAAAAAAGATCTGGCAATCAAAATTTTTGTGAGGAAATCCAGTAGGTCCATTCTCATCTCTGTTGTCCCTGCAGAGACTTTGAGCAGGCTGGGACACATCTCCTTGTCTAAACTTTACCATAGTCCTCCTTTTCAAATGTAAATGATGCATGAGAGCAAAACTATTTAATTCACCCATTTAATCCTCTTAATATTTTAAATATGCCAGAATTTGGTCACAATGAAGAAAGCTTTTCTCTTGTGGCACAGAATTACCTTTATCTACTGTATTTCAGTATCCATTTTCCATGCTCATTCACCCTAATTAGGGCTTTACTGAGCAAGAAGGTAACAATTACTGGCTTTTCTAGCCAGTATAACATTGCTTCTTCTAATCAACATGTATTAAAAGACAAGAAAAAAAAATCAAGTAATTTTAATCCAGTACCATGACAGGCAGTTATCAGAGACTGTGACACACACTACACTGTTAAGCCATATTCCGAGTAAACACATGAGCTAGAATTACAAGAGATGCTACTCAGCCCTTTTTAAAATCCAAGTCCATACTCAAATGTAAAACTTGAATTTTCTCACAGATGTGAAAAGAAGCCAAGCGATGAACACGTGCAAGAGTGGCAACTCATATCTGGCTTCAGAAACTTCTACTGCTTGAACTGTTTTTGCTGACTTCATGACATCTTTGATTACGAACCTTTCCCCTCCTGTATCCATATTGGTTGTATAGTCTCTAGTGAGAAGAGCAGTCTTTTGTATAAATATTAATGTTTTACACCTACAAAGGCAGCCAGCTGTGAAGAACGTTTTTTCTTCAAAACTTTATTTTGATTTTCTGTGGCTCCACCCAATACCGCATAAATTGAGTTAGCTATAGGATTCCATTGGGATTTTAATCTTTTGTAGGTTTATTGATATTTCATATACTTAATTATAAAGATTAAAAAACGTGCTTTCAAGTGTTTCTGTATACAAAAAAACGTGCTTTAGAAGATACTGCATGGCAAAGAACTCTGCAATGACACTGTAAGTAAGATGTTAAAAACATGCTTCCAACGCAAGGGGTTTTTTTCCCTCTTCATTGCTCCAGACTCAAAAAGAACAAGTAACTTCTTGGCTGCCATTCTTGTTTCATGACTGTTCACTTGCAGATTTTGGGAATTTGAGAGCAACTTAACTATTCAGAACATCTCCCGACATTTACATTTAACATAGCCATAACATGTTCACAGCACTTCATGAGTTATGAGTTGGTCTGATGAAAAAGGAGGAAAGGGGAAGAAAACCAATTTGGAAAAAATGCAAGTATGGTGATTAGACTGATAAAATCCTCAGAACTGACAAGTTACTGAACATGTGTGACATTTGGAGTCAATATTTTGTTTTAAGATCTGACCACCAATTTGCAAGTTACAATCAGTAAACACATGGATCCCTGTCAGACATCAGTTAAATGTTCATCAGATTTCAGTTACAAGCACCTAAACAAAGACAAGTTTAACTTGAATTAGTACCTTGCAACTACTGAACAAGTCCTTGTACTTGTGAAGTATCTTGCTTCCCAGTGCTAGAGTCTCAAAGATCTTTGATTAACATATTTGTAATTTGATGGTTTGCTATTTCTACGTAACTGTTAAAGTCTTAACCCCTCTTGCTTAAAGCTTCCAGAGTTCAAAAGTTTCGTCAAGCCCCAATGACATTCTGAACATATGATGTAATCTCCACATAGCTGAATATATACCAACCTTCAGTTTACAGGGCTAGGAGTACAGGTTTGAAATACAGAAAAATATTAAACTTATTTTTTCCTGCTTGTTGAGATGGTATACTGTTTAGTGCAAGGACCACTTTCTTTTTGTTTACATGGTACTTGGACCTGAATTTCTAACTCAGATATTTAAATGGCACTGATTCCTCATAATATACATTTTACAAATGAGACATAAGTAGAAAAATTAAATAATTTTGTTCAGTGTAGTAAAGTCATTCATGGGAAATTCCAAACTAATCCCACATCTTTGGATCCTTCTTTTCCTACTTGCATTTCTTTCTTCTATTACACTGAGTTTAACATCACTTTATAGACTTAGGTGCCTAGATAATACCTTAATTAGTGAGTTTAAATATCTATATATCTATCCACATATCTCCACATTAAAAGTAAAAATAAAAAATTTAAAAAATTAGAGACCCTAAATGACTACAAACCTAGTAGTCCTAGCAAACCTGTGTCCTACCATCTTCAATGTAAAGAAATCTAAAAGTCACTTTTGAAAATGTTGCCTTTTCTATTCCTAATGGACAACTTGATTGCACTTAAAAGAGCTCTGCTTTCACCTCCAAGGGACTTCACTGATGGGGAAAAAAAAGTTACTATGGGTGTTGTCACCTACTGGCTAGAAGATTTTATCCATCTCAGTGGAAAACAGTCCTGGTTTTGACTGTGTGTATGTTTTCTATGCATACACTGAAACACAGTTGTGGATACATATAGACACATCTGCTCAAAAACCAGAAAGTATTGTGGTATTAAATTGATCTTTATTCTTCATATAGCTTCCAAAACTGTTGGGATCATATTCAAAATGCAGAGCTCTCAAGGTGTTCCGTTAGAGACAGCACTAACATTGCAGCTGACAGATCTCTGGCGTAACAGAATACTTTTTTATAGTAAAAATGAGATATGTGAAATGGAGAAAACTAAATGTTCACCAAAATCTGCAATGAACTCCCTCAGGAACAATGAACCACTATTGGTTCATTTCATTCCACTACATATGCAAAGTATGTTTTTTATCCCTTCTAACATGCAACACAGGTATATACCCTTTCATCTGCCCAGTCCCATCCCTTTCCCAAAACCTTTCAAACAAAAGTCACTTACGTTACCTGCACATTATTTTACCCCAGGCAAAAGGACAAGGGAATTGACAGCATGAAAATAGCATACTTTTTCAGCACTGCTGAAAATGTTCAAAGGATACAGTGACACATGGTAAAGAAGCCTGTATATAATAAAACATCATACAAATGTGCCTCAGAGATGATTTATTGCTAAGTAATGCTGGACAAGATGGAGTAGTAGGTACCCCAAAGATTTTGAGAGGCAATATAAACCATGAAAGTTTACACAATATCAATTTACAGGAAAATTTGAAGCAGAAAATGGGAAAGTTGGATGTTAGCATTTTTTAAAGTTTTTTTTTGGTGTGTGTTTGGTTTTTATAAATTATATGGGAGTAGAGCACGACAGAATTTTTAAGATGTCCAACAAAATTTAGACACTTGAGTGGACCTCTTTTGCTGTTATCAAAATCTAAGTACTTAACATTCATAAGATTCATTTCTCTAAACCAGTGCATGCAGCAAAACATTTTTCTTCATTACCTATCATGCTTCACCCATTAAACTAGGAGCTTCCTCAGAGGCTAGAAACCAATCACCAGCCATGTTTAATGGGTAGAAAGAACCAAGAAAAATTAAGAAAAACTGCAGAAAACCCAAGAGACAGTATTTATTTTCTGTTAAGTGAGCAAGTCCCAATAGAATGGGAGGAATAGATGGAAAAAGGAGACACCAGATTTTTTTTAGAAGCACTTATATGTGTAAAAGGTAGGAGTGTTTTTTTTTCTTTTTCTCTATGAAAGTGACAACTACTCCAGAAATTAAATGCGTCTTACAACACAGTGAGGGCAACTGTGTGAATTTTCATCAGAACTTTTTATGAGCAACAATGCAATGACTACTAAAGAGCAGAAAGGAAATCAAAATATTTGTTAGATGATGAACACGGTTTTATACTGGTATCTTCAAGACGCCTAGAAACTATTAAGAATAGAACATGCCTGGGGACAAAGCTGATTTTATTCCTACACTAGGATTACATTTATATATCTATATTTATATGCAGCATAGAAATGTTGGGTAGGAATACTGCTTAGGGCTGAAACATAGAACACAAATTACTATGAGAGAAGGCATTAAAGATCGTAATCATAATTAAAAATTGCTTATTTTACCAATACGCTGTGCAGTGGAAGTAGAAAGCTTACCCCCAGCAGGTTTGGCAGGAGAGGCAAGCATCATAGAGGCATTCAATAGTACCTTTAGCTGGCTGCTTGAAAAGCAACATTGAACAGCCCTCAAAAGACCAATTCAATAATGCTCAGCAAGGAGTATAAAGAACAGATTCTGAAGAGAACATCACTGGGTGAAAAATTCATGGTCCTGCAGAGTGTATGAAGACAGAGTAAGCTGAATGAATAGATGAATTTTTATTACAGTCATTTTTAAAAGACTACACCATCCAGAGTAGAGGATATGTATTTGTATCAAACCACTTAAGAGCTATTCTGCTTTCAAACACTGGCTTTCTATTTTTAGGTGATGTTGCACGAGTCACTTCAGCTAAGTTTCTTTCCACTTCTTCCATATGCTGGTCATGATGAGTTTGCAAGCTAATTTGACATCACAATAATTTGCTGTCAGAATTCACCTGCAGTGGATGGTCAGGAAAGTTAACTCCAATGAAAATGAATTAAAAGTCTGAAGTCACTGAGCAAAAAGCTAAGTATTTTAAAGCCTCACAGAAACTTCTCAGAGATACCACTCTGTCAGTACACTTAAGTTTTCCCATGTCTTGCATTGGCCTTCTATGTATGGTCACCAGTAGATTTCCAAAGTAGTATTTTAATAAAAGCCTGGATATACAAAATTACTGCCTCTCTACTTAATTATTTATTATTGCTTTTACTGCTTCCAGTGTTACAAAGAAATTTTCACCCCCCAAAAGTTTCTTTGTCTTAAGAATTACAATCAGAATTTCCTGTTCTGCAAAAATACACCATATTAATATGCAGTGAACTAGCTGCAGCCCATCAAATTAACCCAGCACTCCTTCTCCATTTTACTACATCTCTTGGAAAGCCTTATACCAAAAACCCTACTATATACTGACTTTCATGGACAAATCGTTAATCTTCCCCACTCTGCTTATCTCAGCTAGGATAACATTTGATCTAACAGATTTTCATTGCAGAACCAATTGTAATTCTCAGCATGGGATTATATATAACTTCAATGAGACAGTCTCATCCAAGAATCTGCTGACGTGCACTTGTTTAGATTTGCAGTATTTTCCTTATGAGGGTGGGAGCTCAAGGAGAAAGGTTGGCTGAAAGAAGAAAATTTAAAAAGTGACACTTCTTTCCTGCTAATCATACTGATACGACTGTATACAAAATCTGACTTAACTGCTCATGGCATTTCTATTTACCTTCAGAAATTTCAAGGTAAACTCTGTGTTCTCTCTTTATAGGTGCTTTTCACTGCATCTAGTGAGCTGCAGCAATTAATGCAAAGCAAGAAAGCACTCTGTAAACCTGCTGACAGCCATTTAATGGGAGAGGTGGCAAGTGGTGTACATGTCCTGGCAGTGTGCTTAATGGACACACAAACACCCACAGTCATCAGCCTAAAGTGATACTGACAGAAAATTAACTGAGATACAAAGCTCATTTAAGAAAGAGACCCACAGCAATCTGGACAATGTAAGACAGTGTAAAGGTTAGGAGAGGGAAAATGAGAAGATGCATTTCTTCAAGGCGATGGCAGTCTTTAATTTCACAAGTCATTTTATTTAGCCTTGGTCCTTCAGTGCACAAACTGCTGCTTCTGCTTTGCAAAGCAAATGCTTTTGTACAGATCTGTAAGCTCCCTGGACAGACCATGTCACAGACTTGCTTGAATTAAAAGGAGATTTTCATGTTAATAACACTGCCACCATATCGTTTTCTTCAGACACTTCAGAATGTGGCTGTAATAGAAATTATAGTCTCTCTCTCACATTATGACCATTTCAAAATGCAAACCTCAACCACTGTCAGACCTATTGCAATTACTGACAGAAAAGCAAATCAGTATATTGACTTTTGCCAGCTATTGGCATTGGGAAACAAAGAGAAAGACCTATCAGCAATGATTAAAAAAACCTAAACAAAACAACAACAAAACAAACAAACAAACAAAAAAACCCCAACACACCACAAAACCTTACTACGTGCTTAAATAAGAAAAAAACAATTCTTTATCTATTCATGCTGCAGTAACAACCAGCAACCAAACAGGACAGGGCTGCTGTTCTACCATACAAGATACAGTGCAAAAAAAAGAGAACATGCAGAGGAAGACTGCAGAAAGTGTATTTGGGATATTATAGTGTACTTCAAATATTGTAACAAAATCATAAGTTCAAAATCTTCTATAATATTTCTGTGGGATTCCATCTTTGCGGTGACTAAGAAATCATCAAACTACACTGTTTTATGATCTAGTATAAAGGGTAATCATTGTGTTAATTAGTATTTTTAAGCAACTTTCTGAGGTGCTGAAAGCATGCTTCTTATTGCAGAATAATGGAATTCCACATCCATGAATCATCTGTAATAATTAAAATGAAGAAAATGTCAGATCCCAGAAAACAAACAGATTGACATTTCCCAACACAGAACACACAATCCTGAAGTGATCTGTAAATCCACTACTCACTCTCTTCCTCCAGACTTTCTCTTTGAACTATCTGTATACTGAGTGCTAGGAAAAAAAGGCTATAAACCCCCAATTATAATAATATAAATAGTCAGCATTCCCTTAAGTTTTATAATTATGTAGCTAAGGGCAAGCCTTGCCATCCTCCCTTCTTGTGTAACAACAAGAAAAAAAAATCTTTTACATACTGCAATAATAAAAAAAGTTTTTACACTTAGCAAAAATAAGCCTTCCTTCACTTTTAAAAAGTCATTTTTCAAATACAGCTCATTTAATCTCTAGTTGAGGATGATTTTATTCCTCAAACTGGAGGAAAAAACAAACAAACACACCCTAAACTTATCCCACCCAATTATCTACATGAGCCAAAAGCCCGAAACTGTCCAATGCAAAAATACCCTAAGCACTTTCCAACCAAAATGCATCCAAAACAAGATGACTGCATCATTAAAAAATCTCATCTTGAAGACAGAAATGCACCATAGTTCAGAAAACATTTCTTCTAACAGCTGTGGCAGTTTAAGCAGCTCTCCCTGAATGTTCCTCAACTGACCATCCTACACTGTGCTTTCAGCTGTGCCAATATTACAGTGTGATGAACCACACCAGAAAACTGATCTGAATTTGGAAAAAATACAACACCCCCTCTCCTCCCAAAGAACCTCACAAACCAGAACAAGCACATTTTTGTTGTTAATTTTTTTTTACTCTGGTCAGCACCACATAGTTCCCAAACCAGTTACACAACAGAACTTGGGGGGGCAACACTGAGGACGGAACAAACAACAGGGAGTTCTTGAATCCGAATCAGTCACAGAAGAAACATACTTGAAAACCTGGCTTTAGTTTCATGTATCTGTAGAGTAAGCAGTGACACAATTTTCAGACCAGTCATGTTCTGAATGTCTGAAGCTGTTTGCAAAATCCAGTAACTTAGTTATCTTTGCTTCAGTAGCTTTATGGGAAAGTTTTCTTGAATTACACCCTCTTCCTGTGGAAGCATATATATTTTAATATCCATGAACGGTGCTATACTTAGAGATAGCACGTTGACACCCTTCACCTTTCCCCCTCCCCTCCATGCAGCTCAACTTCCTAGTAGCAAAACTTCAGAACACCTTTATCTTTTGATATGATAGTCTTAAATAAGACTTTCAATGTACTGTTCATTTAGAAGAAACTCTACAAACCATAAGCCTTTATTACTGTCTCTCTGACACAGTTAATTATTTGTAACAAACATTCTAAAATCAGCCACACATCTTCCACATATATCCCTTCTTCCATTTTTTAGCTAAAGTACAAAATTCCTTGCTTTGTAACCATGCATGTCTTTGCCAGAGGTATCATGGGAGCCAGCATTTTAGAAAGATTTGAAAGAGGTAACATTGACAATGCTTTTATCTAAAAGAATAAATAAACTATAAATGAAAGCCTCCTGTTCCAGAGGGAAATCAGTTGCCAACAAGAGTCAAAAATAAGTCTCCCTTTGCTATCAGTTATTAGAAGGTTGTGCATTTTGTGCTCTAGGTTATTTTTTTGCTCCTTTTCTTAGTAAAGGTCTTGGATACCTCCCACTCCAGACAAGGTTTTGAACACAGTCTGACTCAATGTAGTCATTTCCATTATATTCCTGAATTTCTCTCAGCAATAATGAAGGGAATTCATAAATTTATTTTTATTTTCTAGCTTTCACTACTGTATTACTTTGGTTGGAAGGCACTGCTAAGCACTGCCCTGTCCAAACATGCTAGAACATGCCATTATCATTGATTCCTTTTTTCTAGGATGCAGAGATGACAAAAACAAGACATCTCTAGTTATTCCTAAATTGACTTTTGAGACAATTTGACAATATAGCCTTAGTCTGTAATTAGCTTATTAATTTCTGCTACCCGTCCATTCTGATCCATGTGTAATTGCCCCCTCCATTGTGGCCTCAAAATTATGTGTGAGGTGGTAAAATACACTGAAATATAGAATTCATCCAGGTGTTTGTATTTTGGATTATTTTTCCCCCAGCTCAGTCTGCTGTGTGGCCAAAACAGCCATACCAGCAGAAGGAAATAGCCAGTAAAGCTTTCTAATTTGGTTTACCTATACCAGTTCATATTGAAAGTGGAAGTCTTAAATTAAATTTTTAGTTAAATTTGAACTAGCTTGACTTCAATCATCTAAACATAGAAAGCTTAATCATGTACAGCTTCAGATGAAATTTCCCAACACTGAGCCTGGAACCAGCTACTGAGAGGGGGAGCAAGATTGGTCCAAATATAGACAAACTTAAAATAAAAACAAGGCTGAGAAATCTGAAGAGCAGACTGAACAACTTGATAGCTTAAGCACTTCTTTGAGGAGCAGTTACTGTTTGGCAGGTAAGAATGGGAAAGCAAAGTCTAAAAAAGCAATCTATACCACCATATGTCTAATTCTGCATGACATATAAGATGATGTCCAAAATTAAAACAAAATCAGAGAAATTAAGTTTAGAGTGGAAAGATACTAGATGAAAGCAGCTATTAAATCAGCAGACAGTATAGGCCTTCTAAAAAGTGATAACAGAAAAAGTAGTAACCTAAGCCGTAACATTATTTCTCTAGAGGACGGATTTATCTTTTGAGATATAAAATTGAACACATTATAGTCTCAACTCTGCTGACTGCTGAGAAACCTGTATCCCATCGTCTGTCCAACTCAAAGAATTACACTAGGAGAAATCTGAGCAGTGAGCTCCACAGCTTCTGAGATGTTATGTGATCTTCTGTCCTTCCTTTCAGGTTAGGCAATAGCTACAAAGATGTGGAATTTTGTTTTCCTCCTATTGCTTCTGCATTGTCAAGAGACAACAGAACAAGCTTTAAGAATAAATACACACTTTGGAATTTATCTTGAATCCCTGTATGCTTAAAGTGCAGAGAGGCAGTTAAGTGTTTTCAAAAACAGAAACAGTGATACAGTGGAACTAAGCAGATCAAGCTTTCAGACTGTATTTTAAAAGCACTGAATACATGGCTGGCTGGGCACACTAATAAGCAACTTCAAATACCAGCTGAAGTAGCTCTATAATAGAAAGACAGCCTTAGTAAATAAATGCCAAGCAGGAAAACCAGCTTATTTATCCATTACTTCTACTTGCTTGTCCACAAAACCCACAACAAAAGTCTCTACTATTTGCCCTGTGTATTTTATCATATTGAAAACTAATATACTTGAACTAGTGTAAGTGGAACTTCAGAACTATTTCATTACAAGGCTAATAAATTGGGTTACATTTCTCAAAAGCACCCTATTGTTTTTGTTGCTTTAGAAAGTGTTACCCATTGTTCTAAAAATAAAGTCACAATTATTGAACTATTCTGAATCTAGATAAAACATATTTCTTTAGATTTAGGAGCACTATAGTAAACATTTGGGTTTTATTTTCCTTATATTCAGAACGGTGAGAATGACCTCCTTCTGTTCCTTCCACGTCCACATGAGTTATAAGCCACAGCTGCAGTCCTCATTTGATTGCCAACCTGGTATATTCAAGCCTTTTCTCACTGGGTATGGTGCAGTACTTCTGTTATTACAACTATTTTTTTATCCAAGCTCAACACACAACCTTGACTATGTTACATGATAGAAGTCAGAATGGAAAGAATCAAGCCATGTGTCCCAGGCATCAGTGCAAAGTCTAAATGATATGATCAACAAAAAGCATTTTTAAACAATTAAGGCAGAGTAGTCTGAATTAAGAGATATAACACTGTGTAGATTACAGCAGAACCCAAGATACACGTCTCAGGTCCTTAACTGGAAGTCATTCCTGCTCTCAAAAAACCTCCATACTGTCCAAGCCATGAGAAGACATATAAGAAGCAAGAGAATTAGCAGCTAGTAGTGAAACAACAGGATAATCTCTTGAACGTGTGCATATTCATTAGCATACTAGAACAAAGTCCAGTGCTGGCTGTCACTCAAGTTATAAACTATGTTTTCTGGGAGAAAACTTTGGGATGGAAAGTATACAGGACACATGTTCTTCAGCAGTGATAGGAATTTTAGCATTTGTTATCATTCATAGTTGGTGAAATGTATTGGCAACCAGCATAATGCAAAATTAAAAATTCAAGTAAGGAAAGCAGTGGGGCTTACCAGCTTTTGTTAACTGTCCAAATAGTTATCACATTAGAAGTAGGAAGCATAGTGACAGATGAGAAAACTGGGGTTTCCTAAATGGAACTAAGAGTTTACAGAACCACAACAGAAGGCTCAAAGCATAGAAACCTGTTTTGGCAGTTTGCTGCAAAACCAACAGATGTAAAATAGAGTTTTAAAAATGTTATATTGCTTCACCTGTTACTACAAATTGCAGTGTGTTTTTGAGTTGCATTTGGTGAGCTGGGAGACAAATAGTGTTCTCAACAGATATATATATATAGCTGTGTTTTGGAAAGGATACCGCTCCACAGAGATGGTCTTTGAAATAGCATCTATAACTAAGAAATACTAGTGTGTACAAGAGAGATTATATAGGACACTGCTTCTGTCATTTGCACACTGGACATCAGCAAATATTTTCCCCATGGCATTATATAAAAGACATTCAAATAAACAGTATTGTCATGTCAGTGACAGTTCACTGTTTTGGAAGGCACAGATGCAGCTACTTTCCCACTCATTTCTGTTACTGTGACATTAAATGTACAGTAAAGGTAACTTTTGATAATAAGTGTGAAACAATCAATAGCAATTTACTTTAAGGGGCTTATAATCTCTGCTTTCATAAATCAAGCAGTATAAGCAATGCTTCATTCTTACAGAAATGCTTAAAAGGCAGCCCTTTAAAAGCTCTTAAATGTCTTTTAAAAGGGGAAGAAAAAAAAAAGCAGGCACACCTGAGAATTTGTTCCTATCTCTTTCCACAAAAAGAGAATTAAAAATAAAAGATTGACAGATGTTATCTGAGCTTCTTGATAAATATTTCTGTTCTTTGAATACTTTAAGTCCAATAAATTCAAGAAGCTTTTGTACTGTAATTCCACTCAATCAGAAGACAAAACAGGTAATTGAACAAATAGACCATCAGGGTTCAGCTTAAGATATGTAATATGGACTTCCCCACTCGCAGAACTTGGCACATGCTTTGAACCAGCAGAAACACTTCCTATTCCTCCTTTCAGGAAGAAGGTGATGTTATATATGCCTAATACAATCATCAGCTTCCCTGGAAAATGTTCAACGCCTTGTCAGCTTTCCATTAGAAAGAAACAGACAAGGCTAACACTTCACAACATCCATGATCAGTGGCTATTAGGGGCACAACTACCCTGCACTGCTTGAAGTACCTTCCAGTACATAATGCACTGTAGCCAGAGTTTAATATTTTTAAAGCTATGTATCAAGGTAGCAAAAGATTATGATTTCTGCCACTCATCATCTGCATACGCTGTTGTGGTGGGTATCAGGGAAGGAGCAACAGCAATAAAATTACATTTATATAAACACATGGAGTAACTGACATCCTTAAAAGAAGGGTACCTTTCTTTTGCTCATCCAAAACAAGGAACATGCTTTAAAAATATTTCCTTCTTGCAATTTCAGTGTTTCTGAACCAAATACTGATGACATTTAATTGATTTGGGAACAGTTTTCTATATCATACAGCCAGTTCACTCATTACCTGACCAACTTAACACTAGATTAAAACAGTTCAAAAGAATTATGTAATACTTCAACCAAGAATGTGGGCTTTGGTCTTTTTGCTGTTTCCCCCCGCCTCCTAATTCCTTGATACAGAAAACCAGAAAATGCATGCTTACTTCCTAATAAAACAATATTTTCTCAGTTACAAACCACTTAAAACCATGTAGGTACTTAAAAAAAAAAAAGAACCATTACTGAAAATTCAATTCACATTTATGCTAAGGCTAGCTTCTGTACATACCAATCCCTTATATAGTTCACTTGCATGTGTTTGAACCATTAAGGTTCAGGTTCAACACTGGATAAGATAAACTATGCTCACAGCATATATATATATATGGACAAGTTTCCATTTAATTCTGGGTACACTGAAGAATTATAACACTTCCAAAGAGACTTTGTAGCTAAAACATCGATTTCCTCTCCAATACATTTCAGCTTGAGGGCACTTTGTAATCCCTGAAGTAACTTTGATTTTTAAGAAGTGTTCTTGTATTACAGTCAGCAATCACCTTCTCAAGAGGGTTCTCATTTATGGTGCACGATTTCATTCTGGACATTTTTCAAATTAGCTTACAGTGAGATGTTGTAGTTTCTCATAATGAGGAAGTGCTATTTATTCTGTTAGCATATGGTGCAACCTTTCCACTGTCCATCAAGGAATACAAGAGTTATCAAGGGATGTTACTACTTCCTAATTATTTAGTGTCTCCAAAATGAACACCTTCATCACCATATTTTATATATGGACAAAATTCTTCTGAATTCCATTTCCTGTTGATTTCTTCCTGAGAATCTCTAGTTAGCCTTGTGACCTCAAACACAGGTCCAAAAATCACATTTAAAGGCAAACAACCAGGATTTTGAAAAACTGTGCAAGTTATTATGCAACTATTCAAAGTAAATCAATCCAGGACAAACTGCAATCTGCTAACCAATACAAATCAGTCAAGGAATAAGACAGAAGCAACCCAGTAGGCACCTCAGACACATTATTTACAATGAAGTTTTGTTTCAACTCAAGGTGTCGAGTCTCTTCAAGGTGTATCACTGAAGAGGAGAGAATGTACTTTGGAAATTAGTTTGATTAAGTCTCTGGGTTTATATTTAATTTAAGAGAGAGCATTCTCTTAACCACAAGAGACTTTTCAAGCTTTGCATGAAAAAGAAACAACTAGAACAATCTGAAACAACTAAGTGTCAAATTTCTCCACCATCTCACAGGCCACTACAGCAAGTGCTGAAACATGTAACAGATGGTCAATTTAACTTAACATTCTCAGTTATTAAACATTACCTGCAGGTCCATTAAACTGCTTTTCTACTGGAAACACTATATAAATTACTTAGTACCCACAATGCAGAGGATTAACTTGACCTTTCTGTAGTGCATGATACATTCCTGCTCAAAGCCATTCAAATACAAACCCCAAACGATATTAGCTGTTCTGGTGCCAAATTTTACAGTTACATCCTTAGCAGGTGAGCTGGAGAGTGTCAGTCATCTATCTACTTTATTGTTTTTTTATGACAAACATCATGGAGTTAATGGGTATTAGAAAAAAGCACAGTGACAGATTAAGGTACTATAAAATGGTCCTGTGAACCCAGGAACTGAAAATCCTGGTCAACACAAGGATGCTGAAGTACTGTTTTACACTGCTGCTGTGTCTGTTGTATGCAATCTACACAACTTGTGCCTGTTCTTATGAACATGCTTCAATAGCTTTTAGAGATGACAATACACAATACTGGCCCACTGTTTTTAATCCTCTCCCTGGAAAAAAAAACAACACTGAGAACTTGATCAAATACCAATTTTACCCAAAGTAATTGCTTACCTTATGGCAAGCTACAACTTCTTAAGTATGTATATCACAATAATTGCATGTAAATTAAGATGACTTCTGAAATCTATCATTACAGCTAGCCTATTTGATTTAATGTATTTAGATCCCTGTAAATAGAATAGATGATGAAAACCTATTCTTTATTATTAAAACCTCAAGTAAAACTACTCCTGCTTCAAATGACTGCATTTTGGGAGGTATGAAGACAAATTCTCCTGTGCTTCCTATGTGTGACCTTTAAGACCTGAACTCTCAAGAAATGACAAACTTTTCATCAACCAGAAACTACACTTTTGCCTGACTAAGCTCTAAGACACAAAGTTAGGTGAAAAGGAATACTGCTATGCAGCACAGAAAGACTCAGGGATATATTTGGCTGGTACACCGTTATGCATTTAGATATAAGACCACGTCAAAGCAAACAGAACTTTGAAAACACTGTTCTTACCACATAATGGTTTCAACACACAACAGCCCAAGGAAGCATTAAATATTCCTTGAAGCAACCAGAATGATTCTAACTATATTTTTCCTCCTTCTTCACAAATGTGTATTTTGGAATAGCAAGGATACTTATTTAGACTGCTTGCTCATCCTGCTCCTTCCCGGATAACCACATTCCTTCAAATATGGGCAATGGGCACAAACTGAAACACAGGAGCCTCCATCTGAGTATCGGGGAACACTTTTTCACTGTGACAGTGACTGAGCACTGGCACAGGTTGCCCAGGCAGGTCACAAAGTCTCCATCCTTGGAGATACTCAAAAGCCATCTGGACATGGTCCTGGGCAACCAGCTCTGGGTGGCCCTGCTTGAGCAGGAGGGGTTGGATCAGATGACCTCCATACATCCCTTGCAACCTCAAACCTTCTGTGATTGTGAAATATGCAACAGTCTGACCAATGATGAAGAATCCTCTGTGTAAAGCAATTCTCATTAATTGCTGATAGAACTATCTGCCAGTACTAAGACTGTATTCCTGATGCTGCTGTTTGAGAATAGAAACAAACAAAAGATTTGGACAGCATGTGGAACATCAAATCAACAGCATGCATGAAAATCATAGATGATCTCATTGTCAACTTACAGGACACAATGATCTATATACCAATACCTACATGTAAATATGACCTCTAAGAAATGGCTGCAGTAGGGGAAGCTGCACCCCATTCAATAATGATGATCTGGCCTCAGCTACATTCAGCTTTGCCATACCCTGGATGCTCTACAGCAATGCTGACAGCCCAAACCCTCAGGGAACTACACCTAGTGCTGAATATAGCAGTTGTCATCATACTGCAAATAGCACATGAAACCTGTCCATACTTCTATACTGGCTTCTCAGAGAGGAAATTCAGGCGAGATCTCAGATTTTATCTTCGTGAAACCTAGTTATCTGCCAACATGGTACTAGAAGGCATCTGAAGAGAATGATGCAGTGAACTGACACACCACAAACTGCCTAAAGAAAGGGTGAAGCTCAGCTATATTATAGCACAGACTCCTCCCCACAGTCACTTCAAGTCTGCATAATGAATTCCTACAGAAACTAAAACCACTGCAAATATTATCAGTATCTTCTCGAAAGGCAAGGTTTACTTTGGTGAGCTGGCTTTCACTAACATAAATACAGAGCAGAGAATGAAATAACATATTTAACAACAACCCTACAGGATTTATCTTGGGGAAAGAAAGAAGGAAACACCCATAACAGATGTTAATCACATTGCTTAATTAATTTCAGGCATTACAATAGGGAGAACTATATACGAAACAAAAACCCATAACAAGGTGGTAAATTCATTAGAAAATGCCACATTTGAGCCAATACAATTAGCAGTCCAGGACACTATGAAAACACTTGTTTGAGGCAGACAAGTAGCTATGCTGGAACAAAAAATCCTCTAGATCATGCAATGCCACAGAGAATTAAGAGAACACCTGTGCTGTTGCTGGGTAGAACATCAACATGAAAGGCTGCCAGCAGCTTGAAAGCATTATCCTGTAGATATTTAAATAGACAGACATACTTTAAACACTTCAGGCAAGACTATTTGTAATTCTTACAGTATTCCATAATAAAAGACAACAGTACCAAAAAAAAAAAAAAAAAATCCAAGTACTTTAGTATTGATAGAGTTCATTTTAAAGAATGTCTCTGGAATTTTCTCAAAGAGACCATGTAATATTAATTTCTCTCATGAATTTTAACTTGTTGTTCTTGTGTTTACACTCTCCTTTTAAAACAGAATTTTATGTATTTTTTTGTTTCACATCCATTACACTCAAAACTAACTCTCATTTTTGTCTCACAATATTGACAAGCACTAGAAGTATATTGAGTATAAATGTGAGATTGGAAGGCTTTCACCAAAGCAAATTATCTGCATGTTTACACTTTGTGACAAAAGGTATTCTACCCTATAGTCTACATTCAATACTAGGGTATGACAACTGATAAATTAAAGAACATGTACGTATAAGAATCTCTGGTCTTCAGAATGGGCAAAACCATTTGTTTTCTTCTCTTCACAGAATATTTTTTTTATAGATATACTTAATATTAACCACATGTTTATTTTGTTTAGCACAGTTAAGAGCAAGACTCCATTATTCTCTTTGGAGCTACTGCCTGTCTTTTTGATTTATTGCATCTGTGGTGACAATGACTGATGCCATCTTCTCCGCCACTATTCTCATCTTTCAGCTAATGAAAATTTCACTTTTGGAAGAAAACTTTATAACTGTACAGTTTTAGCAATTCTTAGCTTCTTTTAGCAGTTCTTACCTGTTAAAATTCTTGGACTGTACAATCTGTATAGCAAAGACAATGCTATATATGAACTGAAGAAAAAAATGATAGATGATTTAAATGAGAAATTCACAGCAGAGTAAAAGGAAGATGCAAAAAACCAAATGAGAATATTTAAGTACTTTGTAATAGATTTAAATACTGTAAAAGTAGTGTAAGTTTATCTTTTAATCTGCTGCTCAAAACCAAAGAGTAAAATGTAGTTTTAATTATAATATTATCATAATCAGTGGGAAAACCACTTTGAACTATGCTATTTATGTCTGCAGATAGGATGTTTTCATAAAGGAGAATGAAAGTCTGACAATGTTGTATGTTGAGGTCTTATGTAAATAGGAATTGTTCTTTTCTTCTCTTTACTCTTTCACTAAACAATTTCATAAGGTACATTTTCTACATTCCACATGTGAACTGTACATTCCACATTTGAACTGCACCTTCCAGAAGAGAAAACCTGTTAGTAGCTAGGACATACATTCACACACAGCAGAATAAACACATATTAGAGACAGCACCAAACAGAACTCACTGTAGAAATTTTTAGTTTGATTTGCCTAAAGCAACTGAAATAAATCTCTATCTCCAAGAATTGAACTAAAACTCTGAATAAAGCATCTGATACAAATTCAATCAATTCAACACCAGTTCAACAGAGGCAAAGGGAAAGGTCTGTGTCAGATTAACAAATTAAATTTTTATGAAGAATTTTCCTAAATTGAGGAAAATCTGATTAAAGGAATCTGTGCAAGACTCAATTGCTTGCACTATGGCCCTGACACAGGACAGTGCATCAATAGACCTAATATTCTTTTACAAATGTCTCCAGCATTATGATGCTGTCACCTTCCCTTTTCTGTTTTCACCTCTCACTCTCCCATTCATTCACTGTCACATCCAAAGTAGCTGATAATTCTTATTTCAATAGCAGCAAGAGAAGTATTTTCTACTTAGAACTGTTGAAGTAATAGAGGACACATTTCAGGCCACACTCAACACATTTTCCCATCCCTTTTTCAACAGCTACATGACATACTAACATGTTTGATGAGCCTTTTGCCATGGAAAAAAAATATGTTTTTACATATGACACAGAATAAAAGTACATAAAGTACAGAATGTCTTCTTGCAAAAGTCCATCCAGAATTCCAGTAAGAGTTGAACTATAAAAGCATTCTGTTATTCTGTTGAGTGTTTCATATATGCTGTTAGAAATAAGTTAGAGATCCGATGAAAAGGTATTTTACTGATAAAACATTTTTCTCATTATTGCAAAGCACAATGATTGGTAACAAGAAGGAAATGTTCCAGTACTCACTCCTAGAAAGGAGAGTATCTTCAATCAAGGAATGAAACTTGAAATGACGAATATTTCCTTTTCTACTGAAATTGGGATATTTGTCACTTATTTCTATGGAAACATAGCCAAAACAGAGGGGGGAAAGGGTCTGAGAAACATGTCTATACAATTGTGAGGGAAACAAATATAAATAAATGTGGGTACACACATGCACACACTCTTATCTCTCCTAAGTCAGCCACAACAGTTTAATATCATTTGAAAACCACAAAGAAATCTATTTAATCAAATCACACCAAATGAAGTATCTTTGGAAAGAAGTTGCTCTCAGAGTTAAAAAACAATATGTTATGCCCCAAGAAGGAAAAAGAAAATAAAAAAAAAAGGGTGGGGAGGGGCAACAGTTACAATGGTTTGCTGCCTTCAGTGTTTTCAGAACTACAGAGGTTCACAGGACAAGCATGCCTTTTACAGCCTCAAGCAGAGCACCCTTCCCCAGTGCCACCTATACCGAGTCCTGCACTTCAATTTCTCTGACAATTCCTTGCTTTAGTGAATGCAAGAAATTTTGAACACTTACTAAAGGAGCTACTGTTCAAAAGCAAATGAAGTAACATTTCTTTTTTAAAGCAGCTTACTTTAATGAATCCAAAATATCCTATATATGGGGCCATCCGATCAAGAAAAAAACCCTGATGTGTACATGCTTATATACTTCAGAAGCATTAACTGACTGCTTTTGCTCAAAACATTCCAGATTTTACTTCACAAGTAAAAAACCCTACATCTGTTACAGAGTCTGCTACGAGTTCTGTGCCTTGCTTTAACCTGCACTCACATTTTTTGTAAGTTGTTCCTCTGTATGACAGCAGAAATTAAACAGGAAGAGAGAAAAATGCTAGCTCCATTTATAAAGAGGCAGTTCTTTGTAAGGTGGTATTTCAAACCAAGCATATATTTGCAATCAAAACTCATTTTGCTCTCCTGCACCATGCAGGAAACTCCCCTTAAAAGCCCATATGAGCTCCACTTTGAGAGGAGGAAACAGAAGTCATCCTTTCAAAAAGAAATCTCCTTTTTCCATGCAGTCTATTCAGTTATGTATTTCCCTTCTCCATCCTACTTATTCAGGATCACAATGTAAGATAAGAGCAACGGTCACTGAACTATGCCAATGAAAAGAACAGTCTGCAAGCAAGGTGACTCCACAGACTGAGCTCTGATGAAGCACCTGTCCCCTCTCCCCCTTTCAATGTTAAAGAAATCTACTCTGTACCTCTGAACCCCAAAACATAATTCAGTTATTTATGTTCCATACCAGGCAAGAGCTAGGCAAAAATTTCTTATACGAATGTTTTCCAGTAAAAATGCAATTATAGCTTTGATCCATTAGTTATTTAAATATACTAATTTAAAAAAAAATCTTTAAAAATTCAATTTGAAATGCAGCATTCATAATTTTATTTTTTGCCACTGACATGGAATGGAGAATTTCAAGAAATACAGGACTTTTCCCCACTACAAGAACCCTGTCTATGTCTTCTTCCTATCAGTGGCCTCTGCCTCCCCAGTGCACTACCAGTGTCCTTGCTATTGTACTTGAGCTTAGACTGTGAATCATCATTTTTATTTGTACAGTACACAGCTCTATTTTTGACTGAAGCACATGGAAATTACAAAGCCAACTGCCTAAATAATAGAAAATCCACACAACAAAATTCCATAACCACTATTGTCATTGTAAAACGAAACTGAAATTAGCATCCAGTTTTTATTGTTGTTTTTACTGAAGAGCATCTAGAAGATTTATTATGGTGACTAGAGCACTAGGGAGTAAAGAATTTTTTCAGACTTGCTAATAAGTTTTCATCGCCAGTGGTATCACATGGTACCACCAACTCATGCAGACTCAATTATTTTTAAATTTACTAATTACTGAATAGCTTTGATGGGTTCCAAAAGAATAGTGTGATTTTCCAACACAGCTGCCAACCCTACATGAGTGAGTGAAGCACTATTGTTTAGAGCTTTCAAGAAATTTGACAGGAGTGGTTTGATACACTGGCATACTGTAAATAAACAGCAACTCAGATTTTTATTAAGATGTTTAGACTGAATCCTAAGATTCAATATGAATTCTCAAACTTTTTATTTTACACACTATTCTCATCTCTTCTGCCCTACAGTTGGAGCTCTGCATATCCACTTCGCTGGCTACTGGCAGAAAAGAAGCTACAGCTGTGATTCCCCCAACTGTACCAGGGATCCTGATACAAGCTATTGAACAAAAAAAAATTTAAATATTAAAAATTTTCCAAAGTGACCATAGTTTCTCTACAGATTCTCCTCCAGTTAGCTACTGCACCTTTCACAATTTGTCTGTCAGTACCTAGTAACTTAACCTTACCCTAAATTTTTAATCATGGAAGAGTCCAGTATCACACACATACAATATTGCTAGGTTAGAGTTAAGATTAATTTTCAGTCCCTTTGGAAAAGTAGTAAGCATACATATAGAAAAAAAAAATTTACTCTACTCATAGCCCAGCACATTTCAAGCATGAACATATCTGAAAGCCTTGATCAGAAAATAAAACAGTTTTGAAACCTCATTATAAGAGTTATAAGAAAAGGCCCAATCAATTTAAACACCAGACAGCACAGATGCAGAAAACGCCTTGAAAAATGCAGCTCACATTTACCATATATACTTACACAGAAGAAGATGACAGGGGGAAGGGAGAAGCATTATCACAAATGACTTGCCACATTAACAAAGTATAAAAACTGTTAATGTTTCACTTATTTTTTCTCAGTGAAAAATACTAGGAGCATGCTGCTTAACATTTTAATGCACATCTGCTTCTTAGAGAAGCTTCATAATACAGGTTTTACAATTCTTGAACACTGTGAGTTTGACTTCAAGAATTTAAAGAGGTTACCACAGGGCGCCTGATTTGTAAGGAACACTTAACCACTTATACAAGACAGGCAACGTATCACACCCTAGGGATTAAAACTGCTTCTTGGAAAGCTATCAGAGATACAGATGCTTTCCTTTAACCTTCTTGTACTGCATTCTGCTAGGTATTACTGCACCGATGGATACATATCTATCACTCTGTCCTGGTTTTCAGCTGGAATAGAGTTAAGTGTCTTCCTAGTAGCTGGTACAGTGCTATGTGTTGAGTTCAGTATGAGAAGAATGTTGACAACACTCTGATGTTTTCAGTTGTTGCTAAGTAATGTTTAGACTAAGTCAAGGATTTTTCAGCTTTTCGTGCCCAGCCAGCAAGAAAGCTGGAGGGGCACAAGAAGCTGGCACAGGACACAGCCAGGACAGCTGACCCAAACAGGCCAATGGGGTATTCCGTACCATGGGACATCATATCTAGTATATAAACTGGGGGGAGAGAAAGTGGGGGGATCACCGCTCAGGGACTAACTGGGCGTCAATCGATAGTGAGCAATTGCACTGTGCATCATTTGTACATTCCAATCCTTTTATTATTACTGTTGTAATTTCATTAGTGTTATCATTGTTAGTTTCTTCTTTTCTGTTCCATTAAACCATCCTTATCTCAACCTACAAGTTTACTTCTTTTCCCAATTTTCTCCCCCATCCCACTGGCTGGGGGGTCAGTGAGTGAAGCGGCTGCATCGTGCTTAGTTGCTGGCTGGGTTAAACCACGACACACTCATCTTGTGAATCAAACCAGAAAACAAAACAAACAAACAAAAAATGTGGGGACAGGGACGCGACAAAGAACTGTCTACTATAAGGGAACTGTTTCCAGCAGACACCTGTAGACCTGGCAGCACAAACAATTGCCACCTGGAACACAGGGATCCAAAACTTGGCCCCTCATTTAATGAAGTTTTTTTTCTGTTCAAACAGAATCCCCATTTTCTTCTATGCATTTCTGTAAATGAAACTGAACGATTTGAATTTCATACAAATCTTAACAATAAAAATAATAATGATCCATTCTGAGTTGGGACCAATCACAAGTATGGTCTGCCCAAGGCAGGAGCTGTAGCCTATGAAGCCAACTCAGAAAAAGCTAAGTTAGTCTGACAGTGCTGTAAGAATACTTGAAAAAAGGCAGCTCCAAAGTAAGGTACGTGTCTCAGATTCTTTAAGTCTACCAGGAGCCAAGCTATACGCAACATCCTGTGAAGGTCACACTTCTCAAAAGGAAGGAGGAAGATTTTAAAAATAAAGAAAGAAATAAAAATCAGTGTTACCCTTGCTTATTTTAACCCTAGAAAGCTCACACTCACATCTTGTACTTTTTTGGTAAGATAAGATATGCATAAACCTGATGTTTTTCTCTTACAAACCCTCTAAAAGCCTCTAGGACCAAATCTAGCTCAAGTGCAAAAATACCATGGTGTTTGACATGAAAATAGAGGAAAAAAGGCTATTTTCCAGCAGAGCAATACTTAGATTTTAAGTATTTCAGCTCTTCTTGGTATCTCATTTGGTAGACAACAGGAAAACCCACATTCTTCCTTTGCCCTTTATAAAGATGAAGCAATTCCATGAATTTATTTGCCTTTTATCCTCAAAGCAGTTTCTGTAGCCCACATCATATGCCAAAAGTAGATCAGAAATCCTGTACTGTCTGCAGATGGACTAGGTGATCAAACTGGTTTTACTTCACTAGTATATGGCTTCTGACAAACCAAAGCTTTCTTCTTCATAAATGCCATTACAGCAAGAGTCAGTCCCACCAGATGAGACACACAACTCAGACTTTTGGTAGAAAGGCTTCCAACTATCCTTTTCATGATCTAAATTTCAGCAACATGGATCAGAAGAAAGAAGCTAACTCTAACCCTAACTTTCATATCTCAACCTACCTCTTCAGCCAGTGCATGACTCTAGTTTAACCAGCAGTTCGCACCAATTTAAAGTATTTTAGGAACAAAAATACTGAAAATTACTTTACATTGGTTTTATTTTTATATCTGAGCCCGATGAATATAATTCGAAGGCATTAACGTCAACCAAATGTGTTAAAAATATATGCCTTACATGATTCTGCTGCCACTCTACAAGAAAGCAAGACACTAGAAAAACTGGAAAAACACATCTGTCCACAGAACAAAATGAATATAATTTTCTTCCTCCTCAGTTATCATGTGTTGCTGGCCATCCCACGAGGAGAAAACCAAAATAAATACAAAACAGTAAAAGCAAATCATCACTTGCCTAATGAATATAACAGGTTCTAAAGTGAGCAATTTAAAAACTCTCTCTCAGAAAATTGAGTGCTCCTGTTAATTAGTCTGTTAATTAGTGAATTATTTGCCATTCACCTTTTTGGGGAAAAAGTGTTCAGTGTTCTCCTTGCACACGTCATCTCTCTTGGCAGAAGTCTGTGCTCTACCACTTCTGTCAAATACCAGCTCACCTACATTTATGCCTAAGCTTTGTCTGAAGGACTGTTAGTCTCCCAGTGATGAAATTATCTTAAAAGCAAAACAAAAAATTTCCTTATACTTCCCCAACACCAACCTCTTAATGTTTATGCTGAGCACTCTATCTCTATGGATATACCTCTTCCCTAAAGTTAAAAGCAAATGCTTCATCTGAAGTATTCTGAAATTTTGATAAAGGATTAAATAGAAACTGGATTATAAAGCCAATTTGTCTTCCACAAGCAAACTGAAATTCATTATCAGTAACTTCTAGTTAGGGTTGACCCAAGTTCAATCAGAGTGAAAAATCTATAGTGAAAGCATTTGTGAAATGCCAGCTCCAAACCTGCTGAGTCCAAACCTGCATCCAGTTTTGCAAAATGGCTCTTTACAAAGCAAACAGAAAAGAAAAGAAAAAAAAAACCAAAAAATGAAACAAAACAAAAAACCAAACAAAAACCACCAAACCACCAACCACCAGGACTGACATTTAATTTCCAATCAGCTTTCCCAATTCTCTGTACATCACATGAAATTCACCAAATAGCAAACAGTGTCACAAGGTAGTTATTGAAAATCATTATAATGCTTACTAAAGGCAGAACCGTGAAGAGTTACTATCCATTGCAATACCAGCATGGATGAACACTAGTATCTCTTCTGCAGTTTGCCCTTTCTCACTGTGATTTCAACTCATCCTTACCTCCTGCATTCTCCTGATGCCTTGAATGCTCCAGAAACACTTTTTCATACATTAAAGCAAATCTAAGGCAGATTTATCTTACATTATAATCTTTCTAGAAGAATTCTACTTCAAGCAAGGTACTGCTTATCAAACAATTAATTTTAATATTCCAGCAATAAGATTTTTTCCTTTATGTTCCAACTGAAGACAAGAACAAATCCAGTAATAGAACATCAACGTTAATTTAAAAGGAGATGAAAAATGACTTAATAACACTGCAGCAGCATAATGTTCTACAATAGGTCATGGAGGCATACAATTTTCAGCAAATTCATTCTTGAACCACTGTATATTCCTGTTAATAGGCCAGGGCACAACTGAAAGATTGTTAATATGTTGCTGCACAAAGTTACATAGCAGAAGAAATGCCAACTTTCACAGTCTCAGTTTCCCTAATCAGCAGAAGAACTGAGAAAACAGGCAGGAAGCCTCCTACTTGCTCTCCCTTGAGCAAAGGGCAGAAAACGAGCTGCAGTTAACCACAAAATTCAACTCCATATTATGCCTCTAATTAATAAATGATACTAAAGAGTACCATAGAAAAGTTTTAGCAAAGAAAGTTTTAACTAGAAAGCCGAACAGCACAGGGCAAACAGTAATTTGCTACTAGTTTCACTCAACCACCCTCCAACTGGAATGTGCAGTACAGTCAAAACTCAGGAAACTTTCCCTTCGTTAACCCAGTTACGCATGAATTAGTGTTTTGTAAAAGTGCCCACATCCTTACTAGAGTATAGTCTTTCGCTGTATGCAATATAAGATATAATGTAAAACGGAACAAGAGGTTTCTAATACAGGGCAGGAAAAGAAAGGATAGAATTCTGGACAAAGTAAATGCCGTAACACTGTAACTTCTTCCCCCACCCAACCCTTAGCCTTCAGAGAACGGGGAAACAAAGAAGGTTGGGTAGAAACCAAAAAACAATTTCAACCCTTGCAGTTAGATGCTTACACAGGTTCTACAGCTACTCAACCTCAGACTTGGTGGAGAATGCACAACACAACACAGGATTTCTTCACTGCTCAGTAATACAACCTCACACTAGTTTATGCTTTTCCTCAATTTTCAGGTCCTGAATTCCTTAGAATTTCTCTAGGAAAGGAGAAATGGAAGAAATTGGTTCTAACTTGGCAGCTCTCAAAAGAATTATCAGATTTTAAATTTAGTAAATGTTATTCTAATCCTGTTTCACAAAACACTGATTTAAACCAAAATGTTTTATAAATTGGTGATCAGAGTTTAAAGACTGATTGTCAGTCACTATTCACATTTAAACATACAATTTACAATAAAATATGGGTTTACATGAAATTTGCACTTTTTGTTAATGTGGTGGGTTGACCCTGGCTGGATGCCAGGTGCCCACCAAAGCCATTCTATCACCCCCCACCCCCCCTTCACTGGACAGGGGAGAGAAAAAAAAAATATAACAAAGGGCTTGTGGGTCAAGATAAGGACAGGAGAGATCATTC
>JANZLQ010000057.1:454922-477158 GCA_026212715.1 Elanus axillaris | reverse complement strand
GGTGAGGTGGGGGGAGTGAGGGGGGTGGGTAAATCTGCATTACATACAACCAAAGGATCAAGCTTCTATCCCAGAGTTTGGGCAATTTACTCAGCCTGAGGGCCTTGACTGACTTTGAAGACATCCAATTTGCATTTTAAACTAATATGTGCTAATGGCATGCTTACTTCAGGCTGATTTGGAAGAGGAAAATACAGATACTGTTCCTCAAAATAACCTTTTGTTTCCCAAGATAGGCCTCTAGATTTATCTCAGCTCCTCAGATGACCGCTGTTACTGCACTGAACATCATATATCTTTTACCTTCACAAACATTCCAGCGAAGCAGGAAAATATTATCGTCTCTCAGTAACTAATGAGGAATAGGAGTGGAAGACAAAAAGAAGTGACTTGTCTAGTATCACAAAGAAATACTCATTGACTGTGAAAAGGAAATAGGGTCTCAAGTTCCTAGCTAGCTGTCTAGCTGCTAGGTCACATTCCTTTCATATAAAATGGATAGACAATTGAAAAGTCATCAGTTAACATTTTGTTCTATTATCCAGACCATGTTTTTCCTGTACACCTGCTTACCTAACAGCTTAAACCACCTCAGCAAAGAGCTATACTTCCCTTACACTTAGCTGCTAAGAAGTTTTCACGAGGGAGATTTTTCTCGGTCTTGCCTTGCTTATGTATGCAAGGGCTGTTGAAACATTGTCAGTTAATCGCCATGACTGTTCACCTAAATTCCTTCTCAGTGTCCTTAGCTGAAGGTTGTTGGTAGACACTAACTTCTTCCTACAGAAGATGCACAAGCATCTAGAACATGCAAGTTAGACTGAAGAGAGAGGAAAGGAAATCTTGGGGCTGAAATGCGAGAAAGAATGGCAAAGTAGAGTTAACTTTTAAAATCATTGTTGTCTTGCTTGAATTCACCAGGGAGTTTAGTTAGTGTAAAGACCAGTAGAATGCTGGATAATTGCTGCAAAAATCACAAATACTGATGGTCATAGAGGTACCCTTTCCCAGTTACCTTGAAACAGTAGAATAACAATGAACCCTTCCTCATGGTCACCTAGCACATAAACTTAGTACTCTTATTTAGTAAGTATTGCTTCTAGATTTCTTCCCTTCTAAAATACATTTTGAAATGAGCTCTTTTACCACCTGGCACTCTTCCTGTCCTACTTCAGCCTCTTGGGTAGCAGTACAAGGGGAAAGAGAAAGGTTAGCTATTACTCCTGTACAATTTTCATGTGGCATTAGGGATTAGAGTCCTAGAAAAAGATGTATTCAACTTGACAGCTATCCTTGTGCATTCCTAAATACTCCACAGGCAGTACTGCATAGCACATCTCCGACGACAAACTAAATTTTATTTGCAAGATGAAACGTCACTCTGCATCATACTTCTCAAAGGAATGAGACGAATGTTTCTAAAATATGCTCACTGATACTGACCTCTCTTCTTAGAGAGAAAGAGTTAAATACCCTCTTTTGTTCCCCGAAGGCTGCTGGTCCCACGCAGAGGTGCCATGTTTTATTTAAAACATGCTCTCTCAGTAACCACTTGTTCTAATTGGCAAGGCAAGGCTGGGTCCCCAAAGCACACAGCTCATTACATTCAGTTTGGATTACAAAAACACAATGAAACAAACTGCATTGAAATGTACAAATTAACAGCTCAGGAGTGCACGACACGGACATGGAATTAGATTGTAATATGGAACAAACTCCACAGGGAGGCTAAGGAACAAATCACTAGTGTCTCTATAAACTATAGAAGGTTTCCAAATGAGCAGATACACAAAACAGAACACAGACTCTTCTATAACTCAAGCAAATTGCTAAATGGGAAAAAAAAAAAATTCCCTCTCCTATCTTATGCACACATTTATAGAATGGAGTTACAAGAAAGTTTAATATATTAAACCTGCGGGTTGCACATTCTAAATAGGTAACTCTGCTTTCATGCTGGCGATGTGCGAACATCATGGCAATTAAGTCATTTTTTTTTTTACATCATCAGAGAATCTATACACAAGAGACTAAATTACAGCTGGTGTTTCAGCAAGTCATTTGGAAAGGTTACAAGTTAGAAGGTGAACAAAATATTAACAAAACAGAAAGAAACTGACTGTACCATAAAGAAGAAAACATACTAGAAAACAGAGCTATGAAAAACTAAAAATGCAAGTCTGAGGAAAAAGAAGGGCTGAACTCTTTTCATTGCTTGTAGATCAATCTGTACAATGGGACTGGCAATCCCCTGAGATAAGAAAAAGAAAACACATGGAAAATAACAGTGATGTCTTGTCAAGACAGAGGAAAAAATTAAATTAAGATCATTTGGCAGTCTTTTCAGCTAGCCAGTACTGAGAAGAGGTCATATTTTTGTTTGAGTACAATTTATATTTTTAACAAATGAGCCGCAGACTACTAGACTATGAACTTAGCAAGATGCAATCCAATGAAACAGCCACTAATATCCTACAGGGTAGTTTGCTGGTAGGATTGATTGACGGTAAAATTTTAAAGTTCTTAATTAAAAGGCATTTGATTTTCCTAAACTGTGTGATGAAAAGATACTCTCAAATGTGACTGGAAAATGCCCTACTAACTTGAAGTTAGTAATAGCCAGAAAGAAGAAAAGCAGAAAAGAAAAAACCTGTCCTACCTCAATACACAACTTTTGAGTGCCAGCTGTGAAAGAAATTCTTTTTCTTCCACTAACAATTGTACAGAAATAGAAATACTTCATGATTCTGTCTTCCATCAGTGCTTGCCCCTTCCCACTGTTTTATATGGGGGAAGATGAAGGAGGAGGAAAAAGGAGAAAATAATTGAGCAAATCAAACCAGCAGCTGAGCCATTGGCCCTATTGACAACCTATGTTGCACTGCTGCGTACACAATGCCTTCACACAGGCAGGTCCTAGGCAGATGAGGGTTGTGTCCTCCATACAGCATCTTTAATGCCTTTCTATATAACGCATAGCAAAATCTTACCAGTATTGCAACAAAGCAACATAGGAGCCCCCTACTCCACAACTTCCATGCCATGATAGCATAGACAGAGAAAACAAGTGGACCTCTCAAGTAACATTGTACTAACTTTACTCAAAATGTGATCTCCATTTAACTCTTAAAACTCCAGCAATTCTAGAAAGCTTGAGGTATCCTCCTCTCCCATATTTCCAAATCCCCTCTATATGAGTACTAGAAATGCATACCATAAACATGCTGGATAATTTGGTTGATGGTACTATTTTTGACAGAATTAAAGCAATTAATCCTAAGCTTAGATAATATACCTATACTTGAATAAACTAATTTTCTAATAATTTGTATTTCCCCTCCAAACTTAAGACAAGTTAGGGGAAAAGCAGTAAACTAAAAACATATAAATCCTTTCCAAATGCTTCCACAAAATATTGCCCTGTTCTAAAAACCCAAACAGAACTATTACTCAGATCTTTACATTTTTTAAAGCCACAGAATAATGCATACTAATAGAGTAAATCTCTTTGGGGTCAGCAGGGCAAATCAAGCTTACAAATAAGTGAAGCACAACTAAAGTAATTTATCCAATTTTTTTCTTAATTCCATTTCATGGTGATTGCCTTTCTCAAGCTTAGCATACATCTCACCTTTTCAAGTTAATAATTACGCTAAGACATCTTTTCCCTACCAGCCTTCCCCTTTTAAAAATTCCTTGGGCATAGAGTAAAAGAAATTAAATGTATGCCAAACAATATTTAAGTTTATATCTGGAAAGTTATCATTCTTTATTACTGGATGCTCTAGAATTAGAAATATTTTGTTGCCACTATAACCAGCTATACAATTTTCCACAGAAATATTTAGCTGCAAGTCTGACTGTGTAATAAAAGTTGAAGATGAAGCTTGCCTACTTTCAAGCGTTAGGCAGCGAGCGCTGTTTTTTGTAGTAAGCAGTCCATGTACTTTGAAATACAAAGACAGACATGAATACAGCAACAAATTCTAGCCTAATGAAGCAACAAATTGAGGCACCGGTTTCCATTAGGAGCCAACAAAGGAAATACCATACTGAAAAGAAAAACATTCTGTGTACAGATAAAGAAAACTAGTACTTAGTGCTGGTTTCAAACATCTGAAAATGCTTGCTGCTTTTCTATCCAAGTGATAAAACATGTGGATTCACATAAAAAATTACAAGGATATGGAATATGCAAACCTAACAAGTTTTTAATCATTCATTTAGGAATGAAAAATTTATGAAGAAGAGAAGGGCTGAATAAAGCATAATTTATCATACAACAGGATACACCAAAGATGACAGAATTTGAACTAGCAACATGCAAGATGCACCTGTTGAAAAGGTTTCCAGTAAGCAAGCTGAAAGCTTGACTGAGGATCAAGTTAGCAGTTTATTAACAGCAAAATGTATTTAGGCAGGAACACCAATTTTTGCCAGCTCATGCTTACAGTAGGTGTTATTACTGCCAGACAAGGCAGCACCCTAAATAGCTCCCAGAATTTACAAAGACTGAGAGAAGAGGAAATTGTGCTATTCAAGTGACTCTGAGTCACATAAAACCCCCAATTTTGTAAGCTCTGAAAACAGGTATGACAAAATAAAGATCAGCAGAAGGGTTAAGATGCACAAAACCATGAAATAACTCTACAGTCAGACATCTGAGTGAGTTCAGGAAATAGAAAGAATAGGGATTAATTGGATGCTTCTAGAATCAGATGACGTATAGAAGATTAGTGTCTTCCCCCCCTTATCAGATCTTTCAAATTCAGGAGAATAAAAGATACTATTGAAGTTACAAAATTTCATAATCTCGCACACAGCTAGGTATTTGTACTTAAAACATAAATCTGGTTCCAGCAATACTGATTTCCTACTTGATAGATGGAGATTAAAAATCTATAGTTTTTACTCATCAAGATACAAGTATATAAAAAATATGTTTGATTTCAAACTAAAAATAAACTGAACTAAGAATCGAGGCCCCTAAAACTCAGAGAATTCTTTGACTATATGGTTGAAGTATTTTCTCAAATTAGGTGATGCTGACCTAGCACTTCATAGAACATGAACAACACATAGCTGGATTAAGAGATGGACATCTACCTCTAGAAGTTTCAACTACACCTTCAGACAGAAGGGCTATGAAATTGATTCACAAATCCATGAATACCCTTAACCATCATTTTATCTTCTTCCAGTTTTCCAAGTGTCTCTCTCCACCAAACCATCCAGTGCTGCACTTACCTTCAGCTTCACATATTACTGAACAAGCTGAAATCTACTTCCTGCACCCCTCTTTCCAATGCTGATAGCACCACAACACAAATTAAACTTTCTAGACTCACAATCCAATGGATTAAAGGTAGAGCGCATTTTTTTTGTGTGATTTAAGTAGAAAGCCTAGTTTTACCATTATTTGTTCTTACTCTGTAATAGTTTGTTCTGTGACTGTTCCCAGAGGTTTTAATTAAAATTGAGTTCTTGAGGTACCAGCTGTTGTTGCCATGAATGTGTGTAGACTTCCTGTCTGAAAGAGCCTACTTTTGAAAAGCCACTTTTACAAAGTACTCAAACAATGTCCCTATCTGAAGTTGATATTAAAAAAGCTATAAATCTAATGGAAGCAAAGATAGATTAATAAAGAGTACTTTTGAAAAACTTCACTCATCACTGTCCTGTATTTTAATCATTCAGGCTTCACAGTTTAACATATTGAAAGAAGAGAGGTTGCAGTATTAGCAAAAGATGTGGCGTCACTAAGGGAGATACTCTGGACATACTTGCATTTTTTCACTTACCAGCCTATGTTATGATTTTAAAAAAACCCACTCTTCATTGCATTTGTATTCTGGATGTGCAAGAAGTCTGAAGCAACTATGCCTTAACCATCTGAAGAACAAATTTATTTGAAGCAATTTAACATGTAGAATTACACTTGCACTGTATCTGGAGACTCTGAGGCATTGATAGCGCATGGTCAGTGCTGAGTTGGAGACAGAATGTAGTAAAGAACTCTGCAGAAGTACAATTAACTTTAAATTATTTCAGAGAGGCTCTTGAACATTTCAGAGACTGCTGCTTCTACAGGGCTTAAATAAAACAAGTCAGGTATTCTTCCTGGAACAGGCAGATGGGTTGAAGAGAAGGCAGAGGGCTGAAAAGGATAGCTAACTTCGAGCTCCTCTACAGTATTTATAAACCTTTATGTGCAAGCCAAGAACCAGTCTGTGGCAAATGAACAGCAGATTTGTGGTTGTACGAAAGAGCTTAGTGAACCTTCTAGATCTAGGTCAAAACACTGAGCACTTCTAGGCAAAGGGTTTAATGTATCTGTGCAGTATCCAGCTCACTCTTGCCACAGAAAGCTGAACAACTTAAATCTCTACAACCTGTGAAAAGTATTCCCATGTTTAATATAAGAAAATGTACAAAGATAGCCAAAAAAAGGAATTCCAGTCTCCCTGCTACATAATCTGGTTGCTTTTGCTGTTTGTTTCATCTTTGGACAAATGGGAGTGAAAATTCAGTTAATTTACCTTGATAAGAAATTTAGAAATCACAAGGTCATTTGGTCAAACAAGAACACAAACTGATAACCTCTGACCATTGCCCTTTGCTCCATTTCTATGCTTGTTAACATCACAGACATCAAACTATGACCATTTTTCCCAGGGGATGGGGAAGAGAAGAAGGGCAGAAACAAAGAAGAGTTCATGATCATGTATTTACATACTTGTATATAGTTCAGAAAGTCTGAAAAAACAGTAAGGATAGGGAAGTTCCATCTAGTAACTCATATTGCAGTGTAAACCCAACAATGTTTTCATCTCTTGCTGACTTGTTGCCCTTCTCCCCTGATCTATATAAAAAGGTAATGCTTACACAAATCTAAGGGGCTTTGCTGCTGTGTGTCTGAAATTAATTTTTATAAAATAGGAAGATTGGATTCTAACCCTTCCCTCTGAAAAAAAAAACGCAGGCATTTAACAAAGTTACTAACCTTTTTCGTTGTGCGGATTTCTTTTTTCTAAAATAAAAGAGAAAGGAAATGACGGTCAAGAGAAATAATAATTCCCAATTTTCCCTCGTATACAAATCTGCTTCAATGCATTTGAATTAATAACTTGCCATATTGAAATAAAAACTATAGGAAACTTTTTCACATCGTATCTTTGGAGTGCCTGCCTGGAATGGTGAAAAACATATTTCAACATCTTACTTGCCTAAAATCTTCCTTTGTGTTGTGGTTAAATTCACAGAAACAAGAGTATATATATATTTCTATTTCAATACTGTGGCTGGAAACCCAGTAAAAAAATATGCTAAAAGTATTTCAGTGATATCACACAAAACCCCAAGTTACTACTCAAACAGAACTAGGTATTTCAATGCTACTTGTTGAAGGAACCATAGTTAATATCTAAAAAGAGATTAAATTTGCCTTTTTCCATAAAACCTGGTTTTGTTCTGACCAGCAGTAGCTTTAAGTTACCCAAACTCTTCAAAAGTCTCATTTCATTAAAATAAACAGGCTGTAAGGAAAGCCTTGAAAACTTTAAAAAAGTAGCCTTCACTTCCCCTCCAAAAATCACAAAAATATTTAGATACTGTCTTGCATTTTTACAACAGAAAAAATGAACTTGATCAAAGGTAATGGCATTTCAGGCAAATTACAGAATAGAAGCCAAGAATTTTTCTTCTTGTTGAAAACAAGCAAAAAAGTAACAACAAAAAACCTAACAAAACCAAAATAAAGATGCCTTTGCTTAATGCCTGGTCTGCTGGCTATGAAGTTTTGGGTACTCTGTTAAACTCAGAATATGAGGGATGGGCCATTTTGATATCTCAGAATCAGAAATTCCACATTTCTGAGGTACACAAACAGAAGTTGTTTACAGTGCTAAAATGAACATAACAGTTGTACTGAGTCAAATCGAAGACCTAGTAGCTTGCTTCTGACTGTGGTCAGTAGGGAAAGAGTACAGGAAAGGACTTGCAATTTCTTCAATATACCGTTTCCAGTCATCCATGGCTTTGTAAACAGCCAGAGAAATACATGCATCAATTTGCTGAACAGCCTTTGACAATCTTTAGTGTTTACTGAAGTGATAATGAACCCAAGATCTGAAATCTACAAGTCAGAATTTATTTTTTGTAAAAAAACTCATAAAAAGCTTTAAAGTTTAAAAAAAAAGTTCTGAACTTTTAAATATTGTATCTGTTCCCCCAAGAGTAATTAAAACCCATGAACTATGACAGCACTTTAATTGCAATTAAAAGTTTACAACACTAAATAATAAAAACACTCAGAAGGGCAAAGCTAGAAGATGCTAACATGAAAAGGTCAATAGCAATTGCTAATATTTTACACTGTAGCAATGACCTTGCAATAAGACAATATGTAGCAATTAGAATTATCCTACTGATGAGCTAGTGATGATTTAATGTTCAAGGGCTGCAAGTTAAAAAGAAATGGAACAAGTGGTGCTCCATACCAACTCTTCCTTTTAATTTTTTATCCACACCATATTTCAGAGGTTATTACAAAATAAATCCTACAACATTTCAAATTACAGTTCAGACTTAGGCATTTTGAAAGCCACATCCTTTGTACAGGAGCTGTGCTGACAGCAGAGCTCTATAGTTTAGGGGTGTTCCAGAATTCCATAAACTTCAGGAGCAAGGTTTGATTGGTACATTTACACAAGAGGTTCTTGATTAGCAAATAAATGAAGGACCCAAAGTGAGGAAAATCTGATTACATATACACACTGAAGGAAGATAAGCCCATGCACAAATCCTAAAGGAGATGCCAACAGTGTGGTTTTGATAATCTGACAAAAACACAAGACCTTTTACTGCACTTACCAGCAAAGCATTTGGAACACAGATTCATAGTCTTGCTGGACCTGAGGCAAAAATAAAAAAAAAAAAAAATAAAAAAAAAAAGCTAAAAAATTCATTATAATTCTAATCAATACAGGGAATTTGGGGGAGGGGGATGAAGCAAGGGTACAGAGAGGGTAAGAACTTAAATGTCTAGGAATTAAAGATAAGTAGCTAGACATGGCTAAACTAGGAACAGGGACAAGAGACTTCATATGGCAATCTCTTCCCAATCTAAAGAGCTTCCAAAACACGACCTCCACACATTTACCTCGTATATGAAAATAAGCTTACTCTACCATTAAATGTATATGTTACACACTCATCATTTGGATCTTTCTATTGCAATATGATAATAATGATAGGCAGGAAGAGCGAATACATTCCACTTGAATATTAAACTCCCCTTGGCAACAGATCTGCAGTCCTGACAAATCCTGAATACAGTACAGCAATAGAGAGATTAAAGTATTGCACTTACAAAGACACAGACAGATGTGCTCTTGGAAGACTAGCTGGAATGGCTTAAGAAGTTATTACCTCAAGCTGTTCATTACTACCCTCAGCTGCATCCAGCAGTAATCTAAAATAACCTGGCTGACTTTGCACTGACATGGACTAGGACAGTTCACATGATCCATTAGTATGGCTCAACTTTGAGGGCAGTAACCTTCAGCTGAGAGAAAAACAGCTGGAGAACAACAGCAGTATCTTAAGCCTCCCAGATGTCTCCAAAGTGTTTGTGCAATTACGCTACAAGCATTCACCCTCATTAAGAAAGTTAGTAGGTTCACAAAAAAAAAAAAAAAATTAAGGCTACAGACCTCTCTCCAGCTACCACAAAACTACCCAAAGCAATACACTATGGGAGAACAAATTTCTCTCAGTTTAAGAAAGGGTGTCATCTAATATCACAACATCTCCTTTACAAAAGCAAGCTGGAGAACATTCTCAAAAGCTCTCTGTATGTTGAAATGTCTTTAGGTAAGAGCAACCCAGTTTCTGTGCACACTGCCCCATATTTCATTTGTTCAGCGTTCCTGAATCAGTTCTGCCATTATGTATAAGCATTAACAGCATCCTGAGCAGGTCTGAAGGTATATGTTGACATGCAAGATTGTACCAAAACTGTCCATGCCCACAAGACCTTTTTACCTCCTCAGGGCAGCCTCTAGCTGAAAGATATCATTTAGTCAAATTAATTGCATCTTTATCTTTAGAAACAGGCATACACAAAAACAACTGAGACTACCAAAATAGTTATTTTCTATTTCTAGCCAAACATGGATGGAATTGAGATGAGATCTTCATCTTACAATACACAAATTATAAAAATCAAAACTGCTTATTATCTTCAAACAAAAAATTTAACAATTTTTTCAAAGCAATTAGATCACAAATGAACATACCTGTCAGAATTATAGAATTCCCCCCCCCTTTCCGCTAAAAAAGTAAATCCAGACTTGGTCAATGATATCTTAGTATTAGTCACATCAAAACATTACAGATGCTTTTCAATTCATGCACATTTGAAAGCTGGTTTACATCAGGCTCAAGAATTCTAGAACACAGTTCACTGCAGATGAGACATAAGCGTTTGCCAGCTATAGCAAGAGCCACAGACACATGAAAGCTAGTTTTAAATGCAAACAGTATGTGCACAGGAGAAAAGTTAATTCCCAGGAAAAGAAAAAGCAGAACAGCATTTGTAGCCATATAAATACATCATCAAATTGGTATATACCCAAAGATTCAATACCTATGTTGACAGTCTGCACAGATTATCTACCTTCAAAAGAACTGCAATTAAAAACAGCATGGTGAGTCAACACCTACAGCATTAGTGTGCTGCAGTTCAGTACTCACTGCTTATGGGTTAGACCTTCTGGAGCAGCTCAATATGCCAGGCAGGAGCTTCTCTGCAAAGCCATTAAACCCCAGGGGCAGCAAAGAAAAAGAAAGGCAGAGTTCAGATGGTTCATATTGATGACATTGGAATGGGCAATGACAAATGTTTTCAGTGGTATAATCAACCATCTCAGCTGTTAAACATCAATCCAAAGGCTCATATAGTATTTACTTATCAGCACACCAACAATGGAAAACACACACACAACATACAGTTATGTGAAAAAAGGAAAAAGGCTGCCATTTACTCATAACGCACCCTCTCCCCAGATTTTCTGAAAGGACAGTACTATTGGACAAGTGACCTTGTGAGCTAAATAACCTCAGTTCACTGTTACAGTTTCAAGGATCACTTTCTCTCTGATCCTTTTATATGCTTTTTCAAGGCATCCAAGTCAGTCTGAGGCTGCTACGTAAGATGAGAATCTAAACTTTGAGGGTTTTTTTTTCTTAGTTTCTTTTACACAGTCACTTATGTCACTGCAGTCCATCAACATTACATTAGAACTAAGAAAATGGCATTTTTTATTAGAGACAGAGTAACAGTGTTGATCAACAATCAGCCCCTTTTTGAAAGTGCAATATTTAATTAGAGCAAAAGCTTTATAAAGAAAATGCATTAAGCAGTTTACAAACGTCAAACTTACTAGGTATTATCTGAAAGTCATGTCAGTGTCTGTCAAGTAAAATATATGTTTGACAGCTCTTTGTTACACTGCAAATCCCTCTTCTCATTGATAGAATTTCCTCTTTACAGCAGATAAGGGTTCTGTCACCAGACTCTTAGAATTGAGCAAACCTGCATATTGCCACTTTTTCTGTGAGGTAAGTCTTGTTAACCACATTGCTGGTTTACATTAATTATCTCCTAGTGACTCCAGCATTCACCAGAGGCTCATACTACCAGGCAGAAACACCAAAATATAAAATTTCTTTGCTCATTATAGCCTTTTCAAATATATTATACATCTGTAATACCTGTTATTTCTAGAGGCAATTTTATTTGAAACACTCAAAGCTCTAAACCATGAAACAGTCCTGGTCATGATACAGCCCTCTGTTTCTACTTCACAGGAAAGAGATGGTCACAGTAGCCAACTCTACTTAGAGCAGGTGACTTCTAGTGAAAGCAATACATTTTGTATTTCTAGGATCATATGGTAAAATCATGAGTGTAAAGGTGAATAAGGCACAGTGAAGCTAGAACTCAAAGTCTGTCCTAGCAATGAGAATTGCATGTTTTAGACTTCAAATCTTTAGCCTGACACCCAACTTTTCTATACACTTCTGTCATGGTTAGGTTGGGGATATTTGACATGCTTCTGAATCAGATATCAAGTCACCACAGTTTTTAACCAGGCATGTTAAGATAATTCCCCAATTTCCCTCATAAAAATCAGCTTCATGCTTACCAGCACCTAACCCAGAATTACTACAGTACACACTTTATACATACAATATCTCTAGAAAGAGAGTTTTATACTGATAATTTACAGTCTCCACTGGTATATAATTTAAGCTGGTATTCAGGAAGACATTGTATTTATGGATAAATCAAGACAAATAGAATGGTATTATCTGTGAGGCAGAATATAAAGTTAAATCCTATTTGAAGGTACTTCCATCTGTCAAAAAGAAACAATTTAACTAAATCAAGACACAAAATTGTTATGTCCATTGGAAAGCATAAGGTGAAGCAAGCTTGGAAGGTCAAGTGGTGGAGCAAGTTAGAGGCAGAGGATACTTCAAGCCAGCTGGAAAGCCCCAGAGGCTGCATAATGATTGCATGCAACAGTTCTACAGGGCTGGGTCTGAAACAAGTGTAGGTATTAAAAGTGCTTCCACTGCCAGAGTAGAAAAATGCTGCCTTAACAACACAGCCATGAAAGTAGTAGCAATGGCATAGAAACTTTGAAAGAGGAAGAGATTTACAGAAATAGGAAATCCTGGGATTTATAACATATTTATACTTTAAACAATAAATAAATCACATGTATGGATAAAAATAAAAAACACATCTGAGGCTATTCAAACCATTATCCCTTACTTGCACTGTTGTGCCTACAAGACTCCATAGCAAAAGAAACTATCTGAGCCTTCAGATAGATGCACACGCACACCACCATAAGGTCCTAACCTCAGTAAGATCAACATCTGCATCTCTGGTTAAAGGTGCTTAATGCAAAGTGAGAGCCAGCAAAAGCCATTAAATATCAAAAATAACATACTTCAAATACTATGTATTGATATGTAACTAATTAATAAAACTGAAGAGATTGCTTCCCTTATTCCATTTTCATACAGTACTTCCAGTACATTCTTATGAAAGATCTACTCCACTAAAAGCACTGAAAGTTATTTACTCAAATTTATGTCCTATACTACTAATTATTCCTTTTCTTTTTTTTCCACTTGGCAGGATACAATTGCGAGGTACCATCCATACACATTCTACTCTGTCTTCACTGGAAGTTTGTTTTTCCTTCTCCCTCTCCCAGGAAATGATTTTATCAATATGGAACCACATCTAGAAAATGAAGCTGAAATTCTAGCTATAAATCGGAAAGACAAGACTCTTAAATGTAAAGTAGTAGTTGATCAGAATAGCCAGAAAAAGACAATCTCAATGTGAAGGCTTAAGAACAAACTACATGTGGAAATTCTGTGTATTCGAAGCAAGTAAAAAAGTATACAGAAATCTGTCTGATCTCAGGATACTCAGTCTTCCTAATGAAAACAATTTTCTGCCAAGATACTTAGATAGGCACACTTAATAAATACTGAAGGTTTTGTAACAAAATCCTACATTTTCCAGCAGACTGTCAGGCACTTCCTGGCTTCCCCATCCCATCTTTAAGAGGAAAGAAAAAAAAAAAAAAAAAAGCAAAACAGAAACACTAAAACCTAATACTAGCTTAACTCCACACAAGTGTCAAACGGCAATATAAAATGCTCAGCTTCATCTATAGTTGGATGCCTCCTACAGTTTTTAAGTTAATAGTGACCTAGTATTATTAATGTAGATGCTCACCAATAGCAAAAATCATGAAGCTGCACCAGATTAAAAATAAGTAAATATTCTAGTATAGGTGTATATTCTCCATGCTTGAAAAACACCACCAGAATAATGCTCACTCTGGAAAATCATCTTTGTTTTCTTTTGAGGATGGAAGAATAAGGAGTTTGGAGAAAAAATGCTTTCATATAGCATGCATGCATTAGACATTTAATTCTAAAGATATTTAACCCACAGATACTAATTAGGTGTGACTGCAAAATCCCAGATTCTGAATTTTTATTGGGAACAAGGTTTTCCAGCCTATCTAGTAATGATTCTTTATGATTCAGAAGTTCCTATGACTTGGCAGTAGCAAAACATATCTGCTTCAGTGGCACTATAACTGCATTGGTGATTAAATATATCATGTTAAATTCTTCTTGGTCCCCTTCCAGTATAGTAATTAAAGAGGGATTGCAGTGTCACTACAGTACAAATATATCTTAGCCCCTAAATGATACCTGTCCGATATTGTCAGGGGCCGTATGTTTGAGAAACATTAACATAATATGAATCATGTCATCAATTAGTTAAAATGAAAAGAAGCTTCTTTCCTATACATTCAGCACATACTGTTTCATGTATTTGGCAACTTAGGACAACTATACATACGTTAAATCAATGCATTTATACTACTGTAGTTAACGGTCTGTCACTGTTTCCATTATAAAGCAATTTTCAAAGGTCTATAACTCTGCTGAAGAATTCATTCGGAGCTGAAGCCTGGCACACAGCAAAAATAAAACCATAGCCCACATATGTTTACTTTCATCCAACCAGACTAGAAGGCTTATTTATCATTAAAATAAATTGATCCAGTTCTGTGTTTCCCTCACACTTTTCATCATTCGCTTAGAGCATAACACTTCACCTTGTACAGAAAGGAGGTTAATTAGACTGTTAATAAGACTCTCAATCGTCCTTTGAAAGTTCTGTATATCCTGAACACCAGCTTCTGAAAAAACATTTTACTTTTCTAAATCAAAAGTCACCTCATGATTTCATATATGCTGCATATTTGGTATTTATTGTTCCTCCTTAATTTATGATCTTGCCAATGGGATACAGGCAATGGTTTTTGGACAGTTTAAACAATTATTCATATTTCCAGACTGAGGCAGCTCAGTTATTCTTCAAGAATGAGGTATGCTAAATTCTATTCACATAAAAGAGCAGAAGTGGAGCATGTCAAATGCAGGTGCACCTGTAGAGAACTTGGCAACCAGAAACATTCACATATACTCAGAAACAGGTTTTTAAGCAAACCAAAATTTGAAATCAAACATCTCACAAGTTCCATCAATGTCCCCTACTTCATCAGCTGTTCTATACCCGTACAACCTGTGATAAGAATTCTAGTTCAATTAGAAAAGTGTTATAATAAGATTTTATTATTACTACTACAAGTATTTTCCCTTGGAAAATGAGTATTCTAGTTTTGGACTCCTCATTTTCACCACGAACAGTTTAAGTGTTCCTTATCGTTTCAATATTTTTGGTAAGCTGCTGAAAATGATGCTTCAGTGAGTCACATGTTTGTAAGGACCCCATCACCCTGACCTCAATTTGAAATTAAATGGAGGGTAAACTTCATGCACAGCACAGTGTAATAGTGCAATGCCTTTCTGACAGCTTTCCACACTCAAAAGATGATAGAAACATGGAATGGTTTAGGTTGAAAGGAACCTTAAGGATCATCTAGTTCCAACCTCCCTGCCATGGGCAGGGACACCTTGCCCTAGACCAAGTTGCTCAAAGCCCCATCCAACCTGGCCTTGAACACTTCCAGGGATGGGGCATCCACAACCTCTCTGGGAAACCTGTTCCAGTGTCTCACCACCCTCACAGTAAAGCATTTTTTTCTAATACCTAATCTAAATCTATCCTCTGTCAGTTTAAAACCATTACCCCTCATCCTATCGCTACACTCCCTGACAAAGAGTCCCTCCCCATCTTTCCTATAGGCCCCCTTTAAGGCCTCCCTGGAGCCTTCTCTTCTCCAGGCTAAACAATCTCAGCCCTCTCAGACTATCCTTATAAGGGAGGTGCTCCAGACCCCTGATCATCTTCATGGCCCTCCTCTGGACCTGCTGAAGCAGGTCTATGTCTTTCTTATGTTGGGGGTCCCAGAGCTGAACATAGTACTCCAAGTGACATCTCACAAGAGTGAAGTAGAGGAGCAGAATCATCTCCCTCAGCCTGCTAGCCACACTTCTTTTGATGCAGCCCAGAATGCAATTGGCTTCCTGGGCTGCGAGTGCACATTGTTGGGTCATATTCAATTTTTCATCCACTAATACCTCCAAGTCCTTCTCCTCAGGGCTGCTCTCAATCCATTCTCTGCCCAGCTTGTATTTTTGCTTGGGATTGCCTTGACCCATGTGCAGGACCTTGCACTTGCTCTTGAACTTCATGAGGTTCACACAGGCCCACCTCTGGATGGCAACCCTTCCCTCCAGTGTGTCAACTGCACCACTCAGCTTGGTGTTGTTGCCAGTCTTGCTGAGGGTGCGCTCAATCCCACTTGTCCATGTGGCTGACAAAGATGTTAAACAGTGCCAGTCCCAATATCAACCCCTGAGGAACAGCCACTCATCACTGGTCTGCACTCAGACATTGAGCTTCTGACCACAACTCTTTGAGTGCGACCATCCAACCAATTCCTTATCCACCAAGTGGTCCATCCATCAGATCCATGCCTTTCCAATTTAGAGAGAAGGATGTCATGCGGGACAGTGCCAAACACTTTGCACAAGTCCAGGTAGATGACGTATGTTGCTCTTCCCTTATCCACCAATGCTGTAACCCCATCATAGAAGGCCACCAAGTTTGTCAGGTACAATTTGCCCTTAGTGAAGCCACATTGGCTGTGACTGATCACCTCCTCACTTTCCATGTGCCCTAGTATAGTTTCCAGGTGGATCCACTCTGGGCAGAGGTGAACCTGACCAGCCTATAGTTCCCTGGGTATTCCTTTTTTCGCTTTTTAAAAATGGGGGTTATGTTTTCCCTTTTCCAGTCAGTGGGAATTTCACCCAACTGCCACAGCTTCTCAAAGATGATGGATAGTGGCTTAGCCATTTCATCTGGACCTGCAGATGCATCTCATCAGGTCCCATAGACTCATGCACCTTCAGGTTCCTTAGATGGTCTTGAACCTGATCTTCTCCTACAGTGGGCAGTTGGTTATTCATTCTCCCAGTCCCTGCCTTTGCCTTCTGTGACTTGGGCAGTGTGGCTAGAGCACTTGCCAGTGAAGTATGAGGCAGAAAAGTCATTGAGTATCTCAGCTTTCTCCATATCCTGGGTAATCAGGTCTCCCATTTCCTTCCAGAGAAGGCCCACATTTTCCCTAGTCTTCCTTTTAACACCAATATACCTATAGAAGCCTTTTTAGCATTTGATGATATAGATAATATAGAAGCTTTTATCACTGATGTACCTATAGAAGCATTTATAGATGCTGATGTGTCCCAATGAAGTAGCTGTATCCTGTTTTTTATTTTTTCAATGGCTATACTAAAGCATTCTTTTAAAACTCCATGGCTGAAGCACTTTTTGTCTTTTAAATATACTAAGACACTGAAACACTTTTTTGACAATAAGGCCAGAGAAGAGCACAAATACACAAGACTAACAGGGGAAAACACACAGCAACAGCAACAAAGTAGCTCCTTACTCTTACAAAACATATCATGGGCTCTGACACAAAAGCACTGATAGACTTTAAATTTAAAGCCTTCTCCAACAATTCATACAATAAACTGCAAAGAAGCCAATGCATCTAAACTAGGTAAGAGAGGTTGAAAGAACTTAGATCTGATTCAGCTGGATTTCTAGCTGAGCTTACAAAGTTGCTGCCCTCCAGTCAAAGCTAAATGCTTCATATTCCCATGAATACATGTCTCTACACTTTCTTAAAAAAAAAAAAAAAAAACACTCAGCAGCAGCAAAAAAAAAAAAATCTCAGCAGCAAAAAAAAAGAATCTCAGCAGCAAAATCCTACACCAAACATTCCTCTGCAAGTCTTCAAAATCTTTTTCACAAAGATGTGTAGCCTACTATTTAAAGGACAGTAAAAAGGCTGAAATACTAAATATTAACAGAGTTGAAGAGGCCTTTAGTAAAGCAGGAATAAAATTTTAAAGTTCTGATCTACCCACCTTCCACCAGTTCCTCAAGGACATTATTATTTATATGCATTGCAGGTAATAACTAGCATTGCCCTATGACAACACAATCATCTTCAGATTTACAATATGAAATCATATCAACTTTATCTTTTTCTTCAGATCAGACACTCCAACACTCCTCAAATAAGCAGCACTCAAAACCCTATTCCATTTGTGTTACTCCTTTACCACAGGGTCAGTAATAAATAGTAAAACAATCTTAGAAAAAAGAAGCTGGAAGAAACCTCAAGAAAGTATCCATTTTGTCCCCAATTTAAAGGCATGGCTAATTATATATCAACGCTCCCCAGGAAACCTTCCTGAGACACTTCCTGACCTGAACAACTAGATTTAGCTTAGAAAATAGGAAAAATTTTAATTTTTCCTCAATTTAAGCCCAGCATGTTTCTTCTCTATACAAAAGCATAGAGAAGCATTATTTATTTTTAACCAAAAGTTATTTTTCTGTGGCAAAAAAACCCCAAAACTTTAAAATGCCTGGCATTAAAATGGCTTAGAATAGTTAGAACTTTTGAATGACTGGGAAAAAAAAAAAAAAAAGCCTTGCAAAGTATTTCAAAGACCTTATCTGTTGTATGCATGTTAAATAACATTTACAAGGACAACTTATATAAACCAGTTAAAAAATGCTGTTGCATAGTATTAACAAAATACACTAACAAAGTCTGGTTTAAGGACTGTGCCATAAATGTTCCCTCAAAAGCTAACATATTACCAAAATTATAAGATAAACCCCTTTGTTGCAGAGATCTACTTTTAATGTCTAACAAGTCACACATTACATAAGCCAAAAGGAGTTGAAGGTATTGACCATCCCAAATACAGAGACAGAAAGCACTATATGCAAAAGACATGACAGAAGGAGTCAGAACCCCAAGAATTATTTCGACCGGTCATTTCTATAAGTTAAAGCACAGGAAGCTAGGTTCAGAATAAAGCAGCCAGAAAGAAAATGAAAGATTATCCCTTGAACAAAGCAAGAAAGCATTGCTATTCCAGGACTGGTAAGGAGCTACGTCCTATGCGGTAATGACCAGGTTGTCCAGCAGGATACCTCACTTGCCTAGAGCTCCTTGAGCCACCCAAAAAGCAGCAATGTAACAGCAAGTGAGTGACAATCTCATTTTTACAGTTCTTTGCACTCCTTATTGAACCCTTCTGGAACTACATGCTACAGTAGAATTGTAGCATTTCTTGAAAAGCAGTTGAAGAATTTTAACAATGTGTTTGCAATCCTATCTTATTACACTGTTCATAAACACACTTCTAAAAGTAAGCTACCAGTAAGTAAGTTAGCAGGCATTTTTCTTCCTCCCCATTTAAAACAGATTTCAGTAAAGTCTTCAGAAGCTTAGCTGGAAGTTCACTGCAGGAAATTCACTTTCTTCCACGCTAGCTAGCCTTGTACCCAATTGTACAGTCAGGAAGCAATATGGCTCTTATTTCAGTCAGTGCTGCCTCTACACCTGACTACAAACAGTCATTTTCAGTTCTCAGGTGGGAAATTGTAGCCACATCTCATGATACTGTTCCAGAGAGTAAGAATGCTTCAGTTCTTCCTTCAGGAATTTGAAATGAACCGTATCAAGGATATGCCTACACTAAGAGCAATCTGCCAGTTAACTGTTTAAACCAAACATTCCTAAAAGCAGATCCACCTATACTGGCAGAAAACAATTCTGCCCTGCTGGTACAATAAAAGAAAAATAAAAAAAGAGAAAGAAAAAAAATGTACTAAAAGTAATTTTTAAAAGTGAAATAAACTACTGATAACTCATCATAACCAGTGCAAAAACTACAGAGGTCAGTTGTATTTCAGCCACCCAGAACTATCTTGCTGGTAACACAGCAGATTTGAATGCTTATCTTAGTCACCCAGAAATTTTGGTCAGCTTCCTAATAGCTCTCAGACTTTCCATCTCTCAGGTAATGAACAGAGACCCCTAACCTTAAAACACAGCCCAGAGTAAAGAAACAGTGTCACTCGCTTGCTATACTGCAGAAATGTTATAAAATACTATTTGCACTAACACCTTACACAAAGTCTTGGCCCAGAACACCACTTTGGATATTTAAACTTGAAAAAGAGATCTCCTCTCACATTAACTTCTGGGTATTCTACCACAAAGCCAAAGTTCAGCATAATTCCAAGGAATGCAGCATTTCTAACCAGCATTAAACTGCTTACAAACAATTCCTTCAAGATGCTTTTGTGTTATACACTCAACTTTTGAAGTGTCTGAAAAAAACCTAAATAAATCAGGTAAAATTTACAAAAACAAAGAGTTCAAGGAACAAACCAATACAAACATAAATGTTTGGCAACACCATTTAAAAGAAGCCAACAAGCCCTCAAAAAAACCAAAACAAAAACACTATACGTAAGAGGCTGACAATGACAAACAGAAAAACATACAAAGCAAGACAGTCATCTGCACATGGAAGAAGGTGGGATTTTTTTTCCATAAATGTACGCCCAAGGCACAAACACAAGTAAATATATATAAAGAAGTCATACACTAAGCACTATTAGTTCAGTAAAAGATGACATAAGTTATCTACAGCTCCAGTGATAGTTTATATAAAAGCAGCATCTTCTTTTCGGAGAAGCATACAGTGTAAAATTGCCTTCTCAGAAGCTTCTGTGACACAGTGGATGCTGGCCATGAAAACTGCCTTCAGCCCTCAGACCCTTCACTTGTTATGAAAGACGTATGCTCTATAAGCTGTCCCAAAACATCCCGTTGAAAGCCAAATACCAAAGGGGGGACGGGGACGAGGATGACCCTGCACAGTTAGGTCAAAAAATACAGAATGAAATAGAAGTGCTTGAAAGACTAAGCAGCGGATGGAAAATTGCAAACCATTTAAGTTTTTAATACTTTACACAAGACAGTATGCAGTAAATCATTATGCTTGTTTCTCTTCCTGCTATACCCGAGAAGAATCACTGCCTCCCCTACCACTTGTGATCCATACAGTCAACATATTCTTCATGACACCTAAAGGATATTTTTCTTTAGGGTTGTTTTGCTGTGTTTTTTTGTTTGGGATTTTTTAGGGGGTGGGGAACACTGGTTGGTTTGTCTTTTTTTTTTTTAAAGCCATGATTAAAACATTAAGCATACAAAAGATATTTTAATGACTGAAAACTTCAGCTTCCCCCTGCATTTCCAACATGATTTCCGAGACCTGAGCTTGACCTGGGGCATGCTGGTCAAGTCCATTCTTTTTCCAAGTAAAGGATGCTGGAAAGTTAATGATTCAATGATGTGGTAGTAGAGTTCAGCAACTGGACTGCAAGTAAATGTGCTGCTTCCTTTGAATCCTATGACTCACGTGCCTACGAGCAACAGCTACCTCAACATTGCACTTTTTCCAGCTATGCTATTTCAAAATTCTTCTCAATTTTACTTTGAACAGAAAAAAAGCTTCAAATTCATTTAACTAGGCTAAAGAACTACACATTAAAATATAGGATCACGGTAATAAACACCCTGAGCCCAAATCACTTCAGCCATAGTGTCCAGAATTTGTGGTGTAAAACAGGAAACACCTTTAAAATAATGTAATGTTCCACAGAGTAAATGTCTTGCTTTTTTAAGCATTTTGAATGCAACTGCCTGATCTCCAAAAGCAAATATAATAGAAGCAGTAGTACTCAATTTTTTTGAGGATGAAAAAGCACCTTAAATACTCCACTCCCAATTCCAGAGGGAAAAACGTTACTTGGTGTCGTGGTTTAACGCCAGCAAGCAACTAACACCACGCATCAGCTCACCCCTTCCTCCCCCCCAAGTGGGATGGGGGAGAAAATCGGGGGGAAAAAAGTAAAACTCTTGGGTTGATATAAGAACAGATTAATAGAACAGAAAAAAGTAATTATAATGATAATAACTCTAATAAAATGACAACAGTAATAGTAGAAGGATTGGAATGTACAAATGGTGCACAGAGTAATTGCTCACCACCCACCAATCAACACCCAGTTAGTACCCGAGCGGCGATCCCAACTCCCACCACCACCCAGTTATTTCCTGAATGTGACGTCCCATGGTATGGAATACCTCGTTGGCCAGTTTGGGTAAGCTGCCCTATCTGTGTTCCCTCACAACTTCTTGTGCCCCTCCAGCCTTGTTGCTGGCTGGGCATGAGAAGCTGAAAAATCCTTGACTTAGTCTAAACACC
>JANZLQ010000057.1:430603-452223 GCA_026212715.1 Elanus axillaris | reverse complement strand
AAAGCAGAGACCCCCCCCAGCCCGCTCCCCATTTATATGCATGATGGCACATGGTATGGAATAGCTCCTGGGCTAGTTCAGGTCAGCTGTCCTGGCTGTGCCCCCTCCCAGGTTCCTGTGAATATTAACTCTATTCCAGATGAATGCAGGACACTTACCCACAGGCGTACTTCCAGATACCACCCATTGAACCTGGAGACCCCCATAATTTGTTAAATTCGAATCAGAGGTATGAACATAAAACCCTATTGCTTATTTACTTGTCAGCTGAAAAGGCAGTCAGATCTACAATAACAATATTCTCTAATCAGAACTCAAGTCTTCATTGTCTTAAAGGTGATTGAGAGCAAAAGCTATAAAGCAGGTGGAGGGATATGTATGCAACTATAGCCAACTTTAAAAATATCTTTTAAAAATAAAATCTTAAGCATTCTTAAAATCACTTAGTTTCCCAAGAGAAGTTTCTGGTATAAGGTAGGTAGGAGTTAAACTGAAAGAGTTTCTAAGAAAGACCAGCTGTGTCCCACAGTGTTCTCCACTAATACAGCAGGTTATTTAATAGTAAATATGCTACCTGTCTTTTCTCAAGCACATCCTATGAAGCACTGGCAAATTGTTCCAGTGTCTAACTGGTCTTCTCAGAGAAACTGGCCTGGACTCCAAATCTCAGTGTAGCTCTTGGCTTAGAAAGTCTGTAGAACTCAAAAAAAAAAAAAAAAAAAACCAACAAAAAAAAAACCCAGACATGGCAATACAACAATGGCAAAGGAAGTTGGGGAGAGACTGCTCATCTCATAGTAAGTGGTGCTCACTTCCCCTCAACCTTCACACATAGCCAAAGTCAGAAAATTAAATGGACTGTTTATTCAATAAAAATTCTGATGACCCTATATACTTTCAAATACACCATACGTTTAACCACCTAATGGATTGTACCCATGACCCCTAAGACAACGACATATCACAGGAAAGTACCCATACAGGGCAGAAGTTAGCATACTGCCTTTCTGCTGTTTTACATCTCTGCCGGTTTGCACTGAGCATTTATAATTCTCTAGGTATTTTAACATCTGTGAAACATTTTATAACTCAAACTATCAGCACACAAGGGTTCCTGCTGTTGTAAACACTGAATCAGCTGAACTACTAGCAACACTAATGAGAATTTACTGCATAAAGGAAATGTATTACAGAAACAGGTTACCACACTTCAGTACCAATGGATGATTCACAGTAGGGCTTGCACCAAGTTCAGAATATCATCCCTCAGCTCTACAAAATCCAAGTTAAATCACAGCCTGCTTGCATTTGTATTGCAAGGCTGCAGCGAATGCCATCTGTAGTGGACGCTACTATATTATAACACAGCCTGCAATGTCTGCAAATAAATCTATAGGGAACAAATATCACAAAAATTGGACTGTACTATTAAGAGCCTCAGTAGCACATGGCAACCAAATACATTTATTGATGTGGTGGTCTTGTATGTTATTCACAGTAGTGGAAATGTTGAATACTATATATTAAGAGAAACAGGATCAATCCTATAACTTATCTTATTACAGGATTCAGTATCATCTATGCAAAATAATCCAGGATATTTCTCCATAAAATTAAAGAATGTATGAGTAATCTACACAAAAACGTATTTGTTTGCTTCTTTTTTACACTACATTACAAGAGTTCTGGTCTATTTCATGTTTTTCTTTTCAGCATAAGAACTAGCAATTCAGAAGGTGGAAGAATAAATACATTGGGATGTATTATCACAAAAAAAAAATAATAAAAGCAGCCAGGGAACCAAACATGAATATTTAATCTATTTAAACAGAATAAGAGAGGCATTCATAAAATGCTTGAGCAATGCTAAAGTGAACAATACTGTATATTTCAACTCACTTCCTGCTCCCTCAGTAAAGGTTTGCAACAGATCCCACTTCTGCTCTTGAGACTTTATTAATTCAGCAGAAGCAAAGAAGTGGTTTGACAGTCCCAACAACTCTATTGATAAAAAAAATTTCAAAGCCTTTAAGTGTCTCTATAAAGGTTAAAACAACAACAGGGGAAAAAAAGCAAGAGAGAGACTTTCTTTTAACAGTCCCTTTTTAAATACCTAAGTGAAGATCTCAGGCTTTTCAACTGGCTGAAGCTTCAGACCTCAGAATTAAGCTTTATTCAAAATTTAAATTGTGGGTCATCTGAAAACTAGAATTATCAGAATTTCTAAATGCAGGTAAAACTTTTCTTTTTTTTTTTTTTTTTTTTTGCATCACACAAGAAATGACCAAATTTTGTTTCTCTATATCCTAAAGTTTAGAAAAGATAACATGGCTTCCTTGCTAAAGTCAACTTAACAAATTAAACATTTGAGTTAATAAGAAAGTACTAAGGCCTATGGCTTTCATACAAGCAAGACATTATATATATAAATATTAATAAGTACTGTATTTGTTTATATATCCTTGTATATAATATTTATCAATATTTATATACTGCCATTATCATCAATTTATGGCTCCTGAAACATGCTGTCTGGAAACCCTAAACTGACTAGAAATGGTACATGAGACATAAACTGCAACTGTCATGCAGTCAGCTCTTAGTCTTAGTAACAAAAAGAGTACAAAATAACATAAAGATATCCTGCTTGACAGTCATTTTTCTCTAGACAGCTTTCTAAACATACTTAAGAACCACATGGTTCTTTAAACCCTCACATTTGAAATTAAAAACCTTAACATTATAAAACAAGTTCTTTCCTGTTAAAATATTCATTCTGGGAAAAAAAGAAGAAAAAACCCAAATCCTCCCATCTCCCCAACGATCTCACACTATTTTTGCTATTAAAACTAAATTTTCTTACTAGATGCAAATCAGTGACCAACACTTTCCTAAAGCTTCAAGACACAAATACAGTTCTAGCTTGCATTTAACTAATTCACATCATAGTTCACCCATCAGCTACACCAATACAACCATCTCTGTTAGCAATTTCAGAGGAACAAAAGTTCTATTCATTTTTGTACTGTGCAAGAGAACTGTAGCTACACTGCAGTAGCTTTCATTTTTCCTTTATAGGACCTATACTAAAACCAGTTACACAATGTAGGCAGGGTGTGTTTCTGTAATACACCATGAACATTTCATCACAAAGCACACAAGAAGGTCCAGAAGCCTCCTCAGTGACAGCGACAGAATGGTCCAAAGGTAAAAAAGAAGAATTTTTGAAAAAATTGCCTCTTTCCTCTCAAGTGCCAATGGGACAGACTGCCATATCTGTCTTTCCTTGTACTGCTTTTTGTTCCTTAAAGATGAGCATCTTATTTTGAATCATCACTTTTAGTTGGAATAGAAGCACTATATATTTTACTTTTGTTTGGTTTTGTGGTGTTTTTTTTTTTAAAAAAAAAAAAAAAAAAAAAAGCTTATGTATTGGACTAACCAGAAGAATATTCTGGGCTTCACTCGAGTGAAGTTTCCCTGATGTAGAAAGCAATGCCCTTTATGTCTCAGGCCCAAAGGTTTTGAAATTTTTTATCTTACCATTATACAGCTGAAGGTCAGTGATTGTAGCCGTATTTCTGGCATTTACAGTATATAATATGAAAAAAAGCTGTATAATTTTATATAAGTGTCTCAAATAATTCAAAGGTTGGTTAGGAGAAAGCGGAACACCTCTAAAAACATTAGCCTTCTCCATAAAAGCTGTGTTGTATGACAGCTTTACATTCTATCAACATTGCATTTAATTCTGAAAGCAAAATTTGGGTGGATGGAATAATGCATTTTTTTGTTACTGACTCATCTTCCAAGTTACTGACACTTTTGAAACTGTACTGTATCAAACCTCACACCCTGGAATACTAGAGCTTACAGCTTCTCTGGACTCAGGGACTATTTCTTACCCAGTGCAGGCATCCACATCTCACTGAAACGAAATGGGCTTCTTTTGCTGCATGTATCAACCACCTATTATGGCAAAAACTATATTCCAAACTACTTACAAGTTCATACCATTGAATGTTGAACATCCATATTAATGACAGCTATTGCCCTTCCCTCTTTGCTCTGCCACTTCTTCTCTGAATTTAACAGGAAAATATATGAATTTGGGAACCTGCTGATTCAGTACACCTGAATGTAAGTTGCATTTTAAACACCTTTTTTTCCATTACCAACATATAAATTGTTCCCCCACCCTGGCCAATGCGTTCAGTAATCCTGCCTTGTTCCCTACTTCAGGCAATTTACTCAAGTACTCTATTCAGGAAAAATCCTATTGCTAATAGGGCTCCCAACACACTGTTACAGTACGCTTTCTAAGGCACAAGGAAAGGAGTTAAGGATAGGAGAAAGTTTCCATTGCACAATAAGGTTCCCAAGAAACTTTTACAGGAGTTAACATGGAACAGGAGAACAGACCTCGTAAATTTAGGACTTCCAATTTTTTTCCCTCAAACTTGTAGACTATTTTGTGGGCTATAAACATACAATAAACCAGCATCTTTTACAGAGAAAAATTATTGTAATTTTTTGAAGCACTACAAATACCTGAAGTAATTTCCAACTCAAAACTGTTTGGAAACAGGTCAAATGACACAAAAATTAGGTATCCTGCTACAGAGTCTGACACAAAAATTAGGTATCCTGCTACAGAGTCTGTCAAAGAAATAGTCATAAATAGCATGTGAACATAATGCTGAGAACATATTTCTCCAAAAACAGTTTGTAAGCAGAAACGATAATAAATTACTGGTGAGTGATGCATCTTACTAATGGGGAAAATATATATGATTTTAAATACAGAAGACTATTTCTAATTAAACATACAGAAGAGTAACCAGTAAGAAGTAAAAAAAATACTGCCTTATGACATTAAATAATTATTGCACATCTATGATGAAAATAATTACATTTCTGTCCATGGCCATCAAAAAACATTTTATATTGATATTTAAAATACAAGTAAGTCATCATGCATTTATGACTCATTTTCACATGTGCAAACTCTGGAGAGAGCTCCAGTTAGTTATCCTGGTTTATGGCATTGTTTCATTTGAATGTTCTCAAATTTTTCTACAAGACTGAATGCAAACTACAGATAAATATACAACAGGTTTTGCTCTGTTACCCTGCCAGGAGGAAAACATTAGAATGTTAAACTATATTATTTTTTCCAACATGCAACTAATTTGGAAGTTGTTAAAAACTGCTGTAATATTAAACATATGCATACTTTATAAAAGAATAGGACTAAACAACTACATTTTAAATGCACTTAAGTGAAGTCACGCACAAGCCTGTCGAATAAATGCTGACTCTGCTACTGAACTAAACTGCCCCATTAAGATATTCACCATGGTTTTGGCTTTGGATAGAGTCCTACAAGCCTACAATCACTGATGACATACGCAAGTACAGATGGTAACATAACATTTTCGAAGGCACCTGAGCGTCAATGGGATTTGACACACAAGTCATTTAAATGCATCGAAATAATTTATTATATTTGGACTTTCAGTGGACACTCAGTTACAGGAGCTATGTTTGCCTTGTTACCCATGAAGGATAAAGAGTTCTTTTTGGTTTTAACCCAATCATATCACTTTCAGGGCTTCTCTAACTAGGCCCTCCCAGTAAATAAATCAAAACTCAATTTTCACAAGGGAAAAAAATACATTAGACGCTGTATTACATGATCAGAATTCAGTTGGGTTTATTTCAGTCTTAAGCTTTTCAATATTTGAAAGCGTACAAAAAGGCTAAACAATCCCAGTGAGAGAAACCCGGCAAGGTGAGATTGTATACTCTCTTCGCTGAAAATGTCCATTGGATTCATGATCTCTGTCAATGTTGGTTTTTTTTTTTTCATTTTCATGGTCTAAGGTGTAGAAACAAGTTTTAGCTAATTTTCACTCAAATCTTTCAGCCTTACAAATTCCAGTATCATCCTCACTCCTCTTAATGACAGATGAGAGGTTAAATATAATTTTAGTCCTTTCTTACTGTTTGTACCCCAATGGTGGAGTTTGATAGTACCCATCCACTGCAGTAAAAAGCTGTTGTGGGCTTCCTCTGGAATTGTTCAAATGACTACCCATGGGCTGTACAGTGTATGAGCAACCCTGCCCTCTGCTCTCACCCAGTCACCATTCAAATTTTGCTCCTGTAAGTAACAAGTGACATACCCAGTGGAGAGCATTTAGCATTCCCCATACACACCTTCCATGTATACATCTCCCTTTATGTCTACAGTAAGATTACAAATAACTTGGTTTTCAATTTCCTATGCATTTTCCCCAACTTTATAACTACACTTTTATAGCTGAACTCATTTGTACCTCTCTACTAGCCTCAGATATTTCCTGGTCTGTGTTGTATCACACTTTTACCCAACTACTTTGGGAAGCATTCCATTTTAGGATTTTGAACTATACTAGTGCAGAATACTGATTTATTAACAGTTGACAATTTCACATAATGTCAACTTAAATTATTTGTCCAGTTTAGGGGGCTCTTTGTGTCTCTAAAATACAAATAAATATTTTCATATGATTGCTGTTCCAAATTTAGGTTTAGTAAAATTGAAGTTTTAATGAAAAATGTATTTATCTTGTACTTCAGTCCCTCTGTGGCAGCTCTGTAAAGCAAGGTATACATGGCTAGCACTTACAAATAATAACAAATCATGTAAATCTCAAAGAAAAAAGTAGAATGCTTCCTATTTATTTTATAATCTTAGCAGTGCTAGGAAGTACAAGAAAGCCTTATACAATAATCTGCCAAAACATAAATAAAACCTGCTAATCTCATCTCCTCTCAGCATCTAACTAATGAGAAATGCAACCAAGTAAGCACTATGCATGCTAAATCACAGGGGGGTTAGTTAAGCATTTAGTTTAATAATCAAACATGCTATCAACAGCAATAAGTCTTGTTTGGAATCAACTTTGACATAACCAATCTGTTGAGTTAATCAGTGACCCACAAAGCTAAGCTCCCAAATTTAACTAGCTTGACCTACATCAGTCTACTTGCATTTTAAACATGCAAGTTCTGTTAATTCATACAATTAATTCAAGATAAGCACCAGCTTACTCTGCTGAACTACATAAAGTCCATTAGCAGCCTGTTACAAATAAATAAATTATCAGGATTTCTCAAACATCTTAAACATTACCCCCCAATATGCTACCTACTCCTTCAACATCTAAAGTAAAATTGTACAAAGTACTGGTATTTACCATCCTATAATGTGTACCTTGCTTTGTCATAATACAATTGCACATAAGCAGTGCATTTTTTCTAAAAAGCGTAAGAGTTTTAAGCAGTATGTGGAGAAGTTTGCAGTGTCTACATAATTAACAAGATAGATCAAATTTTGTGCCTAGCTGCTCGACATTTTCCTTATAAACTTATAACTAAAGCCTTTATTTATGCAAGTACAGCAGATCTAAAATTTAATGTCTGGAGGACTGAGAGAATAAGGTCACCCAAAACTGTTACGGTTTTTTCCCTGACAAAAATAAAAAACCCTATTTTCTTCTTTTCTACATGTGAGGAATTAGAAGAAAAGGTAGCAAGGAAACTAAAGGAATAAACAAAATGTGAATGTGCTTTACCCTCCCCCCTTCCCACCTGCTTCAAAGTTTTGTCACAGACTAAATTAATTCCTGAGTGCAGCAGTTTGTGATAGCCTTTCTCATGTTGTGCCTTGAAAGCTTTCTGTCAGGAACTCTTATTCCACTGCTCTTCAGGTGAAAGACCCCTAAGTAAGACTGCAACTACTGCAGCAAGCAGTGCAGACCAGCTGTACAGGTAGCTCGCTTTTCTCCACTAAGTTAGTACTGGTCATCTAGCCATGAGAAACAAGCTGCTGCATTTGCCATTTGGTAGATGACAGGGCAGAGAATAGCACTTTTCAGAAAGGGCGTCAGATGTAAAGTTGGGACAAGACCCCCTACTTAATGCATTGTGCCTTTCTCCTACTACTTCACACTGCACATTTCCCAGGTCTCAGGCAATTGCGTTTCAATTACCAGGGTGGAAAGAATTCAGCATGCACGTTAAAAGTTCAAGGGTTTTAACCATCTATAGAAAAAACAATCCTTCATCCCGCATCCTTCATCCTGTGACAGGAGAAGGAAACCTTTACACAGGCTGGTATTTTGGCTTTTTCATTTTCGGTGATCCAGATTAATGCAAACGCAAACTGTAGTCTTCACAGTTGTCATTTTCACAGGGTAGCTTTTACTATTTTGTGTTTAAAGTAGACAGCCTAGATTTATTTACAGGAACAAAACCAAGGGTATCAGCACTCAGAAACCATTATGTTATCCTCATCATTTTCCTATTTTGAAATAATACAAAACAAGTATGGGAACAACCCTCAGCTTACTTTCCTCTACTAATAGAGACTGAAGGGACAGATTTAATTCAGACAGTGGGAAATCAGGGCCAAATTAAACATTTCATTTGCATGCATGCAGAGCAAACAGCAAAGGCTCTTTCGTTAGATCAGCTCTTTATACATTTCTGAAGGTAATCTTAGGCAAAGGCACGGTAACCAAGCACAGAGTGATCATTAACAGTAGGTAATAAAAATGAGCCCCGTAACGTTACCTTATCCTGAACTCTCATCCAAGCTATGTGTAACCTTCTCGGTACACAAGGAGAACAAGCAAGTTTTAACTACATAACCACTGCCACAGGCTGCAGCTGCAAACTGCAACTCTACTGCTTCATGAACTATGTCAAATGAATGTTGAATCCTTAACAGAAGCAGGAGTTAAAAGGAGTTTTAAAAATCAAGCAAGTGAGCAGCCGTATCAGCCCATAACTCTTCAGTCATCTCTAGTCTCCAAGAAAAACAAAATAAAAGAAAGAAAAATTAATGTTTCCATGATTCTGCTTGACTTTAAGCTTTTAAACATACATCTCTGCACCTTCTTCAGCTTCATTCTTTACTCATGGAAGGCCCCTTCTGAAAAGGGACCACACAATCTTCTCTCACTCTCCACTTTCACCGAAGCACCACAGCAGTCTGGGAAATTAAGAGGCAGGGAACAAAATATATTAAAAAAAAAAAAAAGGTGTCTCCAACTCTGAAACTAATGAATAGCAAATATGTAAATTATGAACTTCATGTACATTGTTTTCTTGCTCCTTTACTTGCCAACACTTTTACTTAACAATCTACCCCCTACAAACAGATGACTGGCAGATGAAAATTTTGGATTTTTAGCGCTCTAAACATCATTTTTCTCAAGTCAATTCACGTAGATGTTTTTGTTCTGTTATGGGAAGGTAAAATGCTACCTATACCCTTTCAAAGAAAATATTTACACTCCACTAATTCAACTAGAATCAAAGTGAATTAAACACATCTGTAGCTACCTTTAGATGGTACAAATTGAACTAGTAGCTTATATATTTTGTAGTAAGGATAACACCACATTCAGTGTTTGCTGCATATTGTGACACGTGATTTTAGCAGAAACACTGGTTTCTGAACAATATCTACAAGTAAACAGCTGAAACCAAACATACAGAAACATTAACTCAGGCCATCTGTCCAGCCAGCTGGTAGAAGACACATGTCTTTCATGTCCTAGTAGTAGTTTTGTAGTAGCCATGAAGACCTAAGGAAATAGTACCTTTGCCCAAAATCAGTCTTGCCTATCTAGGTATATACTTGGAAGAAGTAGACCAGCTTCCCCATTTACTGAAGAAAAGCCTGTGCCTCCAAAAGCTGGTCTACTTTTTCCAAACTAGGTACTCAGTTGCAGTACTAAAAATATAACACCTACCTTCAGAATTTGTCCTGCATAGATGATGATGGATGAGAAAGCTATGCATAAGAAAGGAAAGCACCATTGATTAACTACCTAATAATAAATCCCAAGATGACAATCATGTACACCATTTCCCTTACCCTCTTCTCTAATTGCCTTCATGGACAGTCAAAGAATACAAGCCTTCAGAGCTCCCATTTGTGTCACAACCTTACTACATAACCTTAAAAAGAGTACAAATCCATTTGGACCATAAATTGACTAAAGTATATATTGGTTGAGTAGTCCTCAAAAATAATAATAATTTTTTAAAAAAATCAAGATTATCTCTAATTTTATTTTTATGACATTCATACCAGGAAAAAAAAACATTAGAATAGTTAATCAAAGTCGTGTTCAAACAGAAAACATTTCTTTTACAGCTGTTTTCATCCTGAAAATTGAAAAACACCTATGAGCATTCTTCTGTGCTACAGTGTCATTAGCTACACAATCCAGCCACAAGTGCCACTGAAGAAGCCATTTCAGGTTTTATAATTCTCTATCAAAAGTTGCAAAGAAATTGAAGTTATGTGTGTGTGTGTATATATGTAAATAAAGACTACTTAAAAACACTTCTGTATTCAAGTTTGCAACAAACATGTTGCTAACAGAAGTCAGAAATTGACTACTAAACCAGCAAACTAAAATAATAAGGACAGAGATAATGTTAATAAGAAAGCAGCTAAATCACTTTCTATCTCAATGGCATCTAGGAATGTGCTGGGAACCTGAAGAAAACAAACAACAAAAATTATAGCAACCTCTAGAAGCTGTAGGTTTACGTTTCTCAAAGCCCTGGCCTAATTCCATTTAGTTTGGGTTTCCAATTACAGCAGTTTCAAAAGCAACCAGTAATTTCAGTATCTGAATTTCAGATGCACTTCAGAAGACATGACAGCTGAGGCACATGAATTCTAACCTGTAATGCTAGCATTCTCGTTATGACAATAAGTGATGGAATTTCCAGATTTTAGTTTACTTTGGAAGAATGATATAATGCATCAGTTTATTTTACTATATAATGATATACATCACTGTGTTTTTCTTTTACCTTTTGAATCCGTCTTTACAAGCCACTTGAGCAGGACAGGAAGTGTTAATTGCTCACCAGGAAGATTTCTGGTCTTCCCTGAATTAGTCACACGAGAACATTAATAGCCAAAGGAGCAACTGCATCACAGAATAATGGATAATAATGGGGTCCTATCTTCATCAAGAGAGTACTGCAAAACCACCTGAGACTTACAGATGTGTAATGCAGGTGGTTCTTGTTCTCCTAATTGCATAGCAACTCTTCTGATTGAAAAAGACTTCCTCCACCTGCCATAACTACTTCCTTCTACATGAACATCATTGGAAACAACATGTCAATAGGTCGATACTGTCCTAGAGCAAATTCTGATTTAAAACAAACACCTCTCTCTAAAGGACAGAGCTGAAGAAACCGTAAATACTCCTTGCTACCAACTCTCTAATTCAAGACTCCTAAAGCACTGAGGAATTAAATGAAAAGTGATATACGAGTCACTAATGAAGGAAAACATGCAAAGGGAAAAGCATGGACTGACTGTCACACAGTACATCAGCGGCAGAAATAGTAATAAATCCTTTCCAAACTTAAATGCCAAGAAGGGGACTTGTATTTAAAAAAAAGGAATACTCTACTACCCTTATCTTTATGGGTTATAGTCTCTGAACTCTTGTAATAAATGTAAGATGTATTAAAAAAAAATAAAAATCAGCATTAGAGCACAATGTCTGTATATTTGGAATCGCAGTACCCAAGGGAAAGTTAAAACTGGAACATGCCCAGTATCCAAAATAAAACCAATGCTAACAAACTACAGACAAAAATGAGAAGAATATATAGTGACATTCTAACATCTAACTAATTCTGGAAAAGAAATATACTCTAGAATAGGCATGTTAAAAGTACCACGAACACTCCATGTATTTAACAACATCACAAGTTACAAGCAGCTGAGTTAGTCCACTTTTTTAAATAAAATGAGGGGTCAATTTGCTCCACCTTAATTATTATTTCTAAGGTAAGTTTAATATAAATTATTTTGTCATGAAGTATTAATCACAAAGCTCCAGCACCAAGAAAAAGATATTTGAAGTGTTCAAATGCTATTGTTAATTGCTTTCTTTTGAAAGCTCAAAAATCAGTTAACACCTAGGGAAGTTACTGAGTATATATGGATTAATCCTAAAAGCCCTTTTTCAGTTATAGCACAGCTGACTGTTCATCCAGACATCTATGTAAAAATGAAAAAAACAAGATTTCAGTGGCTTCAAAGAACCACTGTATTTTAAATCTTCTTAAATTCTGAGCATGTTAAAAAATTCAACCATGATGCTTTTCATATCAATTTTTTTTCCTGTTAAAACCTGAATAATTAGACTAACATGCTTGCAAATTAAAATTGGAAAGAACCTCTGTTATGGAAACATAGCAAGTTAAAAATGCTTTCACTCCTTCAGAGAAGTACACAGTCAAAAGTTGATTCAAAAAATAGTAATTATTAGATTTTAAATTGATTAACATGTTAACAATTCAGGGGAACACTTGAATCCTATCTGCATGAATAAGCATGCATTTAACAACACACAGAGAATTTTAGAAACCGTTGCTGTCCATTAGTTCTCAGAAGATTACTAAAAAAGGTAACACTAGGGCATTAAACAATGAACAGCATTATTGCGTCCAACACCAATGCCTCTACTGGCAAACTGGCATCAGCAATACCTGACCTAAGATTCACCTTTCTCCATCTAAAAATGCATTTGAGTAATATTGGATACTTGTTAAAGAAAAGCTTCAAATGACAGTTAACTAATTTATCAAAAAGCTAGACTCCTTAATATTGACATTATCTTGGACCAAAATAGCATCTAATCAACAATTAGAAGGACAATACAATTTCCATTACTGAGGGACTCTTGCAAAATGACAGCACTTTGCCTACTTAATATATTCAACTTCCTCTGAAGCACCTCTAACATCATATAATTAGAGATCAAAATGCTGCTGTTATGGTGACAGGGCTGATCTCAGTAGCAGTCATATTGTGAAGGCCGGTTGTATTTTAGCAATTAAGTCAATGAGGACATGACTCTGGACTCTGCTTCTCTAAGTGCACAATTTGGAGGTTATCTTGGAACCAGCCTGCTTTTTTTTTGAAACACTGCTTCCAATCTATTGTGCTCCTTTCTTCTCCCCCTTCCTTAGGTGCTTAGGAATTAAATAGGACTTCTACATTCGAACAAGCAGAAGTTGAATATATACATTACTAAAACAGGCCCTCAAATTAAACAACTCACCTAGCATCAGATACTACATAGACTAAAGAGCTAGAAACTAAAGACAGTAACCGTCAAACCACCTATTTTTCTCTCAGTTTGTCTGACTGCTTATTAAAATTATTTTAGGAAAACCAGTTTTTATCTCCATTCAAAATTTTTCATTACTTCCAGTTAGTCTATTTAATTTACACCAAATAAACACTGGAAATCCAACACCAGCCGAAATACATTTATTGAAGGACATATGCCAATGAAAGTAATTTTAAAAATAAATTCCCTCAAGCCACTAATAAAAATACTACAACATTTAGGAATTGAAATTTATCTTCCTCCCACTGACCCACAATGTTCAAGTTCAGAGCATGCATACAGTGGCCAAATTAAACAGCAGGAATTGAATAGGATACCTACAGTTCTTTCATAAATAACATAGGGTAGCATTCGCTGCTGCAGGGAAGACCCCAGAGGATAGATTAAATGTAAAAATCCATCAACAATTTCCTAATTCAGCTTCTCTGTACAGGCAAGTACTGCACTTACCACAATGCTACTACTCAGATGCTATTAACAGAGAAATTGAACACGGAACTGCAAACATCTTCCTTCTCCAACTCATGGAATACTATAACTCTTGAATTAATACCTTTTCCTAAGTACAGGTAAAGAATAATTTAGAGTGAATGGACCTATGTATTACAATACACTGTTTGACTTCTGAGCTACGAGATTTCAAAAAATGTATTAAAAATAAACCCAAACAAATAAGTTTAAACCCCACACTCCTTAGGTATATGAAATTCTCACCAATTCAAATAAAAGATCCCCCCTATTATAAAAAAAACAAAACAAAACAGTGTTACATCAAAATCTTAAATTAAAAGATAATGTTTGGGCAATTTTGCAGAACCTAAAAACACCAACCCACTTCTGCTGTACGTTAAAGTCATCTCCATAGTCTGAAACCACTGATGATCATCATCCACACAAAGGTTTCATTTTCAGACAGTGTTTTTTAGAATAATTTTGCATTCACAGAAAATAGTGTAGAGGACACTATATGCATATGTAGCCTTCTCAGTGTCCTGAGAAGATGCCTCTCTAATATCTGCAACTACTCTGACCTAAATTCCTTCACAAATCTGACGTCTAGAGGAGTCAATTCATGCTGCAGCTATTGCCTGATTTTCAATTCTTCTTCCAAAACCAGAGAAGGGATGCCATGCTAGTGAGCTGAGTAACAGAGGAGAGAAAAAAAAAGGGAGAACAGATCAATGTAATTTACCAGCCTAAACTGAATATGAAGTTTATCTCTGAAATCCAAATAGGGTCTTCAACAAAATCAAGATCAAATACTGTCCAAAACCATTCACAAGACACTTCCGATAACATTGTAAGATACAAAATTAGTTAGTCAAGGTTGCATATTTGGAGATACAGGAGCACAGGGACATTTTAAATTTCAAAGAATATAAGCAATATTTTGCTGAGAAAATATATCAAATTCATTATTCATACCAACTGCCTCTAAAGGAGCTTATGTTTATTTATATGCACAAACTTCTAATTTAAAATAAAAATCCAGTAATAATTGGCATAGCATGTTAGTGAAAATATTCAAGTCAAAACTAAACAACTCCAATTAATATATCCATCAAGAATCATTCTCTCAAGGTAGTGCTTTGCATCACTGATTTCAACAGCTTAAAGGAAATACTGGGTCATGATGCTTCCGTTCATTCAAGACTTAAACAGCTCTCCAAGCCTAACATGCAGCAACATTACCACTTTTGTGGAAGTTTGATGTTGAAGTGGTTAAAATTTATGCAATTAAAACCAGCAGCAGTATTTCCTTAAAAACCGATACCTATATTATAACCCTCTAACAGACTGGACTTACCATTAGAAACTTTTGAGAACCCAAAGCACATTCAATAAATGAAGCAATATACAAAACACAACATATCTATGCTACCATACAACACCAAACATTTTACTAATTAGCATTAAGGCAGGTATTTCATAGCACTAACTGAAATAATCATTAGCACTGCCCAAATCACAATACCTTCGACTAATCACAGTTTACAAAAGGCTTGAAGAAGATACTGACTGACAGGAAGACAGAAAGAAACCTGGGAGGTGACCTAGACACAGTAACTTTTAACTCCTCCAAGCTTCAAAAAACAGCACACAATCTACTACTTTCTTGTTTGTTCCACTTGTAGGAGCAGCAGCTATGACACTGAATTTCATTCTGACTGATGAGGAAGTTACAGTTAGATTAAAAGGTGCTGGATACATCTGTCTATAATTATTACAGCATCCATCTACAATTAGAAAGTATTTCTAAAACATTTTATATAAAGATTTGGAATAAATTCATGGTTTAAGCAAGTGTTTGTTTTTGCAAATTCTGGCTTCACTGAAGAAGCGATCCGACATTTTTAATCAAGCAGGCCTATTTTTGGATCTTCTTAAATGAAACACCCTCATACACCAGCTGTTTGAATTTATTCACTCTTTAGAATTATCACACAGCAAGATTAAAGGAAACAAAATCAATTACTTTTTTTTTTCCCATAAAGCAAATGGTTCAATTATGGAACTACTTGCTGTGGGATGTTGTGAGGTTCAAGAGTACACATAGATTCACCAAGTCATTATGTAAAGTCATAAAAAAATAGGTAAGAACTTCTAAGCCATAAATCTATAAAACAGAGGACAACCTTAAGTCAGACTGCCAGAAGCAAAGGAGGTATCCCAAGATAAGCATCACTGCATACTTGCTCTGTCCTTATGCTTCTTCTCTCGGCATCACTTATCACCCAAATCAGAAACAGGGCTGGATGCATCTTTGGTCTGATCCAGAGCAGCTGTTTTTCATTGAATAAGAAAATCTCCTTTCTGTTTTGTCTATTCTATTAAGTACTGCAAAAGAAAGCATTGTTTTCACATTCCTAGAAAAGAGCTTATTACAGTTAAAGTATTAAATTCAGTTCATCTGCTTTTACTTCGAGTGCCAATAAACACCATTCCTAAAGGTAAGCTTCTGCAACAAATAGAAAACTTAGCCCTGATCTGAAATGTGGTACCTTGCAACTGTGTTTGCAGGAGGTAATTGCCGACTGTTCAAAAAAAGTGAAAAAAAAAAAAAATTCTGTCTTTGACTTTAGTTGAGGTGCTCTTCTAGTTGTGAAATCACAAGAACCTCACAATTTATCATTCTTTATTCTGTATATTATTATTCAAGCAGGGAACATGACAAAGTTCAATTCCCCACCACCACTCGCTCCTCAGATAGAAGCTTCTCTACATCTCATGATTCTCAATATCTTCTAAAAATTAAGATCCAAGCAAAGAACTTCAGTGTCTCTCCAGTGTCTGTTATCATCCTCTGTAAGAGTTCCTCGGAAAACTTGTAAATAAATCAATTCCTCATGAGACTCTGTTTCTGTCAATTAAATAATTTGACACTTCTGTTTGTGCAACACACCAGTAGATATGTTACAGCAGTTTACGATAGTTTAACTACAAATTGCTTCAAGTCCTTTTACCCAAAGATTTGATGGAGCATTAAATAAGTTCATGCATAACATAAAAAAAATACAATATTCAAGTATCTTTAGTCTTAACCTAAGACCAAAACAGAGTACAAGGTCCACAGCAGGCAAATTAATTACTTTAGCCCAACGAACTAGTTTCCTGTGATAGATGACCTATAAACATTTGTAATAAATACAAGCAAACAAGCTTTTATCTTACTCATTAAAAAATGGTCTACATCTTATACAAGGTAGTAAGAACTAGCCTTCCTAAAACATAAGTTTCATTAATTTATTGATTTAAATAAATTTATCACTTCAGAGAGAACAACTGACATGTCTGATCATCAATAACTGCAGAGAAACCCTGCCCCGCAGACAGCACTACCCCCACACAACGATCCCAAAGCACCTTACTCAATCCTCACTGCTTCACTATTCACTCAAAGACGCCAGTTAATACTGAGGTCTAACAAACAATAACTTATTTGGTAGCGCATACAGTGTTTTGCATAAACTGACAGATTCATTACTTATTCTAGCATCTGATCCAAAGCTTATCACAGTAAGTGAAAGCCTGCCTAAGGAACTGCATGATACAAAACCAGTGAAAACTAATTCTGAGGGAAAGGTACATATTTCAACAGTTTACTCAAGCCTCATTTAGGAACATTTATGTGAGGTTTCAACAGTGGTTAAAGCAAAATTAGGTTTATGAAGGCATTATGCATTCACAAAAGGACAGTCATTGAGAATTCATATGGAATGAACAGCTGTAATCACCAAATAAAGGAAGGAAAAGACTAACCAGAGAAGAGGTTTCTTACTGGCATATATATATTTATATATAGTCATTATTTATTTGGAAGTTAAAAGCAAGTTTTAGTGATATACAGTCACAAACTAATCATGCTTATATTAAATGATTCACCATTTGATCAAATGTTTAATATTAGTAAACAAAATTGAGAGAAGAGCCAGATTGGCATGGCAAGAACCTGATGATATATAAGTCACTGGAAAATCCAGAGTCAGAAATAAACTCTGGATTGGGCCTGCACAGAATGCTTGGGGCACAATGTCTCATCACACATATGATGCATGCAGTGTCAGAGAAAGGCAGAACAAATAGTAACATTCTGCAAAACCGCTGCTGGCATGTTCTCAAACAATATTGCCATCAGGTTTAGCTGACTACAGTACCTTATAGTAGCCAGAAATAAGATGAGATGAAACTAATCATACTGTGTTTTCAATCAACTTCCTGCTGGCTGCCACCATTTCAAGAGTGGAATTCATTTGTTTTACATCTATTAACATATTTCCCTCTTTTCTGGTTCTAAGGCACTGAATGCAATGGTATGGTATCAGTCTGGACCATAAGAAAAATAAGCAGTAGTCACTGCAGTACAAACAGAACTGTAAAAGTATTACCCTCTCTGACATACTCTTTCACAGTAAATGCTTCTAGCAGCCAAGGAGTATTTTAGCTTACATGTTTCACCTAAGCATATAACCATTTAACAGTAAAAGCCCCAGCCCTTTGATGAGCTATACTCAAGTGAAACCTTCGTGGAGTTCTGTAAAAGCCAACGGGGAACTGCCAACACATAGTTCATTAAAGGATCATGCCTCATCTCTAATAAGCAAAATGGCTTAATTGGAATATACACATATAGTAGTATTTTCATGTATTTATTAACTTAGAGATGAAGATTTTATATATACCATAAAGTGAAACAGGTTTCTGAAATCCACTAGTCTTAGAAAAAAACCAACATTACATGGTCTGCTAATCAAGAAAAGAAGAAAGAATTTTTCCAGATCATAAGAATGAGAAGCACAACATAAACTACAGATGAAGTAACCTAAAATAACTTGCATACCGCACCCCTTCCAATCTTTGTACACTAAGACTATTCCAATAAAAACCAAGATAGTTGCAAATGACTGAAGTTTAAATTCTAAAAATAGGAAGAAAGGGGAGCAAAATATTTCCAGACAGTAAGTTTTACGAAAAATTCACACATAACATGAATACAGATGAGATGTTTCCCAGTTGAGATTATCTGGGTAACTGAAATGATTTTCTAAAATATAAAGATCACCTCAGTGCTCCATTTGACCTTTACTTGAGCACAAACAACAAACTGGACATTCTAAAAAGAAGGGCAAGTCTGCAGAAGATTTAAGGATGGATTCCACCACCTTCAACAAAAGGTAAGCAAACATTAGCCATTGATCTTAAGCAGATGTTTCACAAGTTCTGAACAGTGTCACTGAAGTCTCTTTTTTCAGCTGTTCATTTTTCAGTCTCTTAGATCTTGAAACATCAAGAGTTTAGTAGTTTTCCAGTCACTAGAGATTCTTGAAAACTACAGGATCTGAATTTCTAATATAAACCCAAGCATTTTAAAAAGAACCACACCTCCAACTTTAATGCAACAGTACATACTAGTCTTCTCCTGTAATCTCTTTGCATGACACCACTATCAACATGCACCTCAGGAGCTCCTTCTCTCACTGTTCACCAGGAGGCAAGTTTTACCCCAGAAACCCCCAGCTTACTTCAATTTTAATGGTTCTTTCAGTATTTTCCGTAATGTTTCCTATCCTTGTGGAGAAACTGCGCATCTTGCAGCAAACAGTCCTGGCTAAGCATTACATAAAATCAATCAATAAAAAAAAAAAATCACCATCTTTTATACTTGGCAAAATCTAGACCTTATTTTCTGACTCACTGACACTGAGTTGTTCTGCTACCTACATGGTTCACATTCATTTAAGAACAACTGTGGAAGGATTCTCAACCATTTGACCAATGGGGACCAGGAAACAAAAAGCAACATTATTCCTCTACGTTACTTTATTTACAGATTTCATGGAAACTACTACATTAAATTAAAAGTTTCAGAACTTTTCATAGCCTTAAATGTCCTGCAGATAAACAGCAAATACAGCTCTGTTATTCCAAAATGTGACTTGATAGACATATAAAAGTGACATGAAAGTCACAGATAGAAGTCTGTCTTAAGACATGTTGCTGGTAATAACCCTAGCTGACATCTAGAGCAGCAGAATTCCAACTTCATATGCATATAAGTCTTTCTGCTATCATGACTTACTTCAGAAAGCTGGTATAAAACTGCGACCCCTTAAGTACCCCAATGCAACTTCACTAGAAGGGCACGTCTACACAGATTTACGAGCCAATCTTTTCAAGCACTAGCAAGGCCTAGGTACTCAGGGACAAGAAGACACTTAAGTTTCCTCAGGACCAAGAAGTACAACAAACCATCAAACTCTGGAAGCTGACAGCACAGTTTTGGGTTTTGTTGGGTTCTTTTAAGTGAAAAACCAGGTATGTAGTTTGCCACTATGTATTGAAATGTACCTGGCAGACACTTAAAGAAACTGAAAAACATATTAATTTATTCACTGTACTGGTGGAGAAAGTAAGTTTTTTTCCACAGTGCTGTCTTTCAAAAATATCTTACAAGAAACACTACTGCATAGATGACACCCTGAGGCAAAAAAAAAAAAAAAAAAAAAAGGCAAAAAACAAAAAACCCCCCATTTGGATTGCTGCTTGCACAAAGGAAACACATTAAAAAAAAAAAAAGTAGCAGTTTTAAAGGCAATGGGTTTTCTTGAGAGCCTCCTATCACCATTAAGCAGATCCTTGAACATGAAGTACCAGATTCTCTTCTCATTATTGCAACATGATGAACTAGCCAAGAAGTTCAGCCCAAAGAAAATGTTCACTTTCAACTTTCTGCAACTCTTCTTTCACATCACTATCATGTTACAGAAGTCAGTACCCTACATTATAGATAGCAGCAACTTGCCTTCTACATTACAGAAAACAAGGCCCAAATATGGGAGCCTAACAAAACAAAAAATAAACAAAATAATTTACTGTATATTTATAGTCTGTCTTGTAAGATCACTCCCAACAGGGCCATGGCATTTGTTGCAGTTCAGGCTTCTGTCATAACTCAGAAATGGGATTTCATTTAAAATCCTGCCACTCCAATAAACCAACCAAATGTACAGTGACATCACTAAATCACTCTTATTGCATCTCTCTTCTTTCAGCCTCCACTTCCCTGGAGTACCTTAAATTGTATGACATAAATCCCAAGAAGGTACAATCACAGACAAGTGCAAATCTCAGGTGGGCCCTCAAAAGTCTATTTAGTCACATACTCTCTGAACTTTCCATAAATAAGGGCATTAGGGACTAATGTTTCTGTGATATACATTAAAGACACTTTATGATCACGTGTACCTACCAGTATACCATATGCCATGATAACTGTGATTTTAAAAAAATAAGTAAGATCAGTAACGATATCATCTTCAACAGACATGACCCTAGAGGTGACAGAAGTTTAGCAAGGAACAGCCCTACTTTTTTCTCCACCTTTGGCAAACAGGAATGACCCTACTTCCTTCTTTCTATAAGGGGATCAGCTGACAGCTAACCTGGACCTTACCTATTATGAACCTCCCTGTCTTCATAAGGTGGAGAAAGTCGTATATTTTTGTCCTTAGCTTTTTTCCTTCATTGGTGACGCTGCCCTGCGCTGACCTGCGCGAACAGCAGCGAGAGGTCCCCGTTCCCGGGCGCGGGGCAGGGAGGTGTCAGGCACCGCGCTCCAGGACACCCAGCCGGGCAGCCAAGGGCCCGCATTACTCATCTGCGCCTATGAGGAGCTAAAGGCAGGCCCCGGAGCGCAGCCCACAACCGCCTGCCCTCCCCAACCCCGCAGCCTCGAAGGAGGGGCAGCCGCTCCACAGCTCTACGTGTCTGGGGAGGCGAGCAGGCCTCCCCCCGCCGAGCTGCCGGGAAGGCCGCGGGGCCGCCGCTCGCGGACAGGCCGCCCCCCTCCGCGCCTGGAGGCAAGGCAGCCACCTTCTTTCCCCCCCC
>JANZLQ010000057.1:379189-426982 GCA_026212715.1 Elanus axillaris | reverse complement strand
GCCACCACCAGAAAGGGGTGTGGGTGGGAGGGGTTTGTGGTGCAATGTGGCAGCAAGGGGAAGTACTGGGGTGTGATGCTTCTTCAGAGGTTTGCAGGGAGAAAAGTGGTTCAGCTGATCTAAAATGAACACAGTCATGAACAGGGCATCGCAACCTCCATTCAGTGTGTGGGCTTTTCCTGCATCAGATCTGCCATTGAGCTGGGCCTCTGGCTCCCTGGGGAGTTTCAGTGCAAACTGACTCTTCTTTAGGTTTTTTTTCATCCAAAGAGTCCAAGCCCTGGGTGCTTTCTCAATTAATGTATAAGCATCTGGAGACAAATGGATAAACAGCACTTAGGAAGCATATGCAGGGATATGCAGCATATTTAGTTGGATAGAGCTAGGAATATTCATACACAGAAAGTCATCATATGGTCCGGATACAGCAAAGCATGTTTTAACCTTGGGAAGCAAACATGCATCATAAATGCACATTAGATGGGGGGGAAACCCTCCTTAGTGATAGGAAAGTAACTTGAAGAACAGTGATAGCAGAAGAGGACTAGTGAGCAACAGTTTAACTACATGACAACAGAAACAGCTGATGTAATTTTAGTTCTGTGTACCTGAATGCATGAAAGAGATGGGGAAAGTAGTAAGACTTCTTAATGAGACTCTAGTGGCCCTGCAGCTCTTCTCCAGGCATCTTTTTGCAGACAAATCAGAGAGAACACAGAGAAGAGCAACAAAAATACAACCTGCAGACACTGAGGTACTTGTAAAATATAATGTTTACTGTTTGGCCAGAGAATGATTGCATTTGAGGAGATCATAACCATACATTCTTATTTAAAATTATAAACAAAAATGGAAAGTATTTGCCAGCAGGATACATGGAGTTTAGTAAAATATGTAGTAGGGCTATCTCTAAGGGGAGAAATGCCTAGGATGTAGCTGGAAAATGTTCTCATGGTGAAGTCTGATTTTTACCTCTCACTGAGGGACTTCTGGCTTATTCTCATTGCAGCATTAGGTGAGGTAACAGACCTCACAGGATCAGGAGGCAAAACTCCACCAGATTTAGAAGCAACAATTAAATACCATTGTTTCTCAGGTGCTCCATTTTTTTTTTCAGAGGTAGTAGGAAAGGTTGTACCTGTATATAATCAGAACATTTGGGGGTTGTTTATTTTAGTATAAACATGATTGCCCAATTGAGATACATGTGCACAACCGTAAAGTGGAGCAGGTGGAGAATATCACAAGTATTGTACATCTTCCTTCTCATCTTGAGATCTAAATTACCATAAAATGATAGAAGTGACTCATGTGGTGCCAATCTGTTAGAGAGACTCTTGAACTGATTGAAATAATCACCACTTTTTATTCCTCTAGTAGGCAGATATTCTTAGTGAAATCTTTTCCTTTGGAAGATCATTCTTGTTAAAACCTGTATTGAGGCTGAAAAATAAAATGAACATGTGGGAAAGGGCAGTGGAGAGGACATGTCTAAGCTATAGTCATAGCTAACGATAAAGGTGAACAATTAGGTTGATTCGCTAGAGCCCATGGCGTAGGCTACAGACTATGAAGATGTTAACCTGCAGCAAGTCAGCAACACAGATGTGACCCTGGAAAAGGCGACTGAACCATGCCAAAGACTGGCTGAATTGGGACAAAGGCTTCCAGGCTTTCAAATGCCTGCTCTTCGATGCAAAGCTCATCTCATTTTCTACATTTGAAAAGCATATCTTGTTTTTTGTATGCACCTGGCATAGCAGGATGTGATCCAGCTGAACACTTCAAGATTTGCTTATTCATTTAGCTTAAGTTAGGTGTCACACAAGCAGTGTGAAGAGAGAAGTGTCTGCACCTTAGCCTCTGGCTTGTGCCTCAGTGAATCCAGCTCCAGTTTTCTTTGCTGCTTGAAAGAAGTCTCCAGATTAAAGAAGGCAAGCTGAGTTCATCTTGGCTCTCAACATTGGTTTTGTTGACAAAGCAATAAATAATTAAAAAAAAATTAACCAGCTGTGAATTATCAACTTGTGAGTCATGTAGATTAGAAGGTTTTCATAGCTATAAATGTTTAAAATGTAAGTTTGAAAACTAAAGGGTACGTTTAAATAGTTATAGCACAGAATTTGGAGTCAGAATGTTGACATTCTTATGGATATTTTAAGTCTCTCTGTACCTCAGTTTCATTTTCTGAAATGGAAACAATAATAATCTCAAGGTTAGTCTGGTAAATGAATCTTCATTGGATGGCATTTTTAGAAACAAAGAATTGCTATTATTATTACTGTGACTAAGACGGTGCCATTTCTTTGCAATTAATGGCTGGATGGAGGGTCCAAGGTGACAGAGAAAACCCTTAGCACAGCCAGTTGCAATTTGCACGAATATGGCTTAACCCAGAGGCAATTATTATTAATTATACTTTTATTTATTTCACACATGTATTACTTCCCGCCCCTTACATAATCCAGGGCACTTTGAGAAAAGCACAAATGCAAAAAAAATGGAATGCAATTAAACAAACATTCTAGGCTAGTCTAAAAATGCCAGATAAAATTTTTAAAATAAAACAAAAAAAAGAAAACAGGCGTGATTTAATAAAAGGAGAGAGGATGCCTAGAAAACAAAAGTGGGTAGTGACCCCACACAGATGTGACAGTGACTAATATTGAAATGACTCACAGAAAAATAAACCTGCAGATGTTCTATATAAGATGAGACTTTTATTATTATTATAAACCATGAGACTTATGAATGTGTAATGATGATCACATTGTGCTAGGCATTTCCTGAAGCTGAATAGCAGACTCAGCAAAGACCATTCTTAGCCTTTGAAAGCTCTTTTTAGCAAATGATCTCTAGCACTTTTTTTTTAAAAAAGGTAAGCATTGTTACAGCAATTTTACCAGGAGGAAAGCAGCCTTGGAAAGTGAAACAAGCTGCCCAGGGTCACACAAGAAGGCACTGCAGATGTAGTAATAGCATTCATGTTGCTCAACTCCCAATATAGCAACTGATGCAGAGTCTGTGCCCTCTTGCAAAGCTCATGCCTTGGGTGCTCCTTTAGCAACCCCCACGACCTGCCTCCTCTGCCCCAGGATCCAGGTTCATTTAACATCAGTGTCTCAAATCATCTTTGCTGCAACTACTTGGTTATAAATTAAATGGATAAATATAAAGCACTATACATGTCCTTCTATTTGAAAAAGAACCTTACACTGAAAGAATATGGTTAAATGGAAAGGTAGAAGTTCAGTGATATTTATGTATTTCCTCTGTTTTCTTTACCTGGCTTCTCTTCAGCATTTTCATAATGCCTAGCACAAAGGGACCTTGTCTGCACCTGGGTCTTCCGGGTCCTACTGCAGCTCAGATAAACAAGCATAATAAAACTCTCATCTTGTATAAATATGAAACAGTCCAGCCTTCATTAGACTGGAAGGTGCCTGCCCCTGGCAATCTGAATATAAGCTATTTGTGCTCTTTCCTCCACTGCTCTGAAGATGTCAGACCAGGGACTCGGCAGCTCAACATATTTCCAGGCACCTCAATAGATTTATCAATTCTCTGACTTCTGACCTGGTGTTTCTGAGCATGGCTGAGAGGAGCAGTAATTCCCTCATAAATGCTCCAGTGTCAGGGAGGCTTAATTGCTTGGTGGCATGAGAAAGTGTTTGGTAGTTCAATGACAAAAGGTCTTAAAGAATGTGAAATGGGAGCCAAGTTAGTTGTCCCTTGCTGCCCCTGCCTGCTCCCCTCCATAATGTATCCAACATTTAGCTTTTTCAGGGCTGTGGCACGAATGTTGGCAGAGCAAACCCTGATCTTGCTGTTCATGGTATCCACGTGATCACAGCAAGATCAGAAGTTAGAAGTCATAAGTGCAGCTTGGGTAATTTTGTAAACAGCAGCAGCATCACCAATTTCTTTTACAGCAAGTAAAAAAAAAAAAGACATTGCTGCTGGAAATGAAGAGCATACAGAGCAGCTGTTTCAAATTTGTCTGATGCTGTTATAAAACAAGTTTAAAGTGTTAAGAGTTGTACCCATGGCACAGTTTCCCCTGCTGTGTGCATGCTGATGGCTTTCATTTATGCTGTATGATTGAGCTGCCACATTTGTGCTCAGTCCCCTTACCTTTCAGATCAACTTCTCTGAGAAGCATTTCCCCAGCTGTTGGCTGCAAATGGCTGGGCAGACTCTGGGTGCACTTGCAAGCTGGTGGGCAGGATGCTGTGCAGTCAACAACAACTTATGTGCCACACAGTAGCACCTGCTGGGCTGACCAGTGCTTGGGGTGGTCCTCAAACCTTCTGCCCCACCCCCACCCTGTTAAATCTGTGCCTTCTTCTGACTCCAGGCCAGCAGTCGCACCTCCAGCTTGCCAGAGAGCCCCAGTGTTTTCCACTCTGCCTGTTGCGTCAAGTTGATGGCAGAATACAAGCAGGAAAGGTTGGAGGAGGCAGTGGCTCAGAGCAGCTTGGTCCTCCCCTGCCCAGGGCAGCAGCTACCGGCCTTTGACAGAGGCTGAAGAGGGAGGAAGAGGAGGTGAGTTGGTGAGGGGCTGCTGGAGAGTCCCATCCTGCCTCCTGCAGTAACACATCTGCTGCAGCATGCTCTGCTCTCCTCTCACCGAGCTAGAAATGCTGAGATCTGATGGAGTATTTCACCCTAAGGGGAGAGCTGCAACTCCAGTTTGGAGGAGCTGGTGCTCTTTGAAGGTAAGGAGAATGCTGAGGTTTTGAATTTTCCTTAGAAACGCAGCAGGGGATCTCTGTATCTCCCTCTGACAAGCTGGAAAGCATTTCACCTTAACAGACTACCACTGAAGCCAGGATACTCAATCAGAGGTTTCCAGGGACCTGGGTGAGTTAGGACTGGGAATATGAAAGTGAAGCAGTGGCTAGGGAGAAACTTCTGACAAGATACCAGCCATGGGGAGAAACCTTGGCTCAGTTGCAAGAGAAAGAAGTTGAGTTGTGTAACAACATTGTAGTTGTAGACAAGACAGAAAGTGGAAAGCAGACTGGATGAGAGAGAAGCTGTACTGCCTGAGCTGCATGACCACAGTCTGCTGCAGCAGCAGCCATCAGACTCCAGCTGCTGATCCTTATTTTGTTCCTGCACAGCTGTGTTGATGCTACCAGCCCTGCAGAAAGAGGGATGGACTGTACAGTGCAGGGCCATTGCTGGGGAGAGGATACCTCCCCACAGCGCAAGGAGCTGCCCTCCTTTTCCTCCCCACAGCAGCAGGGATGGCAAACCTTGTCTCAAAGTCCTTTGGACTCTCCATCCCAGATTGCATAGCATGTAACACACACCCCAAGTACATAGATGGTCCCGGAGTCACAGTCGGCTGCTGCAAGAGGGAGAACTTCTTATGAGCAGGTGGGAGGGAAAGTGGCTGCGTTTGTGTATGGGTGGGAATGTAAAGCTTCTGAAGCAGGGAGGGGAGATGGAAACAGACTCATTGCAGCTTCTTAACTTCACTGTCTGAAGGTGCACGCACTCTTCTAGCTTCCCAAACCTATCTTTGACTTCAGCAGTGAGTCTGGCCTGTATGGCTACAAATGTGTGTAGGACAAGTAAGAATGTGAGTGGAGTAAGAGTCTGGCCAGAAGATCAGTGCAAATACCCACACTCAGGTTTGGAGCTGAGTGCTGGCACAGGGATGAAACACTAGATGATCATGTATGTCTAACCACCCCTATCCCATGTAGGAGAGAGAGGATGAGTCACTATTTAGGCTTGCAAATCCGTTTCAGAAGGATTGTTACATTTTACAACTTTTCAAGAGTGACAGGTTACAGGGTACATCTCGAAGGCTGCTGACAGGAGGTGACAGGAGGAGGCGGAACATGGGGACAGGTCAATGGTTAACAAGCCAAAAATAGTTCAGTGAAATACCACAGGTGGAAACCATAGCAGTGGAGAAAAGAGTAATAGGAGGATAGGAAAAGGGAAGGTATCAGCAAGCTCTTGGGAAGCATTACAAAAACTGAGAGACTTCTGAGCAGGGATCCTCAAGCCCTTACTGTCGCAGTTAGCCTCCCACAGCTGGTCAGTGTTGCTGGGGCTGTCACTTGTGTTGCCTGCTAAGTTTGCTCATTCCTTTATTAACTCTCCCAGCAGTGGTTAACAGGGACATGAGACGTTTAAGGAGGCAAAGGGAAAAGCTGGCACAGTGACTTTGTCTGTAATAGCATCTATTTCTGAAGTGATATGACAGTTTCTCTTTAACACCTCAAAACTGTATCTGGGACAAACTGCTTTTCCTAGTCTGTTATTTGTAGTCAAGGCTGGATTAAGACCATGTCAGTGTAGGCCAATTTCTAAGCAGTTCTCCAGGGAAGAAAGCTTTCTGGTTTAAAAAAAAAGCTAAAGAAAAACCCTATCCAGGAATTTCTACCAGCTTTCAAAGGCAATTTATAGACAACAGCTGTGAGATGCAAGCTGACCGTGCTTATTAGTGAAGTACTGTTGTTACCTGCAATTAGTAGGAGGGTCTCCTTAACGTGAGCTCATTCACATCTGTGATCAGGAGGTGACACAAGTCCTCCAGACAGCATGACTGGGAGTAGATAGCCATTAATCATTCTTAGCTGTGCCTCCTTGCATTTCTGGGGTGGGCACACCACCTCTCTAATATGGGCCCTGAGGGAAGGCCACACACTGTGACCCTCTCGCTTATACCCCAGCACTTTCTGGCCATGCTGATTTATTTCAGAGATGGAGACAGCTGCTCCCTCACCTGGCCCTTGGCTGCACTGGGAAAAAGGGCTACAGCAACCAGGCAAGGGACACTGTATTGCATATACCACAAGCTGAGGATCCCTTTTTGAAGAAAAGCCAACTGCACTGCTGTAGTTCAAGAAGTTAAATGCTGAAATCAAAGCACCTAGGAGCAAGTGGTTTATACGTGCTGAGCTGGTGCTAGTGCACACATCTGGTGCCCTGAAGGCATGGCCATACTGCCTCCAAAGCCCACTGGATGCAGCTCATATTTATTGCAGTGCAGTGCACCTGCACAACATCTGTGAGAAGATCAGGAGAGTTCTCCAGCAAGGGGTTCAAAGCCTTGCTGGTTTGCATGCATTCATGGGCAGCCAGCAAAAACACTCATCCATGCTGTGGCTGGACTGAAGTGTCAAAAAGGTGACCTGTGTCCTCATGATCAACATCTCGGGGTGGCCTCTGTGATGCTGCAATGGGGGGATGTGATGCTGCATCCAGCTGTCAAGGGCAGAGGAAGACATTAGTCGTTTTTTTACTTATAAGAGTTTGATGTTTCATTACAATCTTGGATACAGCTTCCCTATTTTTGCTTCTTTCTCCAGCATATATGTACAGATGTACTGTCCAATCTAACCAATTTATGTAGGCATAACAAAGTTCTAAAATAACAAGTGTGATACTGAAAATCTTTACAGCTACAAGTAAGCAGTATGTGTAGCCAAGAATGAAGCGGAAAAGTGCATCCGGTGAAAGGACTCATGACACCAAGTGGTGTTTCATTGGGGCTGCAGGATGCCTGGACTGCTCCTCTGGTGACAGTGTGATAGGGCAGTGAATAGGGACTTTTGCCTGTTTGAGCTGAATTCACCACCAGCATCACACACTCTAAGGCACTTCACAGGATGTGAATATCACAGCTTGCAGCAAGTCTGTCCTCTATAAAACAAAGGGAAGCATCCAGTTAGGAATAGGGAATAACTGGGGTGAACATCCAGGTGGTGCTGAACTTGGATATTAGAAGATGGTTAAAAAATTCTCTTCTCCAGCTTCCTCAAACAGCAAGCTGTGAACAAATAACCTCTGGAGTATTCTAGTATTCTTGTCAACAGTTTCATTTAATATAGTCCTGAGACTTATAACAGCCTGTGCGGGACAATGTTACACCATTAGTATTGGCACATCTGTCTAACAGTGCACTGACCTGCTAAAAAGAAATTTACCCATGTAGACCGCAGTTCTCCATTTCCTTCTCTATGCTAACAAATGTGGTGATAGCTGTCTACGTAGCTACAGATCCAGCCCTGCTGCTGCATCTATTCTGAGCCCATTCCCCAGGAGATCTTTAAAATACCATTCTCTCCAGCTCCACTTAATCACGCAATCTGTCCCAAGATCTGTTCATGCTTTTTTGGTCCTTCTGTTGCCAAGTTCTCTCCCAAGGACTCTGTTGGCTCTTCTCTTTGATGCCATATTAACGCTTGACTGTGTGCCTTGTCAACCACCTTGCTGTAGGATAACCTCGTGGCCTCTCTTGCTGTTGCAATACTTTGCCATGTAAAGCAGATAGTGAGATGGTCTAATTGTACTTAGTCTGCCCTGATGCAGGACATCCATCTGCCTGAGCCTTTCATTTGCCAGCCTCTCACGGCTGTTTTCATGCAGGTGTCCGTGTGTCTCCCCAAACTATGCTCTTTCCCTTCCTCTCACCAGTGAGCACCCAGAGCTGAGTACTCAGTCCAGCAAGCAGCCCATTCAGGTAGTATCTTTTCAGGCTGTTGAAGAGAGCTGAGTGGTGAAGAAATGGAGCATCTTGTGATATTTTGGGGCTTAGCTTTGCTAGAAACAAGCAGATGGCTTCTAGTAAGCTGGAGGAAAAGGAAGGTCAATAGAGAGGCTGGAAAATACAGGCTTAGGAGATGTGGTAGCATTGAAGGACTACTAAAATTAAACTCTGCTCTCTAGGTTTCAGCTGTGTCCAACCTGGGTTCAGCTTACACTCAAACCTAGGCTCTAATTTATACCCCTGCAAGAGGTCTATGGTTAGCTTTTTTTCAGGAGGATGAAAATAAAGTTTTAAGTAAAATGCATGAAAACTACAGCCATAGGTGAGGCAGTACAAAAATGGATGAGAGACAAACTATCAGTAGTGAACTATAGCTTAATCAGTGATTATTTACTGCAGAAACTCTTACACTCATGTTTGTCTCATGTAGTCTATTTCTGGAGACAGGCTGTTAGACACTGGTTAAGCAGGTGGTTTGCCGATGACTCCCACATTATATATTGATCTGTTCTGCGCTCCCTGTTCCTGGCTGGTAACTTTATCAAGGCAGAACTGCCTTGGTGGTTTATGTTTTGACAGTGCCCAGCAGTACTGGGCTCCTGAATGAAATACATAAAATCCTCCACATGTGAAAAGCCACTAAAAAACCCATGCTGAACTACCCACTTACTAAACTCCCTCTCCCCTCTCTTGCCCTCCCATATTGTCCCAACCCTGGACAAAACCTAACAAAAAGCTCAGCTCTTCCCCAGAGAATCTGTGAGCATCCATTCTCCTCCCTAAAGCTGCTTCTCAGTCCTCCACCAAACTGCCTGCCTGGGTGGCAGCATCTCTCAGGAAGGGCCACCCAATTAGACATGTCAGTCCTATAAAATACCTATGAGTTTTCTTTGTCCCTTCTGCTGTCTGATCCTTTTGGCTGTCCATGACCCATCCTAGACTGATTTCCGCCTTTACTAAGTACTAGCATCAACTTCTTCTTGATGACTATTTGCCCCAGCTTTGGATGTGATGACAGAAAAGATAGCATGCAGGTTTTTTTACTGCCTGTTTCCTGGCTTGTGCAGGCTGATGCATGAGCCAAGGGGAGCTCTGCCATGCAGCATGCCTCATGTTTTATGCTGTACCTCTGTGGTGCTTAGGCATTTAGAATGACACGTCTCTTCATCATTTTCCCATCTGAATGCTAGAAGGAACTAGCACTAATACTTTGTATTTTGGGTCTGTTTAACCCAAAGAAGTACCTTCTTCACTGGATAGCACTGACAGTGGTCTTATATTTTCTTAAAGTGACGAAACTGAGCCTTTGATATCTGTTATCTGATTTACCCAGCTGGATTCTCCTAACACCGAACAACTGTAGGAGAGCCCAAAGGCACCAGTTCAGAATTTTGGTTTCCAGAGTCAGATGCTCTGTCCGTAGGTGAAAAGAAGTCATGCTGCAAATTTGTGGATTAGGTTCTGGGTACTGATTGGTTCCTAGCCAGACAGAGTTCAGTCAGAGCTATGTCCCTCCTCACACCTTCAAAAGTCACTCAAAAAAAAGATTGTAAATAGGCTTCTTGCAGGCAGAGGGAGAGAATGACCTTGGGGAAGGGTGGAGTTCATACACTGGGTGATAAGAATAGTTTGAATCCCCAGACCGTTTTTTCCCTGCTGCTTGAGTTTGGTTATAAACTTTCTTTTTCAGAGAAAAGCTCTTTTTGCCTTTTTTGTGCATACTTTTTCCTCAGTCATACCCTTTCCTTCCAACAGCTTATTTTACATGTCGCCTTTTGCCTGGCAGCAAAAAGTCTGAGAATGGTTTGAAAATCAAGGAGGGCAATCTTAGAGCAGAGAAATAAAAATGCCTTATTTCCAGGTTCAGTTCTGCATAATAACTATAAACTGCAGTTACTTATGCTATCTGAATCAAAATAATTTATTGCCATTATAAAATAAATATTTTAGGAGTTTCAAATGGGAACTTGTAGCTTGATGCACTGATTGGTGCCCACAGATTTATTAGACATGTGGTAAGTAACTTGAGAATAAGAAGATAGCTGTATTCAATTGAAGATGCATTTAGCTTTTAAAGATATGGAACCAAAAAGTATACATTGGTTGTAATGTTCAGAAAGCACGTGCCCTATTTCCTACTGGAGAGTGTGACCTGTCTTGAACTTTGCAGCCAGAGTTCAGAACCAGCTTTCATTAGCTCATGTGGATAGCTAAGAAATAGGTTTCCTATTCCATTGAAAAGAGGTAAAATCTCTTTCCAGGTTCTGTTAAACTGTGTGTTCATGAATGTTCTAAACATTTCAGCATCAACTTGCATTCTTGTTTCAGGTGGTCTGCAAGATGTTTCCAACTTCTTTCATTTATTTCTGAAAGACTGGATAGCCCAGGAAACACAAGGTTTGATTCTTCTCCTGCTTCCTTGGCTTTAAAAGCATGAAATCCTATTGATGAAAGTAAATGACACCTGCTTTACACCTGTTAAAGGCTACAATTATTAGTGTTATAGTAGCCTTACTAGCACATATATAGCCATTCTTAAGATTAGGACCAAAGTGAAAGAGAAGTCATGCATGTGATACATTGGCCTCTTGGAGTTTCAGAAAGCTTCATTGTCTATGAGGTAGGTGAGGAATCGGAGAACCAGAGCTCCTGGGTTACTGCTATAAGCACTACTATGAATTCATTTTCACAGATCATTTGATCTGTATGTGTCTTGGTTTGCAATAGCTATAATGCTTTTGCTATCAGGGAGGTGTAACCCGTTAATAGTTGTAGAATGCTTTGAGACCGTTGTATAGAAGGTACTGCATGAAAACTCAAAATTACATGCAGCAAGCCTGACTTCAGACTTCCTGTTGCTTTTCTGGATGACTTACTTTAATTACAGTGGCTTAAGCAGCTGTAAACATGCAGTTGTTGCACACTGAACAAAGGTTTTCGTTCCTGGGTTCCCATCCAGGTGTGTGGTTGTAAGTTGATCAATGCTGTCTCTGCTGATCCTCCCCTAGTTTCTCCCCTGCAATCCATTCCAGCAGTGATGAATTCACCTCTTGAAATTAATAATGTCAAGCTTGTCAATATTTTAAAACACAAACTTAATTTTGCTCTCTTGAGCCTTGCCTTTGGCTTGTGAAAGCAGAAGCTTTAAACTCTATTATTTGGGAAGTCTATTGGGATATCTTGGTGTGGCAGGTGCTATACAAGTTTAGCGCTGCATTGCTATTAAAGTCCATTAAGAAGGATCTTTCTGGGGCTGTCAGCACACTGCAGATTAAAACCAGAAAAATAAAGGCACACTCAACAAATGCTGCTGTAATGGTTCAGATAGCTGCAGAGAGAGGACTCATCTTTGGCTTGTGATCAGTTTCCATCTGGGTGCAATGGAAAGGTTGTTTGGCTTCCTATATAAGCTCTGAAAAAAATATCAATGTGGAGAAGCTTGGATGAGAGCCAGAAGAAACGCTGTACTGAATCCAGAATACAGAAATCCTTCACAATTTCTATATTATGCTCCATATAGGCTCTTTATATTCCAGCAAGAGCTAAGCTTTACTATCATGACTCCAGTACCACTACAGGGTTGTATAGGATGTGAACAAATTGTCAAATTTTATTCAGTCAGCTAAAAACACACATCAAAACCCCCTACCAAGACACTGTTAAAAAGGCAAGGTGGGTAAAAGGTAAGAGGAGGAGCCATCAAACACCTGCAGAAGGCCTGGAAGCAAGACATGGGAATAAGCGATCAGTTTTTAAGTCAATAAAGATGGGCAGCAAGAAACCTCCTTAATCCGTGCTATGGCCACTATTTTACTGTTTAGAAAAGGGAGGCGAAAGTGAGGTGTAAGAGGTGGATCTGACTCTGCCACAGAGTCTCCTCACATCTAGAGGAGATGGAGCAATGGCAGAGGCAGCCCGTGGGAGAAGGCAGTGACAGTGGGCCCATTCCCACGCTGGCAGGCATGGGGCAGTGCCCCCAGAAGGGGCGGTGGAGAGCACCCAGGCACCTTGCTGGGTTTTGCTTGAGCTGTAACCACCCTTGAGAAGGGAACTGGGGTGCTGCAAGGGAGAACCCAGCAGATTCTCTCTGTCAAGGCATAACGGGGTGATCAAATATGCAAATAATCTCCACCTACCTAAAGTATGGGGAAAACCAGTCTGTAATCATACTAATGCCCTTGTTTAAGTCAATGGCAGAATCTTCTTGCCCTGCTCTGGTTTCCTGTTTTGGTGAGAATACTGAATAAGGCTCTCTGATACAAGTGGCAGAAATTGCAAAATGCCATGTATACGGTGTTTAAATGGGGAAGGTCTGGAAACATTGGAAGTTGCATGTCAGGGAGGAGGCCCCTGACTGGGATGTGGAATATGTGGGTGGTAGAAAGGAGGAAAAATATTCACCTATTCCCCGCCCCCCCCGGAATACAAGGACAAGGGGACATTCAGTGGAAATAAAAGGCAGCAAATATAAAACTGTTAAAAAGAAGTATATTTTATACAATGCCTAATTAGCTCATTCCCATAAGATAACATTAAGCCTAAGAGATTAGTAGGATTTAAAAAAAGGGATTAGACATTTATATGGATAATATAATTGGGGATGTTCTTGTTAAATAGAATACATATTTTCTTTTGTTATGAAAGGATATAAACCCTTGTGCTTCAGGGCCTAGGCTAGTTGCTAACTGATAAGAATTAAAAAGAAATTTCCCCTGTTGGCAAGTCATTCCCTACTTGTCTTCTGCTAGGTTCCCTGTACTTAATCTGAAGTGTTTTACCAGGCACTATCACAGCAGGATTATGAAACTATATGGTCCATGTGTTTGGTATGGCACAGCAATTCGATTTCTTCATAATCAGACGTCTCACTGTGACAGACCACAAAAATCTCAGCAGTCTGAAACAGAATCCCTTTTTAATTCTGCCAACTCCATAAGGGGGTTGACCTAGAGTGCCCACCTATTAGGCACCACCAAATCGGCATTAACAAATCTCACTTACCTGTCCTAACAGTGACACTTTCAAACTCTCCTTCAGGGCTTACACAAAATCAGTTGGAGAGGTGACAGGACACTGAAGATCCCACAGCCTACAGCTTTTGAGAGCAATCGTTCTCCCACACATGTGGATAGGATTGTCTTGTGGATGGGATTGTCTCATGGATGCTGCAGGCTGTCAGAGGTTGGAATAAAACCATTCAGGTAAAACTGAAACAGTCATAATCAGAAGGAAAAAAATACTTCAAAACTCTTCCTTTTGCTTCCAGGCAAGCTAGGAAAGATGCTTGGTAGTAGCCTAACCTTCCCATTTAAAAGCATCAGAAAGCCTTATCTAACCTGGTTAAAATTCAATTGTCTTGCATTTTGATTACTGAAACACCCTTCTCTTTGGTCTTGCCAAGTGTAATTTCAGTCTGTGCACATCCCTGCAAAATACTGCTGTAAAGATCATCCTCCTAATCCATCAGTTCGAGGATTTTACACGTTCTTAGCTCCTCTCTACTGCATTCCTCTTCTTTACTCCATCAAACACAAGCTATTTATCTTTCCTGTCAAGGCCCTTCCCACCCTGCCAAAGAGCTCTCCTTTGCTATGACAGTGTCATTTCCCTTCTCATCATTCTGTCAGTCTCTATTTCTCACTTGTTAACATTTTTATAGAAACACTTCTGTGCTTTTTTTCCTTGCTTTTATGGGAGGAATCTTGGTAAAGAGCAGTGAAAGACCCTCATTATCTTTCCAAATCTCTGTTGAGAACCCTCCTTTACTATGTTGTCTATGAAGAGCTTGACAGTGGTTTGGCCACTCACCATCATCCATCCATCCTATCCACTGCTGTCTGCCCAGATACATCCACTGCCTTTTAGATACTCACATCTGGAAGGTAGGGATCGTCTTTTGGTTCTGCAAAGTGTCTTTACAACAGCTTCTCCATCACTGAATAGGATTTCTAAGGACCACTGCAAAACATTGATGTTCCTCATTCCTTTTCTGTCAAGGTTCACTTGAATAGTTTACCTGAGTCCTGATGCTTTTGTGCTAGTGAAACACCCAAGTTAGCAAATGCTTTCTGTAGGAGCTATATGTGGGAGATCATCATGCTTGCAGCTGAGGTCTGTTCTGAAGATGGCATGCTGACAAAAGCGGGGTCCAGAGCAGAAGTGTTCAGTTAAGCTCTGTTCTTGGCAAAGCTGCTTTTCCCTCATCTGCTAATGACTCCTGCAAATCCTCCAGTCCAAGAGGGTGTCTTTTGTGTACTAAATGCTGCCATTATTTATAAAGCACTCTTGTTGAATGTGCTTAAAGTCAGTCCTGCAGGACAGTTTCAATCAAATTGTGTTCAATTTATTCCAGCTGAATAACTCTGAAATGTAAATAAAATTAAATTAATGGTGCTGTATTTGTATCCTGTTACAAATGTAATAAGCTTGAAGTAAGGCTGACTGTAGAGTAAAAATCAACCTCTAGAAAACAGCACAAAATTTGATTTCTGGCTTGCAAGAGCAATCAGGGGTGCATTTTATCCAGAGGGTCCTTTTAATCATATTTGTTCATACTGCTTTTCTGCTTCATTCTAAAAAAAGGCAAGAATATATTGGTCTCCTGTAGTGGTTATGTTTGGTTTAACAAACATGCAGAATACCCCGTATCTGTTCCTAGCTCACTGTATTGGGACTTGCAATGATATTGTTGTTAATAGTAATCTTACATTTATAGGACACCTTTAATCCCAAAGCACATTATAAATTAGAGTCAAGGCCCAAAGTGCTTACTTAGCACTGTCAAAATATGTGTGAGCTCTTCCAATTATTCAGTAAGAGATTCCAGATTTGGTCCTAGAAATAATAAATATATATGTGTCAGAATATCTTAACTATTGGATAGCTCCCCAGGAAATTTACTCCTCAGAGGGTCTAGGATTCCTGCCAGTTAGATATTTGGATCATTCATGGTGCAGACATTACCAAAAACCACTGGGGAAACCCAGCTTTCACCAAGAGTGCTACAGAACATGTTGCAGGCATACTAACCAGGCACAGCCTCAGGATGTGAAGGTCTTATCTAGAGCATTAGAGACAGGAAGATATGTGGATTGCAGTTAAGCAACTGGGAATAGCTAGCTGAATTGGCCCTGCTGGGACTCAAGCCCCTGGCTCTGGGGAGCCCCAGTATTTTGAATGCTGCCATCTGTTAAGCTACAAGCTTCTCTTCTTTGAGCCGCCAGACCAGGGAGTAGTTAGGAGCCCATCCAGTCTCTCACATGCTTATTCCACATATTTTACAGGAGCATCAACGGCTTCATGGTATACAGGCAGAGGATTCTACAGACTCAGGGAAAGGTTGCAAAAGTATCTGGGGCAGCACAGATGGAAGGAAGGGGAAAATGGGGCTGAGTCGACAGATACTCACTCCCATCCCATCAAGAGGCATGCAAGCTGCCCTGGGAGGGCTGATCAACCCCCTCAGAGCCTTTCTTTTTCTCCACCCCTGTTCATTTGTTTCTAAAGGCCCTAAAGCACAGTGCAGTAGAGTTTTTCCCACAGTAAAAGTTGCTCCAAATATCAGTGGATCTCAAGTCTTCAGCAGTTATGACAACAGCCACCTCTATGTCTGAAGCAAATTCTCTTCAGTAAGGGAATTGATATCAGGTTACCACAGACAAAGTGAGATTGCCAGTGGACAAGAAACTCTTCCGGACTGTGAATAACATTCAGATATTATGGACATCTGGTTTCCAAGACCTTTGTGACCTTGAAGTGCTCAGACAGCCTCCTCTGAAAGTCCTGTCAGATTGACTATGAGTCCTGGTGTTTGAAGTTATATGGAAAATATTAAATCAGGGTCAGTGCTGATAGATTAGATAGGTGGCTTAATATTCCCTCACTTCAAAATATTGCCTAGAAAGCTTTCCAAGTTCATTCAGACTGGAGTAAAATTAATGATGCTGCAGTCATACCTTTCTTTCTGTTTCATTTCTATTTCATACATTCCTTTCATAACTGCCAAGCACAGTTTTGTGGCCTCAGCAACAGAGGGCAAAATCAGCACTGTGGTAATGGGGTGCATCTTGGTGGAAGGTGCTGGGATTATGCCAAGACCACATTCGGTCTAAAGGGTACTAGCCCAAATTGCTGAGTTAAGGTATCCTCAATACATCATCCATGAACCAGGGAGGCCTTTCAGTAGTCTTTTATTTTGAATTAAACAAGCAAATGGTCAGTAGGTTAAATAAATTCTTGAGATGAAGAAGTTCTAATACTCCTGATCCTCCTTTCTTTTGTGGCTCTCTCATATGTGCTGCTCACATGCTTTACTCAGTTATTCACAGCCACATGACAAACATGACCTAATGGCTGGCTTATTCTATTTGTGCTTTTGTACTACTCTTCTTACAAACCTGAAACACTTTGAATTCACACAGTGAACTACAGCAAGTCAATGTTCACTTTTCATAGACTGGTTTAATTTAAAAAATGGTTTATGCAAAAATCTTTGGAGGAGCTACAGTATATTAAGTTTTGTGTGGACATTTCTATACTTTGAACTTTCCTGCCTGGCCTCTTGCTGATGTCCCATATGATGTTGCTTCATGCTAGGGTTGATTCATCTGCTTACCTGTAGGCTCTCACTGGATCAAGGGTCAAGCTAATGGGATTCAGCTAATGGTGTGTGTACCCAAAAGTAGCATGTGAATATATACTCTCAAAATCTCATATACTATCTCATGTCTCTCAAACTCCTTGCCCACCATATGAGAGGTCATCCAGGAGTAGTAGGTTATCGTACGTCCAGGGAAAGCAAGCTGTTCAGACTTGCCTGGACTGACCTGGAGGTATAGGAGTAAATACTGAAATGAACAAGTGGAGAAGGATCTACTTAGGATATACGTCATCACAACAAGGAAGGAATGAAACTGGAAAAAATGGAGGAATAAAATCCAAGGCTGTAAACCAGGTCTCTCTCTGGCAATATTCCATGTATCTATTTTTTCTCCAAGGCTTTGGATCTGAAAGTTGGTGCAGAAGGCGGTGTGCAGGTGGTGGCCTGTGCTGGTGGCAAAGAGGACACTTGTCCTGACTTGGCCAGTGCTATGAGGATGGAAAATTCCTGTAAATGCAGGATATTTTCCCTGTGCAAAAAGCCAGGGCAGACCCAGACAAAGATGCTCCCTAAACACAGCATAAACTTGCTGTACTACTGCAGTAAGATGGTGGTAGCAGACTTTATGTTCAGGTGCATCTTGGGGTTATAGAGAAAGGGATGAGGGAAGGCACACAAATGTGTTCTGCAAGCCCTGCAGCTGATGTTACTTTAGGCCAACAAGAGTTAGGCAGCTTCTCCAATGTTTGCTGAAAGCTATGCTTTGCTGAAAGCTATGTTTGCTGAAAGCAGCATCCATACCAGGGAAGTTTTGTTTAGTGGTGATTTTTCCCCTAAAATTTGCATAGTAACTTCACACCATCAGTTATCACCCCGATTCTCCCAGCCTTTTGCATTTTCATGCTATCCAGGCCAATCACTGCAGCACATTCTTCCACCTCAATCAAACTAATGACAGTGCAGCACTTGCAGATAGATAAATGCTTAAGAGATGCATCCAAGTCGAGTGATACTTCAGCTAGAGAGAGTTTGTACAATAAACAAGGCACTTTGCTCTTTGATGGACACTATCAGCTTTCAGCTCCCATGGCATTTTATGAGGTACATTTCCCAAGACAAGATGTGTGCAAATGGAAGGAGTTTAAATACCTGTTGGCTGGTCACAGTCACACTCTTGGCATCATCAGAGCTTAGGTCTAGTAAGGTTATTACAGGACCTTGCTTGGCATTGTGCTTTGAATATGTGCCCTAGTGAAATAAGGGAGAAGAGCAAGCAAAGGCAGTGCTGCAGCTTCTCACCAAGACTGCAAGACAAAGCAGGACCAGAAAGGTTGTTGGTGAAGCAATGTTGTACCTGTGTGAGAGGACTGTTCTGCCACATGAAGTGACCACATCCCTTGCCTGTCCTCTGCATTTCAGAGCTCCCTTCTCTGCCCTTCAGGGCCTTACTCATGTGGGGGCAAACTCCTCCAGCATAAGGACAGCCTGCCGTGACACACAGGCAGGGCTGACTGCATTCCCTCCAGATCCCTACTCTTCTTCCAGCGCTTTACTAGATGGATTTCTCCTGCCTAACCTCCCAAGGCCTCTCATCCCTGTCACCTTTCCAACCTTTACAGGGCTCCTTTGTAAAGGAAAAGCAGTGTGGGAAGCATTTTATTATCGCTAAGCCTTCCCCTGCCTGGGGAAGAGAATTGGGAATGGCATTGCAAAATCATCATTTTGGAAATGTCATGGCTGCTACAGAGATCCCAGCTGACACAGTAATGACTTAATCAGTTCCTCAGCCTGTCTTGCTGCCCCATTGCAGTCTTCAAGAAGGAGGAGAGTATCAATTGCAGTGCCTTGTATTTCTGCTCAGAGAGCTCCCTTCTGCTACTCTTTTTTTTCCTTTGTTCATCCTCCGCATGAAGGGGACACGCACACACACAGAAACAAACAGCAAAAAATGAAAAGCAACAAAAGCAACAAGGAGAAAAACTTGCAGAAGGGGCTTCTGGAGTAGAGACAGAAGCAGAGATCTGGTGGAGGATGTGCTTCTGGCTCTTTCCTGCGCAGTATGTTGATCCCAGCCGGTTCTGCTCTGGAGCCCAGAGGGACAAGTGCTTATTATGGACAGCAGTACACTTGCCAAAACACAGGCCAGAAGCTCTTTCCTTCCTGCTGCAAAAGCTAGGGCAACAAAACCAGCAGATGCCCTGCAATTCCCAGTTGTATTCAGGCAAGGACATCAGACAGAACTACCACATCTGTACCCACCTGGGAGAACTGCACCCTTTCTGCACCCAGAAGCTATCCCACTGCTTTACGGCACAGGTTTCATTGACAGTATTTCACAGATTGTTCCATGGATGAGTCTGTGCCTTGCTTGATGGAAAATTTTGCCTGGATTTGTCTGATGGGAGGTTTTACTACTTATATTATTTGATTTTCAGTAAAGCCTATTTTTGAAAAAAATAAAGTTTCATAAATTTATATGCTATCTCATAAACACCATAAAATGCCTTTATGACAAATCTAATAAACATAACAAAATGCCCTTTCAATAAAATCACTGAAATCTTGCCAGGCTGTGTAATAAAGTTGCATTTCAGCATGGCTAGCACCTGGGTTTAAAGAAGGAATGCAAAACCACCCTCACCTTTGAGCCACGATTTGTTGCAGTTTGCTGACCTTAACATGTTCAAAGACCCTGCACTTCTCTTTTCTACTAGCCAGTGAGGCTCAGGGCTAGGTTTAGCTATGGGGCAAAAAATACAATAGGTTCACATTTCAGAGGAGCAGCTATTGCTCAGTATCCTTCAGCTTTGTCATACCTTTGTCAGCCTTCCAAATATATACTTCATATGCATTCCACATTAACTCCTGTTAAGATGGAGCATATCTTATAGAAGTGCCCAGGAAAAAGTTTCATGAGCTGGGGAAGCTGATGGACAGATTATTTTCTTAGAGCAGAAAAAAGTCACAATACCCTTGCTGTCGAAGTGTTGTTGGAGTGAGAAGAGCTACATTTCTCTGTGTGTGTGTGTGTGACTGCATACTAGGTAATTACCAGCTGGTAGTAGCTGGGAGAAGTGAACTTGCAGTGTAATGATGAGTGACATCGTGGCCACAGAGAAGGAAGAAACCCTCCAGGATACGTGTCCAGAATTACAGAACTCCTATTTTGCAAGAACTGCTACAGCCTTGGAGTGCTGTGGGGGCACTAAGGAGAAAGCTGGATGCATGGACATGGTGTGCTTGGAGTTTGTGGCAAGGGTTGTGAGCAAAGAATAAGGTGTGAAAAAAAATCCCAGCAATCCTATTTCCTAAACCAAAACTATGTGACTGCAGGTCATCAAAGTGGAGTCCTTTATCCCATTCTTAAAATCAAGTCCTTCATAAATAAAGGCAAATCCTTGTCAGAGAGGACCCACTTATTCAATTTAACTAATACCAGGGCAAAACTGTTAGATACACTGACACACTGCTCAGCACCACTGGCCTCCATGTGCGAACCAACCCAAGTGCAAGGAACATGTCAGGAATGCCCTCTCCAGGAGAGAACCCAAGCTGGGCCAGCACCCTGCTCCTCTCCCTGCTGTCATCTCTGCTCCCAGCATCAGAACCAACATTCAGAGCAGCTGCCTAGGGCTGCAGTACATGATCCGAAGTGAAGGCAGCTTGCTGCCTTGCTGCCGTGCCTGACCCAGAGCATGTTGCAGTGCCACGCTGTGGGGAAAGCTGCAGAAGGAGTGCGATGCCACAGGGAAAGCTGCCAGGAGCTTCTGCCAGATGGCTTAAGGAGAAAGACCTTCTCAATCACACCTTTCCTTAGTTATACTGCTTATACACACACCTTTCCTGAGACTCTGTGTATGCATGCTTTTACTTGCTCCTCTGCCTCTCTGCTAGGAAGGGACTGCAAGACATCCATACTTAGTTTCTGCTGCCTGCTTGTGAGTCAGGAATCCTGTTTTCCCAATTCACTATGATCCTGTTCTCCCCTTTATCCAAGAAGTGGAGGAAGGTGATGGAGAGATGTGAAAACGGGGAGAGGAACATTGCCAGATAAACAAGACAGTGGGAGCACAGTCCAAAGGGGTGTGGGCAGAGCTTGGGTGAGTGCTACCACATTTCCCCACTTGGTTCATGTGTGAACCCTACAGCCTTGTTCTTCAGTTGGAGCATCTTCAGCAACTTCCAGAGCTCCTTAGAGAAACAGGGGTGACTATCTCTCTGACACTGCTACAGAGGGAGGATCCTATGGAGGCTGAAAGACGCCCTCAACTTCTCTGTGGGATGCAAGCACTTGTCTGGGTCCTCTCTCCCCCTGCAGATGCTCTGCCCACCATGATGTGGTTAGAAGAGGTTTGGCAGTGGCACCTCAGAGCCATGTGATGCCATTAGTAGCACTGTGCTATTCACTGCAAGGAAGTGTTATTTCCATTTTTTTCAACTGGCCTGATGAACTCGGTGTGAGCTTGCTGGACTGTGCTCTCCCCTAATGAAACCAGTGAGTCCTCCCTGACTCGTGTCTTCTCTAAATATTATCTTCTTGGTGTCAGCCTCCTTTCATGAATACTTGCAGAATGGTCATGGAAATAATTTGAAGTTCTCTCTTGCTCTGACAGCTGAACTGCCAAGTGTGAAATCTCTCCACTGTTGGTGTTTATTAAGATCCTTCTGGAAATGACATGCATCTTCCAGTGGGCTCTAGTTTGGCAGCTGATAGCTGAACATAAATGGGAACTCCTGCTTGCAGAGCAAAAGATAAACAGCAGGAAAGAAGAAAGTACATCTCTGTCCCACAAATGAAGTGACATTCTTCAGCATTCTCTTCTGCTTTCTACAATTTCATGGAATGTATTTAATTACTTTCCATTATAAATGAGACTTAAATTAGACAAATGTGCTCAGAAATCTTCCCTTCATTGCACAGCTATATTAACTTTATGATGTCACAAATGTCAGAATAAAACATTTATATTCTCCTCTTTATTGGCTAAAATTTGTCTGTGGTTGTAAATCCATGGAATTCAATTAGGTTATACCAGATAGCAATTTGATCCTGTTTGTCTAGGTTCTGAGGTGAAAAGATTTACTAATTGCTCTAATTCCCTTATTTCCAGAGTTAGTTATCAAATTCACTTAAATGATATTCTGCCTTCAGTGTCATGAGAGCTATTACCAAAAGTGGGGCAGAGGAGAGTCAGATCCTAAATGGAAGATTTTCCTCTCCATGTTAAATATTTACGGTGTAATCTAAGAATGCAACATGACGAAAATGCACAGCTTTTGCCTGGCCTCCATCTGACCTAGATTCTGTCAGGCTGGGTCTCTGTATGCTTCTTCCAATTTCATATTTGATAGGCCATTTATCCATTGTTTTGAGATTCACAACCCACCTTATGGCTCACAGTATAGCACAAGTAGTGAGATTTGTCTGATTTTCACCTGCAAAGTGTGGCTTTTCTCTGACAGCCTTTCACATTTATTCACATCTCCAGTTGAAGGTGTTTGCTGGGTGGTCAGAGGGTGATGTTGTTGCCCAGATCTTCAGACTGAGCTGTGTAGGCTCCAGAAAAGGGCTTCACAGCAGTGGCAAGCAGAACAAAGCTGCAAGTGGTGATTTTGAAAATATCTTTAATTAATAAGCTCCTATGAAGTAAAGGAGAGTCAAAGCATTCCACCAAAACCTATCTGGCTCCTTTGGGATGAAAAGTACTACAGAAATATAACATGTTTTTGCAATTGAGTGCCTCTATATGACTCAGTACCATGCAGGGAGACATTGTTCAGAATGAGAGTGCAGGTTTGCTTAACCTTCACTGGTAAAGTCATGCCTGTTCTGGAGCTTTTACGGGGAGTCTGGGGAGGTGATGAGTAATGCGGACTCTAGTTGTCTGTAGTTTCCTTTCTCCAAATGAAATGGATACAAGTTACATGATTATATCAATGTAAATCTGCAGCACCACAACTGAGTATGTGAAAACAGTCTATGCTACTGTAAATCTGCCCAAGTTTCAATTAATTCAGTGTATTTACTTCAGACTTACTGTCACTAGGACCAGAATCTGTCCTAATTGTTATTCACTGACTAGTAGGGTCAAAAGTCCCCTTTGTCTGTGGGAGTCTGCATTTATAGGTATAGCTATGCTACTAAGCTAGCTATAGAGGCTTTAACACTGCATCACCGGTATAACTGTGAGAAATGAGCATCATTAAGCCAGAGTGCTCCAAAACACCAGTTCTGGAAGATATCATTATAATATACTGCATCCCTTGGCCAATTATGTCTCTCTTGACCTAGATCTTATGGGTCCAGAAAACCACTTCTTCTGACTTCATCTTGGATCTGCTCTCCCCCGCAAGCAGGCTTTAATTGAGCAAAGTTCCCTGAGCTCATTTCAATGAATATTGAGTGGATATGTCAGCGAGTTTCTTTCCAAGCCCTCAGAGATCTCATTTGCTCTGGCATTTGTAGTCTCCATCAATTTTACCTTTTCTAGCCTGGAATGTATTTGTACCCATCCTTTCACCTGTTCGTACATAAATGGAGGGCAATAGCTGAAGAATGAACAAAATATCAGGAGAAATATTTCATACTCTGTTTATCTGTTTCCTATGTACATGCTCCTTATTTAATCATGATGCAGCTCTTTCTCCAGAAGGAGCTCAAGGAAAGACTGAGTCAAAACTGAGCTATAACCTCAGAAAACAGCAGCACTAAATGCTTTGTTCCTTTACATATAACACTGCCATATAGACATAGTGCTGACACCAAGGGAAAATAAAGTGAGAAACTGACACGGAAGAGATTGGAGCGATGTGGCAGTCAGGTTCTGCAGTGACTTCCAACACTGTTATGGACTCCAGACCAGTCCCAGAAGATCATCTCCTTTATTAGTTTTTAGGTATCTGTCATTTTCTGCCATTTGTGTTACTGCTGATTATTATCCTCAAGTTCTTTTCAGGAATAATGGAGGGGAAAAAGGCGAATAAAAGAAAAGGAAGGTAGAATTGTCCGCAGTGAGACATAAGCAGCCTCTTTCAGCATCTCCAAACTTTTTCCTAGAATAGCTGGCCTTTCCAGGCTTTTCTCCCAGGCTGAATATTTTCTACACTTCCTCATTCCCAAATGCCCAAGGGAAGTGTTTCACATGAGAAAGAGTTTCTCAAAATGAGCAAGGAAGCCCTAGGAGGTTGTTTAATTCAAATACCCAAAAGTATAAGTGTGCCCTAAAAGAATGAAACAAACTTTGGAAGTTTCTGAACTTTCAGTCACTTGCGCACCAGGTGCCCTGGACTGTGAGAGACCCTGTCTTCCCTGTATCCTTTTTGCTTCTATCTGAAGAAGAAACCTACAGGAGACATCACCTGCCTGCAAAACTCCCAGATCCCTAACTAGGTGGATCTGTGCGTTTTCATCCTGGAATAGCTTGCTGCTTTACTGCTTCTTTACTTCTTGTTCATAGGGTGATGTAAAAAATGTCATTCCTTATGAAAGCTAGGAGGAAAGGACAATGTCAGATATAAGTCTAACATCACTAATAATACATGAGGCAGCATAATGGGAGGTCTTTGGAGAGAAAGGCAGCACTTAAGGGATTCTGGGCAGGTGGCATTCAGTCCTCCTTTGGGAGTTAATTACATCAATTGGCCCAGTATATCCTCATGTTTCACCTTCTTTGATATATTAGATCATTTCAAACATTTAACTTTGAAATGGCAGGGCTGCTGTAGCTGTTCTTGCATGGTCCTGCCTAATAAATTGAGACTCGGGTGTGTCAGCTTGGAGTCTCAGGCTCTGCCTGAGCCTTGCAGGGATGCTGGTTTTATTGCCACAGGAACTTCTCCAGCTAAGACACAGACTGGAGAAGATCAGTAATGGCTCTGAAGCTATAAATTTTGAGCTATTCTGGTTCTTGATTCAATACCACCTTAGGCTCTTATCCTCCCAGCTACTGATGACTTCATTGTGAGTACAGATTCTGAGTACTGTACCTAGGATAGACAGCACCCTGCATTTTCATGTAACAATTAGACATTTGGGGGTAGGCTGGCTGTGGAATAAAAGAAATTCCAGTATGAGCCCTGCCAGCCAGACCCACTTCCTCCCCATCAGAGGGACAGCTGCCAGAGGGAATACAAAGATGGTAGAACAGTGTCTTTTGTCTCCTTTTCTTGAGCGGGTACTCAAGGAGTCCAAGCACTCAGTCATTGTCTAAGCACTGTACAAATATTGGTAACTAATTTGGATTCTATGCTATTCTGATAAAGCAAACAAGTAATTTTGTTTATATACTGAAGGCTCTTTCCCTACCTGGTTATATTAAATTAAAGTTTGGACCAGGATCATCTGATGTTCTTTAAATTAGAGGGAAAATATGGATGTCACATTCATGATTGAACTGGCACATGAAATTCATGATTGTGTTTATGTAAGTGGGATTCTATTAAAGTACTGGGTTTATTTTTACACTACATCAGGCCTCACACACTGTGGAACTCTGACACGTGGTTGTCAAGACACTCAGACAGATTGCTGTGAGGTCTTTTGCTGTGATGGCACTGGGACACCTGCAGGACAGCTAGCACAACCCATGGCCTCCTGGTACCTCCTTGAGGAAGCCAATACTGAGTGACTCTGTTCCAGTGCAGTGTTGGTGCTTTCCTGGCTACCACCTTTTCCATCTCCAGTACTCTTCCCTCCCACCAGTATTTCTAGTTCACTGTGCACACTACTAACAGGGCTCAGCCCTGACCCGAAGCTCCTTCTTGAGAGCTTCCTGGCATTTTTCCTGGAGTACTATGGGAGTCTGTTTGGGAGAGAAAAATGCCTATTGCATAGAGCTGAAAAGGCAGAGGGCAGTGTTCAGCCTTACTCTTGCCACACCAAACTCAGGTCTACTAGGTACCCCTTTGCTGAAGGTCTTTCATTTTCTTCAGTGAGAACCAAGCTCCAGCATTTGCTTCCCATTGAAATCAATGTCAGGCACACAAAGGCAATTCTAACATTTGGCATCTGAGCAGGAACTCCCCAATTTACATGGGGAAGGCAGCGGGCAGCATCCAGTTTAGAGCTCTGCTTGCCGCGTGACAAAAACTCATCAGTTTATTTAGCTTTCAGTAGCCTCGGAGCTAAACACTTATCACCAGATGCAGCTCCCTTTACGTAGTGCTAGCCTTGGAGAAGGCTCTTAACAAATCATGAGGCTCTTGTCTGCAAGGCTCCTGCTGGCTTTATATCTCCATGCTGTGCTCAGAGATATTGCACGGCAGGAATAACAGTTCTGTCAGCATTCGCTGGGGACCTCTCGATGGCTGAGCAAGCAAGCTGGGGAGCTGGTGCTCCCAGTGGGCTGACTTGTGTTTCTCTGGGTAAATCTATGGGAAGGTAAGGGCCAAGTGTAATAAAAGAGGAGGGTGGGGTTGTCTATTTTGTACCTGGGATGGGCCACAGGTAGAAAACACAGCTTTTGCTGTTTGTTAGAGCAACACTCACCTCTGGGGTCAACAGGTGTCATTCCCCATCCCTTCACTTGGCTCCCACATTGGTTAGCAGGTCACTCCCTCAATCCCCACTAGCAGGTGAAAACAGCACCGACTAAATTTCACACGCCCTGAGTTCAGCACGATGGCTGCCTCCTCTGGGGCAGAGTGACTGTCATGCTGATACTGCTGGTTGAAAGCCCTTTACTGCATGGAGCCTTGCAGTACCCCAGGCTTGCTTCCTTTAAGCTTAATTTGGCTGTGTGTCAGCGCCAGACACAACTCAGCTTTTACAGTAAGTCTTTGTCAGAAAGAGCTCCAGCACTAGGAACTCACCCCCCATGACTTCCCCGCTAAATCCATCTAAACTACATTTTCTTAGAGTGTGCTTTGAAACAAAACAATTGTAACCACATATTTATTCCTTTCTGACATCTCCATTGGTCTGCCTCTCAGGAACTCAGCATGTTTTGTTTGAATTATAAGATTATTTTAATACTGTGTTTGTATTGTGCTCTGAAGTGCTTCTATTGTTGTTCTGCAGTGCCCCAAGTGTCCTGGCTGCAAAGTGCTGTAAATACAACTGGATTATTACTTTGCTTAGGTAAACACCGGGAAATAGGTTTACTGGTATTGCCAAGTGCATTGGAGCAAGCTCTGAATATACATATAAACACACATCCCAGAGTTCACATAAATAATCAGCACATACATGCACACCCATACATATACCACAAAATTGTATTCATGCATTTGAACCTCCAGCGGACATCAAGAAAACATGCTGAAAACATCACCTCAATTTCTCTGCCTTTGAGGATTTGAGGTTAAGCTTGAATGCAAATCAGAGCTCATTCATTGCATCTCCTGATTTCTATAAAAGCTTCTCTTGCTTTTGTGTGGCTGCCTCAAACCAAGAAAATATTTCTCATTTCTGGCTTGCATAGCCTGTACCCACAACAACAAGCATGTGGAAAATCTTGTTAAACCAAGTGAGTTTTCTGTCCTTGTGAGAGAAAGTCTGGGGAGAAAGGCTCATTAGCTTCTGGCAGCAATAATTTAGAAGGCAAACTAAATCGTGTTGTGAAGCACCTTGGGCACTCTCTCATTTACTATCTTCCTCCTGATTATCTATCCCTGTGAGGCAGGAAAAGCAAGTAACAGCCAAGTTGCAGTGGGCTGTGCATGCAGATGCACAAGGAAAGACACCGAAAGTATGTTCCTTTCAGGTCGGACAAATAGGCAGACTCGCTGAAGAAAAGGCAAGATTCCTCTACAACTCGTGGTTGCTCGTATAATTACAATTATGCTGGCACAGAAAAAAGGAAGGTGCCTGAAGCCTTTGCCTTTCCACAAGCAGATGATAGTAGAAGCTTGTTAGCTCAGTGGGGGAGTGGAAAAGGGGTAAGTGAGGGGAGAAGAAAGCCAGATTTTAATTCAACTTCATTTTTTGCTCCTGGACCATGGCTTTTCAGATAGATTTTTTTCTCAGGTATACAGCATTTGGCCTATTTTCTCAGAAATCCTTGAGCTGTTTCTCTCTCCAATGTTTTGATCAGATTTGACTAGAACAAAACACAGAGTTGAGGTGATCAATAGCAAAAGGAGCATTGTTTCTCTTAAATTGCTAGGCCGTGCTCTTTGCTTTTATTTTGTCTTGTCTTGATTATTGTTATATATGGCTTTGCCTGCAGAAATTCAATAGGAATTAAAAGTACTTTCCAAGGAGCTCAGCATTGTCCTTTACTGAATTTTCTTGGACCCTGGGCAGCAGGAAAGGAGAAAATCCTATGCTATTCCCTTGTTCCTTATCTTTAGTGTAAAATAGCAGCCTGACTGAGCAGAGACCATGATTGTTTTGCAACAGTACAGCCCTGGCTGCTGACATTTACACTGCAATATCACCTAAAATCGGTTTGTGAGGGCCCAAATGATGTGATAACACGACAGAGGCAGGATGCAGGATGGGCAGATCTCTGTCCTAACCCCACCACTGTTGCTGCCATTGATAGAGTTGCAGAAGTGGCAGCAGTGAAGGATGGTTTTAACAAAATAAAGATCAATGAACCTCTATGAATATATTGGTCTATGTGGACCCCCTGCTTATGAAAGACAGGGGTTTTGTTTAGATTTGCAGATTGGATTACTTGGAAGCAACAATGTGCCTTGAACTTCCTCTGATTAGGAGAGGCTCACAAGCTTGGTCTCCTTAAAAGCTAAGTTTATCATTAGCTGCTATTAACTCTTAAAATATAAATTTACTTACTGACCACTTCTTTAAAGAGGAACCAAGGAAACAGCCACACTGCATCAGATCCAAAGTCCATTCAGCCCAGCAGTCTGTCTGAGAGTGGTGGTGGTGGATGCTTCAGTATAAATGTAAGAACAGAACACTTACACCTTGCCTGGTCCACCTCCCTAACCTCTGGCAGTCAGCATTTGAAAAGCTTCCCATTTTGCTAATCTAGGATTTATTTCTAAGACTGAGCCTTCCAGCAAAAGTTCCAGGATGAGCAAGTTTTTCAGGGGTGCGTAAAAGTGTGACAGCAAGAGAAAACAGGAGCATTGCTTTATGTCAGGCAGTGTAGGAAGGCTGCCTGCTGTTGCACTACAAAATGACTGTCCTTGGCCCCTTCTCCTCTGCCTCAGTAAATCACCTCTTCCAAGCCTCTATATCCAGGAGATTTCCAGTCCCATCTGTATGGGTGGTTGATGTCCTTAGCTGGTGGTGATGTGATATCCATTTACCTTCATGACAATTAGAAAAAACATGTGGGTAGAGAAAGACCTACGGTTTTATTTTTAAGGTGGAGTAGCAGAAAATGTACTGAAACATTCTTGCATCTCCAATCAGAAAGTTGCAAATAGCCCTGTTTGTACTGGTGTTCTTGGCATGTGTTCCTGAACCTTTTTCCACTGTGGTCACTGAGCCAGCTGTTTTCACCAATTCATAAATAAGCCAGAAATGCAGAGCAAAGACTGAGTGATAGACAATAAATATGAAGATTTTATTTTTGGTCTTCTGTTTCTTGACTGAGGGCCTCTTGCTTATGAAATTATTAAAACTGAACTGAAAGAACTGTTAAGTATCTTAATTGCTATATGTAGAAAATAAAGCTGTATTGTTACCATCTCCTCACAAGAACTAGATCACCCCCACCTTTTAGGGCTCTTTGCTAAGCACCTTCAGTGTCCTTTTCATTCCCTCACATCTGCAGTACTCTGTGTCCTGCCTTAGTTGGCACAATAGTTCTCCATTTGCAGGACCCAACTCCACTCAGGAGTGCTTGGATGTGTAAGTCTGGCACCTCCCTTTTTGTAAACATGGCCCCACAGCTAGATTTCCCTAACTAGGATCTGGCAGACCTCTGGTCTCTTCTGGGACACTTCATCCCACAGCAGAGAATTTTCTTCATTCCCTCTTTAAACATAGCGTGTCCAACTTACCTAGCTGGTTAATCATGGAGCTTGTGCCTTAATTCTCTTTTTGTGGCCTTATTTTAGTCAAACTTGGCCATACGGTGAGATCTCCCAAGGCTGGGCAAAGGGATGAGAGCTGGCTTTCAGGGAGAGGCCTTGTCCAGGTTTTGGCTGTTGAAACAGCTTCAACTTTGGATGTCAGCAGTAGTAGAGTTTAAATGAAACAGCATCCCAAATTTTCACCGTAAAAGCCTTAGAGGCAGCAGCCTAGATCCTATCCAAATTATAATTTTCTTTCATAATTTATTTCTTTTGCACATTTTTACCTCTCCTTATCCCACCAGAAGCCTCTCTGGAGCCACATTGTCTTTTAACAATGCCTATGTTCATGGCATACAAGCACCCCTCTCCAAACATCTTTTTGTAGCTCAACACCTGTAGGCTGGAGCTGAGGATTGATCAGCAAATAGGTAGGAGAGCTAAAAATGACCCCAAGGAAGATCTGAACTAAATCTTTCAAAGCTTTCAGATCATGGTGCTTTAATTAGCTAACAGACAGCTAGGCAATGGGCACTTGCAACATCACCCTGCAACTAGCTGCCTTCCTGGGCCAAGAGTTTTACACTAGCAGAAACTTGGGAGATTTTCATCTCTTATCTCTCTTGCAAACTTTGCCATCAGTTTTGAATGTGACATTTGGCAATGTAGCAACACTAAAGCATAAAATAAATTAAAAAAAGAGAAAAAAAACCTCTCAGACTCTGGAGGAGAATAGCTCCTGCCATTTCCCTTTTGTATCCACTGCCAAGGTATTTGAAAAGAGCAGGAGATAAGTAGCCTTATGACTACTACAGATTAACAGGCTCTGAGGTTCTGAACACGAATTGCTGCTGCTGGGAATATAATGGCTATTGAAATTCACATTTATACAGACATTTCCATGGTGGCACTGCAAAGAGCAGGGTGTATAGAAGGCTACAGACCATAAATGCTGAAGCCATGCAAAACAAGATAAAGAGCAAAACCCCCATCACTGGGAAGCAGCAGGGCACTGACCAGTTCCTGCCTTGTGGGAGATCCTCTCCGACTTCAGAGGTATTAAGGTTTCTGCAAATATAATCTCAGAAATCTCTCTTTCTATATAATCTCAGATTTCTTCAAACCAAAGACGAGACATACCTTAGACCCCCTGCATTGCTATTCCTTAGGTGTAAATGAGGCACTCCAGTGTTTCCTTCACAGGGATGCTGGAAGGGTAATACTGCAAATGCTTGGAAGGTGTTCAGAAGCTGAGGGTGTAGATGTTGTACACTATGAGAACACGCAAAAAGAACTGAGTTATGTCTTTATCGAGAAATTGCATGTGTAGGGGTTAGATCAGGAGACTTGGAGAAAGGATATCTGTGTTATTTTCCCAAGTCTGTCCTTGGTGTTCTAGGTGATGCTGGAAAAAGCACTTTCCTTCTCAGTACATTATTTGCAGAAACCTTAATACCTCCTCTGCCAGGAGAGGAGGGGGCAAACTCTCAACCAAACTTTCATGTCTACTCTCTGGAGAGTAGAATTTGCACATAGTTGTTAGATCTCAGTTATATCCACACATTTCTCTCCAGCTGCTGCTGTTACTCAGCAGAAGGGTGGGATGTTGATTTTAATTTCTTATGTGCTTTTGATTAACTGATCCCCAAGGAAAAGAGGGATTAAAACCCATATCTGCAGGCTCCCAAGGATATGTTCTGGACAAATCTGTTGCTCCCCCTCCCTCCCATCCTGCAGTTTTCCATCCTCTATGTGCAGGAAGGTTTCAGAGCAAAGGCAAACAGTCCCAACTTGTGTGATGGCTTTGAGTTATACTTATCCCATCAGAAAAATGTGTCGTCTACATTGCGTGGGGTGCTCAGTGATTATAATAGCAGGGGGTGTAGGCCATAACTGAGCAGCATTGGCAGAGATGGGAGTGGGATGACACTGGATAACCAATGTGACCTGCAGGTCAGAAGAGAAAAAGCTGGCAGATTTTGGTGTGTGACAGATTTTGATACCAAATACCTTTGTCAAAGAGGTATGTCATTACTCCATTGGAGCCATCAATGCTCAGGGCAAATTCATTGTGTCAGAGATACCACAATTTCTTCTAGAATTGCTAAAATTCTATATCAAATGATCAAAGGTTAAAAATAACTCCATGCCTGTATCTATTCCTCTCTCTAAGTAAATGTTTACTTTCTTTGTTTCTATGTTAGTGACACTGGCCAAGTCAGCACTCAGATGCAGCAGAACTCAATGAGTTACTGCTTTAGCCCCAAGGGTCACACAGAGCACATGGACATGATGCAAGCACATAACATTTTTACTGGAGGGAGAGTGTGGAAATGATCCCCAGGTCTGGAGCTGGTGGAAGGAGCCAGTCCCATAACAGTTAAGGCCACCAGGCTGTCTTATTAAGGTCAGATCTAGTGTGTCATGTTGAACGTAATTATTCCACTGCTTATAATTTCAGTACATTTGATTCTGAATATAAAATGAGGCAATTTTCTTCCTGGGGATAAGAGAAATGTGTGCCTTTGCAGAGCATGAGACGCAATCACGCTCAGACTGGCCAGCTTTATTTCTTCCTGATGAGGCACTGACTCCCCAGGGAATAAGCTGAAAACAGTATTTTCAACAGAGAGGGCAAAATACAAAGAAGAAAGTTTTTCTTCTGCTCTCAGGGGTGTTGTGCTTGGATGGTGGCCTGTTGCTAAGTGGCCCCATGGGAACGATTCCCAAAAGGATCATAGTTCTGTGTTCGGGGATTTCATTCCCTTTAGACCTCTTTTATCTCTTCATTCAAATCCTAATGCTGAGATTGACCCTGTAAGCTATTAGTCACCCTCAGCTACCATTCTTCCTGTTTTAAAAGCAAGGCTGATAGGAACATTAAAAAAAAGACTCTTCAGACCTGGCAAATTTTGTCATTAGGTAAGTGCAAAATACTTTTTTTTTCTTTGCTTTGTGAAGTGAATGGAATTGGATTCTTTGTTGCCTTGCACTTTACACTGAAATGTGTGCTTGTGCCAAACGTTTATAACACACTGCCAAATCCAAAGAGTAGCATTTTGCATGTTCTTTGTTCAGGCATGAATGCCTGTGCAAGGTGCAAAGCAAGTCTAGCTCAGATTCTACAATAGTCCCAATCACAGAATGTTAGTAGCAAATGCTAAAACACGGTAGCACATTTCCTTAGTTCTTTTGCCTCTTGTCTGAAAACAAGACCACTGAGGCTGAGCACAATCCTCACCCTACAAAACTGGCATAAATTTAGAAAGCTGCTAGGTATAAAATACCACTTCCTATAGCCTCGTTCACTTGCAACCTGCAAATAAAATTTAAATTTTCAAAATCTGAGCCTATATAGGTATTATAAAATTGCAAGTTTGTACCCTCAATCATTTTCAAGTGTCCTATGATCACCTCTAACTGCAGTACAGAATGGATGGCAAAGGATTCTGTGTACACTCACAATTAAAACTCTTGCTACCTCTGATCCATTTCATACCACAAGCAGAATGAAAGGGGTTTTTTTATTATACAGTGGTCCTGCACATTTGTGTTTTGGTTTGGTTTTTTTTTTCCAAATGGTTTATAGTCATGCAAAATGTTCTGGGTAGTGGCAGTGCTGACAGCAGTGTACCCTCCCTTAAGGATTACTTTCAAAGTGAGTGCTCTTTGTTATAGCAGCGTAGGAACTGGGGCTCAGGTTATTAAGAGAGATTTTCTTGGGGGATGAGAGGAGGTAGTAGTTGTGGAAGAACCCGTGAAGTGAGTGTATTTTCTGCTTCTGCAAGTAATGTTATCTCCCACTGGTATCCTCAGAGGGACATGTATATACTGTCTGCCAGTCCAAATCTGGAGGTCTTGACGGCATAGGTTCTTGAATTGTTTGGTGTTATGGGCTATTACCCTTACAAAAATGAGTGTGATCTACGTGATCACAGCATTTAGGAAGAAGGACCTTACCTGTAAAAAGCCATGGCTGGTGCTAAGAGTTCCCAGTGCTTTTTTTGGATGAACCCTGGCCAGCTGTGTTTACCCTAGGCAGTGCTGGACATGAGTATTAGGTAGGTTGCACACTGGTATTTGCAGTTCTCCTTTAAGCTCCTCACAGCAGAGACAGACAGAGACCTGCTCTGTGGGAAGGAGAAATAAAGGGAGTTGTATTCTGTGCCTTCTTGAAAAACAGAAGCTTTATAATTGAGTTTGTGCACACAAGAGCAAAGCCTGAATTTGATACCTGCTTCTTAGGTTCCTGACCTGAAAGCCCCATCTTTAGCCCTAAGCTCCTGTGTTAACTTCAGGGCCACTTCTTCACTCGATCCAGTGTGGAGACAGGTTCTGCCTGGGCACTGAGAAATGGAGAGGCTGGAGTAAGGCAGCTTGAAGACCAAACTCAGGGGGTAGAGAAACTCCATCAGCAAAAATTGCTGGGCTGGGATCCTGTGATTTGTGTAAAAACATGGTATTGAATTACTGCTAAACACATGAATAAGTAGTGATAGGATTCACTGAAAGCATCAGCATCTACCACAGGAGCTTGCTGTGCTTGGCTCACTTTGTAGCCTCCCTGGAGATCAGCTGGCATTTAATTTTGATCACTGCAGAAAAGGGAGGCTGAGCATGCAGCCTCCAGTGACTGACTTAGCTGATGTGTGTTAAAATGTTATTAAAATGGGAAAATGTCTCTCCAAATGGATTTTGCTTTGCTGTTTAAAAATCCCATGTAAATGATGCACAAAGGATTTGGAGTGGGGGAACAATCAGAGATAATAACAAACTATTAATACAAACTAGTAAAATTTCACTCAGCGGGATTAAGACTCAGTCATGTCTCATTTAGGAGTGTAGTATTAAGCTGTCCTTCAGATATGACAAGGTTTACGTTTTCTCTGAGTTGTTTCCAAATGTGGAGGGAAATCTCAATTAATTTAAATGTTTGCCCATTGTCAGTCCTGCCTCCATGAGTTTGGGAGTCCAACCTGATGCCATAACCTACAGCAGCAGCGATGGATGTAGGTTTATCACTGACAAGGGAGCAGTAAGTACCAAAAAAAGATTGCAAGCATGGGAAGTATTGTCTGAGGAGGGGCACTAAGACGAGTGGGGAACATGCTGCCCTATTCCCTGGGAGTCACAAATGTTGCTATAGAAAGGGAATTTGAAATGGTAGATTGTTTTACCCTAAGGAAAACAGAAGTTTCTTTTTTTTCCAGCACTGGCTAGCTATGTGTGCAACAGACCAACTCAGCATCCCTCTAGCTGCCTCTGTGCAGAACAGCTATCAAACTGAATGTCTGTGTCTCAAAAATGGGGTTCTTACACCTTCTCTTGCAATTCTGTCCCTTGGCTTGGCAGATCCCATTATTACAAGCTCTTTTTTTCATGATACCTCACATTAGATATCCTGTGTAAGATTTTAGTTCTTTATTTTTAGAGCCCATCTAAGCAGCTGAATCGGGGAACTCACCTGTAATGTAGTTAAAACTTATGGCATGCAGGAGTCCTAACTGTGTCACAGCTGGATTCACCGACATACTCAGCCTAGCACAATAGAGACATGTTGTTATATTCAGGTACCATTTACACGGGCCTTTTTCAATTCTGCTATATATGATCTTCAAATATGTGCAGGAAGTTATTTTGTCCTCATTAAGATGTCACTTAACAAAATTCAACAGCAGCAGAGCTGCTGCTTGCTGCAATGTCTGCATTGTTGTCATTATCCCAAACATTGTGGCATTTAGAGATTTACTGCATTAGCAGGATGGGATCTGACCATCCTTCTCTTGTACAAAGAAATTTACCATCTAAACTCAAGATACCTCCAGTCATTAACACTAGAGCAAAATCAATGGTTTAAGGGATTCCTTTAACTGACTTGCCAGCAATATTTGTGGTTTCAAATGACTTCGCTGGGATTGTCCTTGCTTAGGATGTCTCTTTAGCTTATCCAAAACATCTATACGAAATGTCTCCCATATTAAGAGATGTAAGCTCAAACTGCTGCTCTCCCCACAAGTGTACCCTTCATTTTGATTTCTCTAGCCCTTTGCTGTGATGTTTGCAAGCCCTCCCTCATTATGGGACTTGGTTGTCATTGTCCCTGCCATGTTCTCCCAAGGGGAGCTGGAAGCCAGAGTTCCAAGGAGCACACGTGCAGACAGAAATTTTGTAAAACAGAAATATTTCCTTGCTTACAGTTTACTGGGAATTTTAGTTGGTGTGTGAATTTTTTTCAGACAGTGAATTTTTAATTTGTAATATAATCTGCCTTTGAAAACCAGTATTAGCAATTAATAAAGGACAGCAGTTAGGGATAGAGAAGTATATTAACTCATCTAGAAATCTAGACAAAGCCAGCGCAATTTCAGGTACTGAATTTTTGCAACTCACTGCTTGTGAATGAACTGTAGATCATTTGAATTAATTAACAGGTTTCCAGTTACATTGTCAAATGATGAATTCATTTCAGAAAAAATCCCAAATCAGTGAACACAGACTTTGTAAAGAGTAAATAGACTATAAGATAAACTTAATTCCACAAGTTATTTATATTAAATAATTTGCTCAACTCCACTGAGGTTTAGCAGTTCACCCTTTTGATTCTACCCCCATGCACTCACATACACACACATACACACACTCTCACTCACTCACTCACTTACTCACTCTGGATGATTAGCTCTTGCAACATCTTGTTATTAGTCATAATAATTAGTGCCATAGTAATTTTGCTGTTCCAGTTTCTCCTCTCTCACCTTTCCTGGCTCTACTTGTGCACTATGGTGATTCCTCTCTGTCTTGTAGAATTAATTTTAAACATGGAGACATACATTCTTCAGTCTTTAGATGGCACCAAAACTGAATGCACTAATTAGGGAAGCTTTATGATTTCTATTATTTTCCAGTCACAGATAGGCCTGTTTTTTAGAGCTTGTGAAGGTTCATAAGTACTGATTTGGCAAGGCTTTCTATGAGTTCTACATATATGCTGTCTGCAAAGCTAGATCTTAGGTTGATTAAAGGGCACCATCTAAATAGAAACAATTGCACTAGCAGCTTTGAAGTGTGCTGTATATTGGTAAAAACTGTACTGAATTGAACTGCAAGAGTTTGACAACATAATATAATCAGACTCTTGAAATGTAAAATTAAATGTTGAGCTTGTCTGATGGTAGTGGTCCTTTCAATTCCTTCCTATTCAAGTGTATGAAGCAGTCAAATATTTTCTTTTCATCTCAGAGCATTATTATCTTTAAGGAGTTTGTGTACCAAATTCAAGCTGTCTAGGTGGTATTGACTGAAACAAAGAAGTGCATGCAATTGCATTTCTAAAGAACCAGTGCAAAATGATACAAAATTAAAACAGATGGAGACATTAAGTGCTCCCCAAGGGCAATAACACTGGTACTTAATGGTCAGAGATGTACAAGAGACAAAACTAGGGGTTATTTACTACGTAAATCCTTAGAGACAGACCTCTGGTAACTGGAGCTGTGGTGGAGGAGGGTCTGAAATTGTTGCTTTCTTTCAGCACGAATGCTGGGATGGTCATAGTCCACCAAAACCGATCCGTTCCTGGTCCTCAACCCTTCCCATATCCCAGTGCCTCTCACTAAACTGTTTCTTTAACAGCAGTTAAGGCAGTCAGAAGACCAGGGTCCTGGAAAGCTGAATGACTTTAAGAATAACTCTTCAGGTTCATTCTTCTTGAATTGAAACTGAATTACATACATTATCTTTTATTTATTTATATTGCACTTCTAAGCAGAGCACTTCTGTGGCTAATGAGCAAGTGACCTAAAAGATTTGAATTTTAGCAAGTGTGAACTTTACTGCTAAATACTGAAATCTTAGGCTTGGTTGGTGCTAGAATTTACTCAAACAAAGAAAAACTCCAGTTTGTGCAAGTATGTTGTAATATCTATTCATTCTGTCTGGATTAACTCATTGTTTCAGCTAGCTCAAAAGAATGAATCACATTATTTTTTTTAAATATTCTAAATACACATTTAGTAACAACCATCATGTACAACCAGTCTGCTATAGTGTTAGCCTGAGCCAACAGCTAAAATTTTATTTCATTAGAGAAGCAGCAAGCTTTTTGTTATCTCAGGCATTACTAATTCGACAAATAAATTACACTTGTATTGCAACTTCTTAGAAACATCTCAGCTTTTCCTGGGCATTCAAAGGTCTGCTGCAGCCTGTGCTTCTCTCCTTTCCTTCAACGGGAAGTGTCCAAGGGACCACTATTGTCACAAGAGCCAGCAAAATGGCAGCAAGGTTTATGAAGTAAGAGACTCTCCTGGGATTTACGGGCAACCTCTGACCTCTGTTAACTACACTAAAACTAGCAGGTGGTAACCTGCCTTCTAGAAAGAGGTGTTTCTTGAAGAGTTCAGTCCCTTTCCTGTGCCTGACTGCCCATGTAAGCATCAGCACTCATGCCAGTGAGATCTCTTCCAGCAGTGGCTCAGAACTTAGGCCATAGTTTTAATGCATCAGCTTTGACACTGAAGCTGGCATAACCTGGTCTGTTGTCCTCTGACCTGGCTTGCTCACTCCTGCACATTTCTGCCTCTGTACCCAAGCTGGCTGCCCCCTTAGCTGTACTGTGGACCTGGACCACTTGATAAGGTCCTGAAAAGATAATGGGGGAGATGGTTGGAAATCTGCTGCAGCCATGTTACCTGGCAAAGCAAGTGTGTATAACACTACAAGACTAATAAAAACATCTGTAGGATGGTGGTGATAAAGGATTCCCTAAATCCTCTTGGTATTGAAGTGCAGTGTGGTCAGTCCCCTGATGAGGGATGCTCTGGGAAGTGCTGGACTCACAACAGTGGCTCTTCAAGGCTAATTGTGTTAGAGACCTTTTTCCCTCTGCACTGCTCACCAAATGGCTGTACAGGCTGACTTATGCTTCCCTAGGACCTAGCATCATTGATGTGTTTTGTACTTGAGCAAAGGACTGAAACACCAATTCGCCAGTTCCTCTTGTGGGCCTTAGAGTTTTCTTGGGTAGATGCTGAGTCCCAAGCAAATACTGGCCACACCCAGCCCTGCTTTCCATGTTTTGCCTTGAAAGGACAGCTCAAGACAGACACCAGCCATAAAGCCCTTTATTAGGTTGCTCTATTAGCCTGCAAGTTGAGCAGTCAAGCACTGGAACAAGTCTCCAGAGAGGCTGTGGCATCACCATCCTTGGAGATTTTCAAAACTTCTGGACAAGGGTGTCAGCAACCTGATCTACTTTTGAAGCTGACTTTGACCTTGCACTTGGATTAGATGGACTCCTAAAATCCCTTCCAACCTGAATTATTCTAGATCTTAGAACTCCTTCATGTTGATTGTTTTGACTCATCAGCTCCTTTCATTTCTTCTGTCTCTGGTCTCCCTTTAAAAATGTAGCCCCTTAAATGTCTTCTCTGTCCTGAAGAAAAGATAGTATCCACAGAAAAACACAGATGACCCTGGTGGAAATTTTAGTGGTACCATTACATCAGGGGAGGGTTTTAATTAGTAGATCTGAAGTAAAGAAATCAATTCTGCCTGTATCTGTTACAGACAACTGAGAGGTATGCTAAACAAGTAGAGACTATCGTTTCTTAAAGTGAAAGGTATCTTTTTTAACCTTGCAAAGATCTCTATTCCAACACATCGCTTCCCTTCTTGAGCAGCTCAGCAGGGCAATAACTGTGAGGGGAAGAAAGAGAAGAAGGATTCAGAGAATTAGAACTTGAGGAAGTCAGAAACTATCACACCTTAACTTTTACCTTGCTGGTGGGTTGTTTCTCAGGAATTGCACAGATTTACCTTGGCCCATAAGGAAGAATATAACTCCTGGTGGATTCAGCCAGGAAGAAAAGCACTGTGCCTTGTTCTTGCGCAGAAAGTTTGGGCACAGGAGGAAGGGGATAGACCTGCAAATATACTTCTCACTGGAAAGATGATTCCTTTCCAGTGATGAAATATGGTCACAGGATTGCACAATGTGACTCTGAATCTGTGTTGCCTCAGAGAAAGCTCCCACCACAGAGATAAAATGCTGTGGAGTAGGGCTTCACCTGCCCTCACTGTCACCAGCCTCCCTGGGAATAGTCTATCCTCTTTGCAAGAGACATGAAAAGGAGACTTTGGCCAGGCCAAGTGCTCCCATGTTCAGAGATGCTCACTGCCGGGGAAAGCAGCCTGAAGGATGAGCAGGAATTCCCATATCTGGTTTTGGAAATCAAAACTGGGACCAATAGGGAAAAAGTAATTAGGGACAACATCCACCTTACAGTGTCTTGGATTATCAGGTATTTATGATCCTCTGTTTTCTAAATACTCCTTGCTGTTGGATCTCTTGGAGAACGAGGGAAGCCTCAAAGACACATTAAAAAATGGCAATGTGATAAGGAGAAAATGAAAGAGAAAGGCAATGACTGTAAGAAAGAAGGGATCCAATTATCATAAGTGTCTAAGGGACTTAGGAGAGCAAATCTCTGGTAAATTTAAGTCACTTGAGGTTCTTCTGATAATTTACCCAATTTACCAGGAAAAAACAAGTTATAAGAAGCTTGGCACTGGTCATGCTGGAGGCAAAACAACCCTCACTCATAAGGTCTCTCACTTGACTCTGTATATCCTAAACAGGGTGGTGAATCCCCAGGGAATTTCCCCTAGACACATCCTATCTTAGCAGTCAGAGAGCAACTAATGTGCAAGAGTGCCTGGAAGGAATAGCTAGTCACTGGTTTTGAGTGACAGCACGTAAACCATACAGTCTCTAGCAGAAAGGCTGTCTGCTGGTATTTCAGTTCTCTGACTGGGATTCTGTTTCCTCTGTAGTCTGGCCTTTCCTTGTCTGTTTGTTTTGTTATCATTTGTATGGAGATCATCAGATCCAAGTACATTTGACATATGGAGATAACAGTCAGGAAATGAAACAACATATGGCAGACAATTCATATCCATCAAGGTCTGTCACAAAACCACTTTTAGCAATAGAAAAAGAAGAGTAGAAAAAGACAGCAGGTTTGATTTAAAAGTAAGCATGCTACTCTAGTAAACAGGAGGGCCGAGGGCTTGCTTTGCTAAATGAGACCACTGGTTCAGTGAAGCCAGCACCTGCTGGTACCCAGTGCTTCAACAGTGGGTTAGAATCCTCTGCAATGCATTGGCCAATTACTTTTTGACCATCAGGATTTATTAATGACTAGTCTCAAAGCCTTGAATGAATCCAACAGCACTGACTGTCTAGCCCGTTGAATCACTGCCTTGGGGTACTTCTAGGCTAATCCAGCTGTTCAGCCCAGGGTTATAGGGAGGAGGGAGAAAGGGAACACGGTACGGTACAGGTGATGAAAGGTGAGTGTACCTGGAGACCTCAGTCTGCAATACATGGCCCTGCTGTCCTCATGTATCTTGTTTGCCCTGTAGCAACATCACATAATTGACTGGACAGATGAGACGATCCAAGTCCTTCCTAGCAGGGCACTAATGTTGCCTGTTGGAAAGGCGGGCAGGACTGAATTCAGGCTGAATTCAAATTACCTGCAAGGGTGCTTTGGATATGAAGCCCTGGGTCTCTAGAGTGCCCTAGGCTTCAGGCTGCTCCTGGGACTGACCACCTCAGGTAAGGTGTGGATGTACACCAGAAACATGGGATTTGATTTCTTTAATAAAAAAAAAGCTGGTCCTTCATTGACCCTTTAGCTGGAGAGGAGTATTTTGAGGGGCTGTATCTTGTTCAGACATAGCTGTATTTGGATTGTTTGGATATATTGGGAAGTTTTAAAGGAATAAGGATGCTTTCCAGGACAGAAAACACTATGTATGTCACTAATCTATGTAACTTATTTATTAGTAATAAATGAGATATCTTCTGAAATCTACAACCATTTTTCCCTAGGGTGACCTGGCCTTTTGCCAAAGAAAGTGGCCTTTTACTTTTAGTTGGTTTCTTTTTTGTAACCCTGTGGAAGAGTTCTGCAGGATTAAGAGGCTGTTTTTAGGATGAAGAAACCTCTATGAGGGAATGTTTACATTGCCCAGCCTAACAGAGGTCTCACAGGCTCAGGCATGGTACCCCTGATGTGCCAAGAGGAAGGAGCAGCCTCAAGCTCCTTCTCATTAAACCAGAAGCTGAAAAACAGAGGAGAAATAGCCACTGTGTGGAGATATACTTTCAGGAAGGATCTTCTCCCAGTCTTTTTTTCTCATGCTTTTTCACGTAACTTCTAGTGTGGCTGACCCCCTTCTTCCTCTGCCAGTTGTCTTCCCATCTGTTATTTCCTCTGCTCCAGAAGCAGAGTAGTTGAGCCGTAATGATGGGGTTTGCTGGTACTACATCGCTGGAGGTAAAAAGACAGCAGTTCTTGTTGGAGGAAGAAACACTCTCTGAGATGGATAAGGCCTATTTGATGAGCCAGAGCATCTCGCTAGGAATGGAATCAGTCAACCTCATCTATGGGTTAAACATGCTGAGCTGAGCAAGGTTATGTGAGACAGGAGCTTGGCCAAGTCTGTCTCTCACTCCTGTCTGGTGAGCAGAAAGGAAGAAACCTTTGTCTGGTCTAATAGGGTGTCAAAGCCAGGCCCTGCCCAGAGCCTTGCCATAGTGTCAGAATAAGGAGGTGTTGTTGCTGAGCGTAGCAATCCTTTGCAGGTGCCAACATGGAGGCTTTAAAATGCAAAATGGCATTTCAATGTTTAAGAATAGCAAGTAATTTGATGGCTGTAATAGAAAAGCTTCCAATCCTTTGGCAATGTGTTCCAGAGCTGCATAACACTGCTGATAAAATTGCCTTTGGATTCCTTGTCTAATATTCCAACCTTTCTCTCGCTCAGCAGAACACAATAGCTTGCACTAAGCCTCCCTGGGAGGGCGGCTAACAGCACATTTACTAGACACTTCAAACATTTGATCATATTTCTCCTGAGTGTATTTAATATCTGTTAATGTCAGCAGCCCCAGCCTGATCGAAATACCTGCATTGCTGGGAAAAATGTTTAATATAAAAGATGACACGGGTAAGCAATCACTTACTGATGTCTTTTGGAAGTGGATAGGTGACTACCTAGGCTTGTCCTACCCCCCTTCTTCTGACTCCCCCCTCCCCAGCTCTTGTCTGTTACCACCCTGCTGCTGTGTGCTTCTCTGAATGCATTAGAGTGGTTATTCTGAGTATACAGGAGATGCCAGGAATAGTTTCAGGTTTCCTGCCTCATCAAACCAAATTCAATCTGTAAAAAATTAATATACCCAGAAGGAACAGTTAAAAGCATCTCCAATCAATTAATGTTAAAATGGGTGCTAGGAGCCTGATTTGTTAAAGGAAACCCAATCCATCTCAGAGCTCAAGAGGCTACTGAGACAAGAGTACAGTCAATGAGCCAAGCTGTAGTGTTTCAAAGGAGGGCAGCGGATAAGGTATAGGTTGAAGCATCACTCTCAGCTGCTCATTGCTTCAGGCTCGGGGACCCCAAAGACACACCTTGTTTTGGGCAGGCCAAGAAATCTCAGCAGAGCAAGTCTTCTTCCCAGACTTCCCACAAGGCAGCAGATGGCACAAGCCTAGCTGTTTGCACTGGCCATTTGCATATTCTCTCTTTTCTCCCAGTAGCAGCTGAAGTGAGAAATAAAGGATGTAGCCAACAGCCTTGAGGGATCTGCATACTTACAACAGCTTCATGTCTTCTGCACTGCTCGCTCCAACTGTTCAGAAGACAAGTTAGTACACCATCCTTATGAGTTTGCCTTTAAAAATCCTAAGTCAAAAAGAGATAGAAGAGGGGTGGGTTTTTTCTTTATATCTGAATGTTGTTGACATTCAGTATTATCTTAATGATCATAAGCCTTGCCTCAATTTTATTTGTGGTGGAAGATGAGACTCTCATATCATCTCTTGACTTCAGGGCCTGGAGCTTCAAGCTGCTGTTTGAAAGGCTTGTGCATAAGTTTCAAGAACTGGCAACAAAGATCCTCATGGTGAAATTAAAGAGAAATCTCAGTGATTCACACACAGGAGGGTTTAATCTGCAACTTTCGACTGTCTCTTGTCTGGAGTGCCAGTCCTCATAAAGGTGAATTCTCTTTTTTTCCCTCAAATGCTGTCAGATTGTTTCCAAAGTATAGAAACTTCCAAATCATGTCTGAATCCACATTTGAATGAAACCTTTTCAAGCATGTTTTCTTGCTACCTGATGTCTTAAAAATAATAAATAAAAAATTAGGTACACAACCAGCTGAAGCCTATTGTTACTGTTTTGCCTCTGATTAATGTAGGCCACACTTTTCTTCCTTCCAGCTATTAAGTATTTAGATCCATTTATACTTTAATCCCTTGGGTTTTTTTCCTGGTCCTTTGTTGCTGTGTTACATCCTCACAGTCAGAGAGCATTGAGATAAGTGGTAGAAAAATGGGGAGAGGGAGTTAAGGCAGTAATCCAGCTTTGAAATAAAATTTGGCCTGAGGTTAGTGCTTGAATCTAAAGAGCTTACTGAAGGCAGAAGGGAAAGAAAAGAGTGGCAGGAGAAACTGAGGCAATAGGACTGGAGCCAACATTAGTACTGCTCTGGATGGTCTACTTGAATGCAGTCCCTGTGAGAAAGTGTTAATAAAACTGCATTTCCTTGAGTGTTGATTGGGCCAGAGCTAAGAGTGCGGGAGATTTGCGGAAGGCTATGATAGGGTTGCTAGGATGTAGGTAAGAAAGTTGTTCAGCTGGTGCTGGAGTTATGCTGCTTGGTGGGCAGCTGTGTTCAGGGGGGGCTTCACATGGTCATGAAGAGCCATCAGAGAGGCTGATAGCTGCTGAGATGGGAAGGGTTCATACCGTGATTCCTACCTTCCCCTATACCTCTCTGTCTGGGTAGAGGAGCACTGCACCCAAGAAACACATTCACTTTGTTCACAAATCTTTACCTGTGAGGCTTAGAGTGTGTTCTGGGCTTGATCTTTTCTGAAAACTGTATTTCCTTCAGAGGTGGGAAGGAAATTTTGTAGACACTATCAACAACTCTGCTCATAGTGAGGAAGCTTGTCTGCCTGTTAATTGTCTATCACTTTTTCTATTTTCTTCTTTATCTTAGACAGTAGCAGCAACTTTCCCTCTGGTTAAATTAGAGGAAACTGGCTGGAGAGAGCTCTGGTAAAGCCAGCTGAGGTATTCTTATATTCACTAAAGGAAGGTTACACAGAAATACAATTATTGGTCTCCTCTGTCAATAACTGGGCACACTGATTCCATAATGCCCCAGGTTACACTTCTAGTTCTTTGCTGATTGAAAGCTAAAATCAATTTCCCTATGAAATTTTGAAAATAAAATACATATTTAAGGAAACTTTTTGGACCCCATATGTTGGGCATCACAACAGATACAAACTGGGTTTTGCTGAAGAGAGAGCATCATTGTTTCATTTATCCAGATCTGGGCAAAAGGGATGATGTTTCTGCAGTCAGGTATAGGAGACTGCATGGCTCAGCTGTGCCCTGCACTAAGATACAATAACACACAGCATGGTGCAGCTTCAATTTTAATTCAAAATAAATATTTCCATAACCTACAATATTGCTCTAATACACTTATCTGGGAGAACACAAAGATTAAAGAAATCCTGCTAATTCCTTTATCTTTCAGATACAGAGCTGAAAACAAAGGCACCCAAACCTTGAGCCATTTAGAAGAGAAAGAAGCCAAAATCTATGCCAGAGGTTTGACTGCTGCGTTTACTCATGGCTTCAGGTAAGCTTCTTTCCCTTGATTGTTTAGCATTTCAGAGGCCCTCTGTGTTCCTCAAGGAGAGCTGTGGATTATAGACCTAAAACCTTGCATAGCCTGCAGCCAAGGCAGAGCAGAGGGAGTACAAACAAGATAATCCAGGGTGCCTTCCCATCCAGCATAGTGCCTCTGACCCTGGCCAGCAATACATGCTTCAGAGGAACATATAGGAACCTCACAGCAGGCAGATGCAGGATGATCAATCCTTTCAACCTTGTTCTCAAGCCCCATTAGATCTCATCCTGATCCCTAAATAGTTAGAGGTTGGATTAAGCCTTGAAGAATAGTATTTAATATACTCTAGAAATTGTTGTTATCATTAAGTCCCCTGACTCTGGAAACTAATGCAGACCACAGACAAATACATTTTCATTTTGAATCATTCTGTGTCCTTGGTCTACTGTAGCAATGAGTACATAGGCTTAAATACCTGTTTGCAAAAAGTATTTAATATTTCTTTTTATCTGTGGTGATTTCCTTGTCATTTTTTTTTCACCACATGTCTCTTTTCCTGACATTATGAAGTAAGAAGTAGTGATAAAGTGAGCATACTCTAAAGATTACACATTCCTTCATCACATTATTGTACAAAAGGTCTCAGAGGATGAATTCTTTCAGCAGCTTAAACATTGATTTGGCAGCCTGTTCCAGCCCCACTCGGAAGTGGAGAGATAGGCTTTGCACCTCTCCCATCACAAACCCTAATCCACACCTTAGTCGAGATTGCTGACCTTGGCTGACTTTTGTCCCAGCTTTCCTGGTCATGCCTAGGATGAGCAAGCTCTCATAGGAGAGCTATTTTTGCAGACAATCTGTCCCTTGGCAGCCCCTTTCCTGCCCTACTCCAACTGGAGCTGTAGTTTTTGTCTCTTTCCCAACACTAACCCTAACCCTTTCACTTGCTCTTTTTGTCAGCACAGCCTTACCCAAGACCCTCAGGCATCCTGGAGGTGGAAGAGCTGTCAGCACAGAATGCATTTGCAGCCTCCCTGTTCCTTTGGCATCCCTTTTTCTCCCCACTCTGTAGCTCTTTTATTATTGTCATTTTTAACCCTAACCCTAGCTATTAGCCTTGTCTTCTGCTCTTTCCCTAGGATGTCTTCTTAATATCTTGCTTTAACAGGAATTTTTGAATTTTTTTTCCTCCCTGTGGCATGTCATAACCCCATTTAACTTGTGCAGCATCTCTGAGGAAGTTTTTAGAGCCTATGAATAGATGTTACATGTAGGATTTCAGCTGGGTTTGTAGTGCTTACGTAGAATTGCTCAAACATTTTTGAGTGCTTAATTTCTAATTAATTTGGCTCTCTGCTATTATTTGTGCACATATTGAATCTACGCGAATATATCTACAGTGATGATTTGGACTACGTCTTTGTGTCACCTGCATTATACCTTTGCACCACCTGCAGCGCAGCATCCTCTCCCTAGCCCCATCTCTTGACCATTCCTCCTCCCTGCTCTGTCTCTGTCCTTTCTTCTCCTGCTTATAACATTGCAGCCTCTTTCTCTTTCCTGTTGCACCCTCCATCCTTCTCTGCTCTCCTGCTTGGTGCTTCTCACCGAGACAGAGGCCAAGGGGCACCTGAGGGACCCATGTGTGTATTTGTGCATGGTGGGCAAGAGAAGGCAGAGGAGGACCTGCCTGCATGAACTGGCAGAGCCCCATGCTGTGAGCCAGGGGTGGGGTGGGGAGGAGGGAGGCAGGCAGGGGAGGTGTTGCCCTGTGTGGTGGGTTGACCATGGCTGGACGCCAGGTGCCCACCAAAGCCGTTCTATCACTCCCCCCCTCTTCACTGGACAGGGGAGAGGAAAAAAAAAATATAACAAAGGGCTTGTGGGTTGAGATAAGGACAGGAGAGATCATTCACTAATCACCGTCACGGGCAAAAAAGACTCAGCTTGGGGAAATTAACTCAATTTATTACAAATCAAAATGGAGTAGGGTAATGAGAAATAAAACCAGATCTCACAACA
>JANZLQ010000057.1:285582-346965 GCA_026212715.1 Elanus axillaris | reverse complement strand
CTCCAGGTAGAGGCCAGCCTAGGCACATACAGAAACCCTGTGGAGAAAGGAGCATGGAGAGAAAATGGAGGGAATCAAATGTGCCAGAGGGGAGGAAAGATGCCAGTTCCTCTCTCGCAGAGCGTGGCAGCACAAAGAGGAGGTATATGTTGCCTTTTGAGGCTCCCCCTGCACAAAGATGCCTTGTTCTTTATCTTGCTCATGTTACTTAACAGCAGGGCTGGTTTGTACAAACCCAGATTAGAGCAGATAAGAAAATGAAGCTCTGAATTATTCAGCGGGGGAGGGAGGATGTGGCTGGGGTTACTGAATAAAGCTATGGCCTCCAATGGAGCTGCCTGTCCCTTGGGTTTTATATCTAAATCTATTTGCTCTGCTTAAGCCTGTTTTCTGGTTGTGGAAAAATTAAGACAATATTTTATTTTATTTACAAGGAGGCCCTTTTCATAGCAGCTGCAGAAAATGGGAGTGAAAAGGACCTCATGAGATCTGCTGGTCCCTCCTCCTACCCCAGCAGGTTAGTTAGAGCTGGGTGTCTCCTGGCAGACACGTACCCACAGCAGAAGCTCCCCAGGCAAGGTGAACTGTGCCAACATGTCCCTCTGGTGTTTCCCCTACTGAGGCTCATGGCCCTAAGCCCCCGTTAAAGCCTCCTTAAATCCTTTTCTGTTGGACCTCCAGGCCTCCCAAACCCTGATTTGGGAGCTGCTCTAGTTCAGGGAAAACACTTGCTGCTCATCCCGTGTTTTAGTTATGTTGGAGACTATTTGTTCAGTACATCTCAGAGTTGGGTTTGGCAGGGCAGCAGGAAAGACAGGGGGTTTGGACACTACTTGCCCAAGAAGGGGCTCTCCTGTCTTCTTGTATGTCTCTGCTGGTGCTTTGGAAAGAGAGGTGGTGATGTGGAACAGACTGGGGTTTTCTCCTCTTTGTTTTGCTGCTCTTTGCTCCCCTCCCAATCAGTGTGGAATCATTACCGTTATGGTGCCAAACCAGAGTGCTCTCTGCAATAACTAATTACCAGCACTGCTGCTTTCTCTGAAGGCTGCCACTCTATGAGTCTTCCCAAAGAGTAAGCATGACTTCTTCCATCTCCACACTGGTTAGGCAACACAGGGACTGTAGGTGTCCTGATCTCCTAGAGAAGCCTTTCCTGTTCCTAGGCCTGGGAACATCATCTACAAGCACAGTATGGCCACAGCAGACAAAGCTTTCAACTGTTGTTTTCACTGCTGTTATTTTATGCGGCATAGCTTGGATTGCCTGGATTACTTTTACTGTAACTACACCCATCTAGGGAGGAACAGAAATTGGGAGACAACAGACACCTGCTGCTGCTGTGCTTGCTGGCAGGGTGTAATTGCATCATAAGTTACCTTTGTTCACAAAGCTGACTTAAGAAATTCCTGTTCTTGTACCACATTTTGTAGCACCCTCAGTTGTCCTGGTATCACTGATTGTAAGGCTGTGCTGGGCATTAATAAGAAGATCAAGGTTAGCTTCTCCAGCCCTTTTCTGGAAGGGTCATTTTTAACCTGTGTGGTTTTGTTTGTTGCTGAACACACCGTACTGTGCAACTAGCCCTTTAATGGCAAGGGAGTCGATTCTGCTCCTGTTCAGATGAAAGGGTGGTCAGTGCTTTGATGCTTCTTCAGATGCTAAACACTGGACTGGCACCCCTGCTCAGAAATGATGCACCAGGGCCAGAAAGGGAGAATCCTGATAGTCCATCCCTTAGCTCTGCTTTCCCCTGCTCATGCACAAAGCTTGTTGCCCATCTTGGGCTACAGACTTATGCAATCTCCCCAGCTGCAGAATGACTGATGCAGCAAAGACCTGACCAAGAAACCTACCTATGGAAATTTGAGGGTTTTTGGCAAGCAATCACAGTGCTCATGTAAGTTATGATGTACTCTTAGGGGCCCGGTTAAACAATAACTAAGTTCATTACTTTTGGACTCTCGATGCTTCCTTTAAGTGGAAGGATAAGTCCCACCTCCCTGGCATACAGTGCTGTCATACACTGCTGGGACTGTTTCCCTCCAGGAGCAGCCGCTCTTTGCTTTTCAGCACAGTGACCAACTCGTGTACCCAGGTTTGCTGTGCTGAAGTCCCGTTAGGATCAAAGATTGTTATAATGTCTGAAACTCCTGTTATTACAGAGGCAGCCTCCAACAAAGCCAGATATACTTCATGCTCCCCCCAGTTCAAAGTTTACTGTATGGCCTCTAAACTCCTGTGCAAGGAAACTGTACTCTCAGCACCATCATCCTTCCCCTTTTTGACATTGGAAGTCAGGCCAGGGCTTAATGGGTTGAAACACAACTCCTGCTCTCCAGCATCAGCTCTTCAGGGCCTGTTAGAGCCCTCAACCCACACATTGGAAAAGCATTGGCTTTCACTGCTTTTTTTCTTCCTCATCAGACACAAATTAATGACCTTCAAGCAGTGCAGTGATACTGCTGCCTTGAGCCCTCTACTCAGCTGAGCCACTTTGCTCTCAGGTGCAGAGCACATTGGATACAAGCATTTTCAAGGTTCCTGGGGAGTATTGTGTTTGCCAGGAGCCAGGCTCTGAGCTCTCCCTCTGCAGTGCAGCTGAATTACCCCATTGATTAGTAGTACAACTTGTGGTCCTCTTGCTCCTTGCAAATAGGAGCTTGAGCCCCCACCATTTAACAGGGGTGTGGGATATGTGAAAAGCTGACATGTCAGCACATCACAGCAGCCATGAATCATAAAGCTGCTATAAAAAAAAAGAATAAGAAAACAAGAAAAAGGAATTATCAGAAATATCAAGGACACAATTTAATTGAGGCAAATACATGCATGGCATCTTCTTTTTAACTTTACCCACATCTCAATTAGACAGTGTTGAAGTTCTCTTTGTTTCTGCTTTTGAAAAGTCTAAAACTCCTCAGGTTTGATCAATGGTGATGACAGAGAGGAAATGAGCAGGAGACGAAAGGGCTGAATTTCCCTAGAAGCTGTCATGGTAATTTATGGCCCTGGCTGATAAAACACTTAACTAGTCCAATATGAGCTAGGAAATGGTGAAAACAAAGAGAACCTTAGAAGAACAATCCCAACCAGGGAAGTCTTCTGGGAAGCACAGCCTGGTATGATCAGCTCCTTGCCTGGGAGCTCAGGAAGAGTCAGTTACTCTTGACTCCTGCTCATCCCTTGGCTTGCTGTAGATAGGTCTTGCTCTGGAAAAGCCAAGTGCTGTGATTTTTTTTCTTTTTTTTTGTCAGGTCTGCTTCAGCTGCCAACAGCAGTCTCTCTGCTCAGGATATGTCAGCCAAGGTGGCTGGAGTGAGATTTGACCAGCCTTAACAAGAGGAAATTATAGGAAGAAGACAAGTACATGGCCTCACTTGGGGCTCTGCTTCTGGCCAGTCCTACAAAGTAAGCAGCACCAGTCTTCATCAGTACCCAGCTATGGGAAACCTAGCTGCTGCAGGAAATTGCGCTGGTATTTTGGTGTGTCTGTGTTTGCAGGGAACAGCCACTCTCTGCCCTTTGAATCCATGCTCAACAAAAGAGTCAGCAAGACCTGGAGGAACTGTACTGCTAGTGCTATCTTTAATCCCTGGCAAATGCCACAGCTTTTCTCCGTAAGACAAAAAGTACCAGTGTCCTAGACCAATTCTAACCCACTCACTTCATTTAGCTGTTTTCACATGTTCTGGCAGAAAAATGTGCAGTGCTCAAATAGCTGCTGAGCTGTGTCCAACCTCGCTTTGAAGTTAATTGTGTGATGGTGAGGAACAATGAATGTTTGCAGAATAAGACCACCAGTTGGACACCAGGAAGGTGCTTTCTGTAGGGCGAGCCTGAAGACAACTGTCAGTTTGTTTTGAAGCAGAAATCCATGAGAAGAGAGAGTTAATGGGGTCTTCTGGTCTGTTACCCACACCACTGACATTCACATGATCCTGTCTTTCACCCCAAATGCTGTGTCACCCAGTGACAGCAACTCCATGGTGAGAGGACATTAGTGCAAAGCACTGGTCAATGTGTTTGCACTTTGCACATCTCTAATGCATCAGAGACTTCAGACAAAGCTTCTTTTTTGGCTGGAGGCTGCCTCCTACAAACTTCATGTCCTTTCACCTTTACTGGGTTGGGAAACTCCCTTCTTCCCTCCTTTCCCTTTCAACATCCCAGCAACCTGTACCTGACTTTTTCATGGTGCTCCAAGGGAGAGGCAAACAGGTGAAAGCTGATTCCCCTTTGCTCACCTACTGGGTTTCCCAGCAGTTTCAGAGTCCCACAGGGAACTATATGGGCAGGAGGTACCACAACCAGAGTAAAGGCACAAGGGTCAGAGCAGTTGTCCCTCCTCCAGTCCTCAAAGCACCTCTGGGGGGTGCCCTTGGGACATGCCAGCATTCAGCCACTGGCCTGGTGCAGATCTCAGGGTTTCATTCAGCACAATTTCTTCAAGCTAGAAAGTTTCTCTGGAGCTCAGTGTGGGTCCAAGGGATGGGGCACTGCTACCCTCCTCTCTTCATACCAATTTCTTTGGAGGGTAAATGCATAGAACAACTTGGGAGCCTTTGTGGATCTTGGCCATAAAACCAAAATGGCTCCTAGCTGTGCTGGTCCCTCCGTCAGCAGCGAGAGGAGAGGCTGCATAGACACCCTGACAGAAAAAGATGTTTTTTGTGGAGGCTGACAGTTGTTAGGGAAACCTGTTGCTGAGCAGTTGCTGTCTTCTGACTCTCAGCAGCTGCATTATCTCCTCCTCCAAGCCCAGGAGTTGCAACTGTCACTTTGCACCCATAGGCATAGCAGAAGAGGTCAGAGGAGTGTGCTGCCCGTGGTGGTGCCTACCTCCATGTAAGGTGGGTAAACACCAACACTACAGTCATCTTCCCAGTTTTAACAGGGGAGGTGATCAGCCTTGCTGCCTGTGGCATTTGTCAGGGGTTAAAAAAGTAAAACTATACCGTTGTTCACAGTCCTGTTCATCCTCCAGTGTGTTTTCTTTTCAGTTGGAAAAACAGTGGCCTCCATCCCCAAATTATCCAACATTTGAGCCAACATTTGATCCAATGCAGTTAATACATAAATCCTAGCATGACTGGCAGCTACAGATGGGTGAACCAAGAAATTGCTTAACATATTTGCTTACACTGCATATGAAACTGGTTATCTTGTACAGAAAGGATAACTTTAAATTATCAGTAATCCACTGGATTTTGGCGGTACTCAAAATAAATTTGAAAAGATTTGCCAAAACTCAGGAATATCCATGTGTATATACATATAGCTTTATACATCTATACAGTGTCACTGAAGGTGTTACCTGCATGGTGCCTATTTCTCTCACAAGCCTAGACCCACATTAATTCACCCACATGTGGCCTCTTTGAGCATTCACATCCCTGAGAGCTATCCACAGCCATGAGCTGGTAGAGGGTTATTTCTCAAGTGTGCCTCTGAAGGTCACATTTCCCTCCCTGCCCTCCTACTTTCCTCCTTCCTCGACCATGGGATTTCTCCTTCTCTCCCCCTTCCCAGGTGCCTTGCTCAAAGCCTTGGAGAGGCCAGTGCTGTTCTGTGCTGTAGAGGAACATTTTGGACCTGATTCTCATTTACACTACAACAGATTTTACAGCACTTTGGCAATGGAAAGAAACCATGAGATGAATATAGATCACTCCAATTTAAAGCTCCTTTATATTATATAAGGGAACACCATGAAAATGGAAATTGGGTCCCCTATTTTTAAAGCCTGTCAGCAGGTGTCTATAAAACTCAGAAAGATACTTTTATTGCCTGGGCAATGGGAAATTACATCCTTCCCTGCATTTCTCTTGGTTGTGCTGTGGGCCAGGTAAGGAGCAAAGTGCCCCAAAAGAGACCTCTGAGTGGTGAATTGCAGGGCAACCTGGATGCTACCTACCTGTCAGAGGATGGGATCCATGTGTAGGGGGGGTGTTACTGGGCTCAGTCCCAATGGGAAAGGCAGGTGCAGTAGCTGTGATTTGCACCCAGTGTCTGCTGGCTGTTCCACACAGGCAGGGATAGGACAAGCCAGGGAAAGAGCTAATTCACTGCCACAACTCACCACATCTTGTCTTTTCTCATTGCCCCCAGCACCACTTCCCATCCCTGCTGACTACCATGCAACATGTGGTGCGAGTAGCTGTGACTGCCCAGAAGTGAAGCACTTCCACCAAACATCTCCCTCACTGGCAGTGATACCCAGGGACTAGTGCACTGATGCTCTGCAGTGTAGTTGTGGCAGGCTGTGGAGTCAGCTTTGCTCTGCAGGACAGGTCCCCTTCACTTTGTCTTGCTGTCCTCCCTCTCCCTCTGAAACAGGATTTCTGCTCTCCCTGCTTGCTCAGTGGCCTTTGCTGACTGTCCTCTGGATTTTATCAACCCAAGCACTGAAGCGAACCCAGGAAAGCTGCACAGCAGTGCGGGCTATCTGACCGCTTCGTTGCCCCCTGCAGGAACCTGAATGTCACCCACAAGTACTGCTCCTCTCTTGGGGCGATGGAGATTTATTTCGCTCTTCATGTCTCTGGTAATGGGAACTCAGGGCTTGGAGACTGATTTCCTGCTGCTCCTCAGTGGAGGGTCTAGGGCAAACTGCAGGGGAAGAGGTCTCCATCCATCTCCATCCAGCACTGCTCCCAGCAGCTGGTGTGGATGTCTGTACGTGGGGCTAACTCAGGGATGGGAGGACAATTCATGCAACCCATAAACAGACAAAGAGCTGATAGAGAATGTGACAGGTGGACAGAGGTGCAGAGGATGAGAAATTGCTAGCCCAAACAAAGCCAATAATCTGTTTCCTAAAGATGGGGGTGCCATCATGAGCAAGGAGCAGGGAGAGATAATTTAAACTATTTGAGTAACAAGGGACATGGTACACACGAGCAAAACAATAGATGGGTTAGAGAAGGTATACTGGATGCTCCTAATCACTTTCTTTCTTAGAGGTGAGTCATTACATTGAAAAGCTGCACATAAAAAGCTAGAAAATTTTCTTTTTCTAATACATAGTTCCAGGTCTGTGGAACTCCTTGCTGTCAGAAATAATGTGTCCAAAAACCAGAATGGGACCAAAATAAAAAATTAGGCATGAATATGGATAGTGGAAATACTCTTAATTTTATAAGATGAAATATCAATCCCCATGCTTCATGGCTTCCCCTGGGGAAGTTTACCCCAAGGACACATGCTTTTATAAATTTATGTTGCAGCATTTTTTTCATTGTTCTCTGGAAGTCTTGGTAAGGATATGACTACAGCACCAGTTCGAGATTCTGCTTATCCCCATGTTTCAAGTTGGAGGCCCAAGTGTGAGAGTCTCCAGAGCCCATGGTGACAGATCCAGAGAATGGTGGCTTTTCCTTCCTTCCTTCCTTCCTTCCTTCCTTCCTTCCTTCCTTCCTTCCTTCCTTCCTTCCTTCCTTCCTTCCCTTCCTCTGGATTTCCTCTTTCCCAGCTGGACAGGGGACTCTGCACACACCAGCTGTACAAGCAGAAGAAAGTGTCTCCCAGTCATGATGAATAGCCATAGGTGCATTCACTTTGGCAACCTCAAGCTCTACCATTAACAAGGTAGCTAGTTACACATCACCTAGGACATGACTGGTGGGCAGTGCAAAGCAGGATTTGGCCTGGGTAATGTAACATTTATTCTACAGGCTTTGAGCTTGTGCAGCCCTTGTGGGACCTACCATAGGGAACAGCAGTGCCCTTTCTGTTATGCTGAGGCTGTCAAGAATCCACTCAAGTGATGTAGTCAAGTTTATTGGAAAATCAGTGGAGGAAATCAGCTCATGGGTCATCTTTAAAGGCGGATGAGCCTCATTCCCCTTCTCCCTCTTCTACTGTCAGAAATGTAAACTGGCAGCACTGGGGGCTGGGGCAAGGGTCCATTTCCCAGTCCTGCTGCTGACTCACAAGCAAGCCTGGTTCTCCTGTCCTCTGCTCAGGCTCCCTGTCTGTTTACTTACCAGTGGGTGCAGTTCCCCAGGCAAAAAAAGCCACCAAGCCACAGTGCTCATGCCCCTGATTTTGGGTGAGCAGGCAGGTGGCAGCTGGCCAGCAAACTTTCAGACTGTTTGAAATGGTCCATCCCAGAAGCCTGAGTGGCTGCAGGCTGAAGTCTTCACAGCTCTCAGCTGGAGATTAGAGGAGCCAAATTACTGTAAAAACCATGACCAATGTCTAGCGCAGTGCCTCCAAAACCTCCAGGGCTTGTTCTGGGAATAGGTGCATGGGCAGACCTGCCAGGTGCCCTGCAAAGCATGGGCAGCACAGCAGTTTGGGCTGGGGTCCACATCCGTGGCCAGTCTGACATCCCAGCCCTGAGCTGGGAAGGGACCTCTCTAGCTAAATGCAGCAGCCACAGCTCTTCCCTCCTCCTGCAGCAGCATAGAATCACTGCTTGGATGGAATCGCTCCTGATGTCCCCCCATCACCACCGAGGGGGTGAGTGGGGCTACCAGGGGGCTGCCCTCATCCAAGAGGCTAAAGTGAGTGGCAAGCGGGCATGTAGTGCACCATGCCTGGCCTGACCAGTGTTATTATGGAGTGGTGGGTGGTTATTATTCCACCATCTGCATGGCTCCAGCTCAGTGGCTCATTAGCAGGTAGGATATATTAGTAACTGTCAAACAATTAGAGAGCTACCTTGTTGGGTGAATGGATGAAAACATATTAACTCCTACAAAAGGGGGAGAGGCAGTGATTAGCTGGTGAGATGACAATATGAAATGTCAGAGGCACAGACAGTAAGCACAACCGTTCATTATTATATTAACAGCTTTAATTTTCTGCCTTTAAACACCCGTTTCCTGTCAGTTCAGTTAGGCTCTGTGTGTGTGTTTAATTTAGATCAATATACTGCTTCATCTGGAGTTTTCCTCACACATCCTTTGTGAGGCAAGAAGCGGACCAGCCAGCAGAAGCATCTTTTTTTATTGTCCTTGAGCTGAAAGGCAGTTTGCAAAGAGGGTATTTAGGTGATGCATGTCCCCACATTAGGTGAGTGTAACCTGCAGTGATTTGTGAAATTCCCGCAGAGCAGGGTGGGGAAGAGGTGATGGCAGAGGAAGGTCTTGAAGAGGCTGCCAGAATAAACAGCACATTGTTATATTTTTAGTGAATTATCTTACAGACCACAGAAAATAAAGGGAGGAAGAGGGCCAGGGAAACAGAGTGTCTTGCCAGGAATGACTGAAGGCCTCATTCTGATCGTGGTGACACCACTCTAAGTCTGAAGTTTCTCAGATGATGTTAATGCTGCCTTGATGCCTGTAAAAGTGAGATCAGGATTTGGGCTGGATGCTCAGTGCCAGAGAACAATGCATTTAGGAATGGCATTTCCCTGTTTTCTCCTATATGAGCAAGTAACAACATATTGACCTGCTAGGCAAGAGGAAGGGAGGCCCAACAGAGCATGGGGCTTCCTGCACTGATTTCAACCTGGATTTGCCCAATGCTTTGTGCCAAGTCCCTGTATCTCTCTCATGCTTATCCTTCCTGCTCTGCAGACACAGGGGTGCCCTTTCTGCTTGCCAGGGCAGGATGATATGCAGCTTTCACCAGTATTTGAACCTTGTTGAGTGCTCATGACAGGGCAACACTAAAACAGAGACTCCTGTGCACTTTCCCCTTCTTTCAGCTTTGGCCCAGGATTTCTCCACCTAGTTGCTCTGTACATTACTTAGTGTATTTTCCTCCTGCTGAAGTCAGTGGGCTAATACAGTACAACTCAAGAAGCTTTATTTTTAGTAGCTAGTCACGTTCTTTTGCTTTATTGTCCTTTATAGCTCTGCAAGGTCTGCAAGATCTTCCCTCATCTTCCTGACACTCCTGGATCATCAAGTTTTCTCCGTGAGCTGAAATGTTTTACGTTGGTTTCTTACCTACTTTAGTCCCAGCCCCTGGAAGCTCTGCTGCTCTATCCTCATCTCCTGGACAGAGAGGAAGATCCCTGCTGTGGGGGGACTCTGACATCCAAGGCCTCCATTTCTGACCCAGTCTGCTGTCCCCACCCTGGAAAGAGGGATGAATCTCTGAGGAGAGGTTCCTTTCACCTCTTTCCTGATCCTATTAGAAGAGGCTTTCAGGTGTAAGAGGAGATAGTGTCCTGTCAGCCATGCATCTCCAAGAAGTCCAGTGTGAGAATAACTGAACAAGGGATCCCACTCCAGGGGAGGTGGGAAGGGGTGACCCACTAACCTTGCCAGGAAACCTGAGCAACACTGCTGCAGCACCATCCCCAGCACATAGGGAATGCCAGAAAGACTTTGCTTGCCATAGAGGTGTGCAGAAATGGCAGTGCTGGAGCTGGTACTTGCCCAGCAACTCCAGGCAAATGTGGCAAGGATTGCAAGCAGGAGCCCTAGTGCTTGAGGCTGGCTACCAAAACCTGGATATTGGACCTAAGATGGAAGCCTGGTGTCCCTAGAAATGTAATAGCCATCATGCGTTACAGAGCACAGGAACTGTCATGTTAGATTAAACAAATGGTTCGTCTAGCTCAGAGCTAGACTCCCTGGCAGTGGTCAGCAGCACAAATTCAGCCTGCAGAAATGGCCAAAACAAAGTGCTGGGCCAGGATCCAGAGCTGGGTGGTGATCTGATTTTCAGTTTCTGAATATTTGGTTGATATACTAATGTCATATATCACCTAAAAGACTCTTCCTTATTCCCATCTCTAGGACCTCCTCCCCCTCCATTTCCCTGAGATATCAGCAATTATAAGGAAATAGCAGCACCTGAAGGCTGCATCAGAAGGGAGAGCCAAGTGGCTGATAACATCTTCTGCCCAGGGAGTGGTGTTCGGTGCCAGTTTTTACCTGACTCGTGGTGGGGCTGACTTTCCTTACTACCCAGTTTAGGGAAATGTAGATGCAGGGTTTAATCTCCCATCTCTTCTTCCTATAACACATAAGTTCGTAGGTAAAAAATCTTCCTGGATGTCTAGGCATCCCTCCCACTCTGCCCTGAAGCTCTGGCTGGACACTAATTCCTACAGGAAGCTGCTCTCCTCATTTCTTCCATTGGTAGGCTCCTCCCTTCCCTTTTGAAGTTAACAAAGTACCTGAGCCTGCACATGTGTTAACTTCCCATCCACAGCATAACTGTTTCCGCCTTCCAGGCTGGAGCATAAATATTGCAAATGAAATCTCCAATGGGTAAAGAAAGAACAATCACTTTCTTAATTTTTTTTTTTAAAGGCACTTTAGGGCTTTTATCAGCAAAGCGTCATGTCCATTAAGAAACAAATTAAGTAATTCTGCAGGCAGGCTAAGTGCTGTTCCCATGCCAGAATTAATACTGCCTCTTTCCACTGGGGATGTTTAAGGGTCCCTCCCCCATGCCCTGGCATTACAGCTACTTTTAGTTCATAGAGGGAGGATTAATCAGTGGAGCTCCTTTGCAGAGCTCCTGAAATAGAAATCACAAATCAGGGAGACTGGGAAGGAGCCTGGGAAGTGACAAATGTGAAATTATGTTGCACTTTTTTTGGCGTCTGTGCAAGGAAGATGACTCCGGTGACTTACAGGCGCTTGCTTGATGTGGGGTGCAGCTAGTTCCTTCAGAAGGAGACCTGGAGTCTGGGGCAAGGGAAAGGCAGGGCAGGGATGGTGGACTGATGACTGTGAACTTCAGCACCCAAACAAGGAGTTGAGAACTGACAGGGCTGTGTGTAGGAGGAGATAGTTAGAGGCAATAGTTGAAACCACCACATTGTTCTTCGCTGTCAGGAGTGGAGATCCTAATGCTGGTGTGTGATGAGAAGCTGAAACGTCAACTTTCTTTCGGGGCTTTCTTGACACAGTGCCCTAAATCAAACCTTTCTAAATTCCTTTTCCTCAAACCCATAGATTCTGATTCTCAGACTGTCCCACTAAGTGTAAGACCAGAGTGCAGGATGGTCTGCCTTGTTAGTATTACCTATCTACACTTAGAACTTTGTCAGAAGGGTTTCGGTATTTCATCCCCAGTCCATCCCCTGGTGATGTTGCAGCTGTCCAGATGTAATACAGGTGTGCAGAGAAGGAAGAAGTAATGCAGTTAATTTTCATGCAAGCAGTACCATTATAAGTCCCTTTATACCAGTTAAAGTGTGACTGTGGAGGAGGAGGGAATACTTCTTTAATTACATTGGCTTTGAAGCTAATATAGTTAAGTCAGTATGAAAAATTATGCGCAGACTATCCCTAAGGTCTAAATTGAAACAATTCCTATTGAAGAAAAAGTCCAATAGAGAAAACTGTTGACAAAATGGTGTAAAAAAGTATAAAACTCCCAGCTTCCCACTCAGTGCATTTTGCCCAGCTAAAACTGTTGTATGTGGCAATGCTGTGTGGCTGAACATCTCTGATGGCTTAGCTGAAGGGAAGACAGCTTGACAGAGCTTATCTTGGAACTTTATTTTGGTTCCCCTGGGGTATTACTTAGAGCAGGATGAGGTGATAGCCTGACCCCTAAAAGAAAAAGTGCACCACTGCTTTACAAAGATACCTGAGGTTGCTAATTGGTTACTTCTTGACACTGTCAAGAAAGTCAAACAATTGCTGCTCGTGATCTTTACCTGACCACATGTAAGGCCCCAGAATTTGCCCGATTAGAGCATTGGAGGACTTTTGCATTAGCTGTTGGGTTTCCCCACAATCTTATGAACTTCTCACAGAAAATCAGATCAAAAAAATATCCCCAAATGATTCTTAGTCCTTGTTTTTTTCAATGCATAGTAGAAAAAAAGTAATGGTGGGAACTTTCCTCAGTTTCTAATAGTCTCAACTGCTTATGTCACCAGAAGCATTAATTTAACCCCATCTGGGGGAAGAAGGTGTGTTTGAAATGCCTCCCTTTCCCCAGGGATGGTTTATGCACAGAACCAAACCACCCCCAGGCATATGTTGATGGCCAGGCACAATTCCATTCTGGATCTAAGTCCAGGAGAGAGCAGATGCTCTTCCCTGACAGCCTTGGCTATCAGGGGACTGCAGATATCCTGATGTGCTCTGCCAGCTGCATGACACACATCCATCCATGCTGGGTTGGCATGGAAAGCTGCATCAGTCCTTGCTACCTCCCCTGGTCTGCAAATTACACTGGAGTTTAAGCTATCAAAATCTTCAGTTGTGCATGGGGAAAAATGACCTCTTTCTCCTCCCCTGAACCTCAACTGTTTACAGCAGGTACTGAGTTCATGGGAACACATGATCCCAGATATAGACTCTCTTGCACAAAACTCATGGCACAAATACAGAAGCTTCATTATTTTCTTTGTATTGTCTCTCTTGTAGGCATCTGAGTTTATTTAAACTGTGCACATTCAGGCTGGTACCTTCCGCACATCGCTCCAGGGAGACCAGTGTACCATGCCTCAGAGATGCCCTGCTTTTGACCATTTTTTCCTTACTGCAAGGGATGGTCTTCTGCCAGAGGAGCTTCAGAAAACGCTTCCCCCACTCTCCAAGGCAGTCAAATATGAGGACAGGAGGGGATGGCTTTCTTTCCAGCCTGCATGTGAAGATATTAATCAGAGGGCTGGTCCCCTGCTGCCAGGTGCACATGACCATCCTCTTACAATTCTTTTCAATCTATTAGACAGCTGTCATCCAACTCAGACCCCAAATATCCATCTTACTTCTGAAGTGTCATCTTTGAAACAGGCTGTCGTGCTTCTTTGGGAAAACAACCTCACATTGCAAGTCACACACTAAACTCTCCCACCCTGGCAAGCTAGCACCAGTGTTTGACCTTTGCTGCCTTTCTGCTTTGCAGCTGGGGACTTGGAGAAAGGGGTGAGAAGGGAAAGTGGGGGCAGAGGAGTTGTGCTGGAGCTCAGCTCAGCTGGCCGCTCTGTAGAGCTGCTTTTATTTAGGAGCCCTGAAGTATGGTTTTTGCTACATCGTGCCCTCACTGGCAAGGGAATGTCTGCCTGCCTTTGTAAATAGCTGGAGGAACAGTAAATATTTGTTTTTTCTGCTGTCTGAGAAAAGGAAAAAACTCGATTTGATGTTCACTTCTTAAAAAGTTTGTACTGGGTGAGGGCCCTTGTGGAAGTCAAAGATGGAAAATGTGAATTTCCATATAGGAATCTGAGCTCAAACATCAGATTGTACAGAAAGGAGGAAAGAGTGGTGGAAAGATGGCAAGGAAGAGAGTTGGGGGGGATGTTAATGCCTTCTCACAGTGTGTTGTACAGTTAATGATTTTGAGCAGACAGATCACCAAGATCCTCATGATCTCCACTTGAGCATCTTAGAACACTGTGCAAAGAAGGAAATGACCACACAGAGAGGAGAAAGGAGCACCTCTGAAACACAGAGCACCATCCAAGAGTGTAGGCAGTGTGTGTCCCGGTGGCTGGCACTGCAGAGATGAATAGCCATAGAGCATATTGCCGTCATACTGCAGAGAGACTAAGCTGGGGATTGTCCAGCTCTTTCCAGAGGACTCTCCAAATCTTATCACTGAACTATAGCCTCCAAACCAGCCTGACCATTTTAAATATTGCATTGCAGGTGAGGGCTTAGAAACACTTCCCATTTCTGGCTCTGCTTCCTGATGAGTTTATGTTGCCTCTTCTTCCTCTTCCACTCCTTGCTTGTGTCCCCCTTTGCAGCGCTGTGGGGAGCTGCTGTCCTATCTACAAGAGAAGAGAGGAAATTCCCAACAGAGAAACATTTCTGAGGCCACAGGAAACAGCATCTCTTCGTCAGCTCCCCACACTCAGCAGTGATGCATACCTGGGAGCACAAGGCATGTTTATTACCTACTATATGCATGATCTGGGAGATTTGTTTGTGCCACAGTAAAAAGTGGGGTCAGGCCCAAGAGAATGGGAGCTGTGATCTATGGATGCATGCCCAGCTGCTGGGATTAGAGGTGCCTTGTCCTCAGCAACTTTAAGCAGAGAGTTCAAAGGCAGACACACATCAGGACACTAAAGCAGCCACCCTCCAGAGCAACTGGCTTCAGTCTGGCTGCCCCTGCAGGGAGTTTAAGGAGTCTCCAATCCAAATGTGCCAGAACAGATGACCTGGGTTGGCTTAACCCTTGATTAGAGTGGACTGGTGGTAATAAAAAGACTATTTTAATTTTTATAATGCTATAAATATACATGATGCTATGCTATTTAAAAATGTAGTGGAAGTTTACAGAGTTCGAAGCAAAGCTTTCCATGAAAAGACCCCTGTTGGTACAGGTACAAGTGCTGATCCTCATGGTCCAGAGTGAGTGCAGCATGGGTTCTGCTTGATGGCTTCCCAGGAGGGAAGGTTGTGCTTCATATGTAATATCAGTGATTTTTAAGGAAGCATTTGTTTTAAGACCATCTGTACTTTGAATTAAAGTTGGAAAGATGCAACACAGCAGTTGCAGGCTTGTGAAAGCAGTGTAAGAAATACGGCTTTAAGTGAGGTTCACAGTCCCGAGTTCTGGCCTGCTGGTGGTGGTGGCCCCACTGGAGGTTTGAGTAGCCCAGGCATCCAGATCAGCTCCCACAGTCTTACACAGCCTTGGCTAAATAAAGGGACCTCATCGGCTCATTTTGCTGCTATACTGCTTGTTCCCATTTCAAGATCACTGATGACTATGTTAAATAATATGATCCCCTGGTACTAAACTTCGTTGTATCTCACTAATGGTGTTTCACCATAATGAAATTGGCCATTTATTCCTCACATTATCTGCAGCCTCACTCTAGTTTATGATGTTGCTTTGCCTCTGGCTACTTAATTTATGCAATTCCATCTTAAGAAAGACTTTGTCAAAAGTTCTGTAGGAATCCAATAGCCTGTAGCAACCAATTCTCCATTGCCTTTTTATCCAAATAAGTCCAATAGACCAATGAAACATAATTTTCCTGTGTTGAAAATTTGTTTCTTAGACTTCAGCATATCTCAATCAGTGGCACTGTAATTAATATTTTAAATTTTCATTACAAAACTTCTTTATCTGAGTAAAATGTATTGATTTGTATTTCCTGGGATGAGTAACCCTAGTATTTCTGAAAATGTTAGACTTGATGTTTGCTGTCTTCCATGTAACTAATTTTATTGAGACAATACTTATTTTCCTTCAAAATTTCTTTCTTAGGTGCCTTCAGAATTTTTTAACTTGGGCCATCAGAGACTTGTGATTTACAGCTCTTTAATGTAATGCATTTATTCTAGCATCTTTTCTTTTGACACATCAATTCTTGACAGCATCCCATCTTTATGTGCAGGTTGTTAGCCTCACATATAATTAAGGTTATCCAGCATCATAAGATCTTATTTTTAGTTACATAAGACCTTTTCTGGGCAGAGATTTTTCATGGTTGCTCAGTCTTCCTTTTTTGGGTTACATGTATTTGTGACTGTTTCATCCAAAATGATGTAGCAGTCTTCAAGAATGAAGCCAGAAAAAAAATATGCCTTTGTCCATGTTAAAAAATAACAGTGCCCTTTTTCTTTAAATATTCTGTATCCAGCATGCTGTGGAAATAGGACTTGAAATTGAACACTTGGATAGTTGCTGAGTTGGAAATGTGCCCTTTGCCTCTTCATGAACCTGCCCCAAATCCGACCTCCAAAACCTGTAGTTTGCACATGCCTACTGGGAATTACTTGGACTGTAGAAGCAATGTTCCTCCAAGAGTCCATCTGTCCTGGGCATGTTTGATGCCCCAGGCTATGCAGAATTTGCTGTACAAGGGCTGTAGCCACAGGGAACCAACTTTCAGTGGCTGCTGGGGTAGCAGATTTGCACAGGAGCCTGGTGAGGGTTGGAGCTTCACCTGTGAACTGGTAAAAGCAAGAGATAGAGGGAAACTGGGCTGGGATCTGTAGAAGAGTGAAAGACTGAGACCCAATGAGCAAACAGGCTGGGCCTGGAAGATGGTCTGGGTGAGGGAAGTGGGATGAGGGAGTTATGCTGGGACGGGGATTGTGGAGATGGAGACTGTATCCAGGTGATGGTGTGATCTCCCCCTCCTGGTCACCAGTGCGGCATTCAACTTCCTTCATATGCTCTATTTCTGTTTACAGTCAGTGGCACTCATAGGGAACAATTCAGCTGACCTATATGAAGTGTCTGCTTAGGATGAATCATGCACCGGGACTGCTGTGTTTTCTCTGCCTTGACTACAAAAGGCTCATCAGACAATTAGCTCAGATGGACACCTCTGTATTTGATCAGATGGGGCCCCGGGCTCACAGCCTGTGGTAGGGATGTCAGCTACCAAATGCCCTGGGTGTTTTAAGCCTTCAGAGACTGATGAGAACTGGGGATCTGCCTGTACTGCAAATCCTCTGCAGGGTATCTCTCCATGTCACAATCTGACCCCCACACACCCTGGAGGCATTGCTGGATCCTTGGTCCTTCCCTCCATCTCTTCCCCTGGGGTTGACTGGGGCTGGCAGGTGAGGGTCTTGTGGGAGGACGATCCTCAGTAGCTGAGGTTGGGTGGGTGGATAGATAATGGTGGAGCCATTTGGGGACACCGCAACCCTTGGATGTGGGTTAAGGAGGATGTAGGGATGCTCAGACTAATGAGATAGGGTGTCTTGGAGGCAATGATGGGACGGGGGCAGCAAGACTTGGTATTGAGTCTGAGGAAAGGATCTGGCATGGGACACCAGTAAGGGAGCGAAGTATGTCTGGGAGAACAGAGACCATGAAAGGATGAGGAGATGGGGAACCCAACCGTGCAGTCAGCAGAGCGAACACCAAGGAGAAAGAAAATACTGAAATGTGATTTATTGTTAGTGCTCCCCACCTTGTGCAGTGAATAAAAGAGGGCCCTGCAGGGAAAACACTGTGTAGCCACATAGTTAACACATAAGGGAGCAAACTAATGGTTGCCTGCAGATTACTGCCTTTTCGTAATTTTTCAGTGCTTGACTTTGCACTGTCATTTTAATAAGTTTTTTTATGTGTCAGTTGTATGTACTCTGCTATAATGTTTCTGCAATGAGTGATGTGCACTGTCATTTTTGTCTTGTTGCATCTCACAATGTTTCTGTGTTTAATGCTTGGTCCAAAAAGCAACTTATCTTGCCAGCCCTTTGCTGCTGTCCCACCAACAGGTATGAGCTTGAAGGAAAATCTGAATCTCTGACCCTTCTGCCTAGAGGCAGGAACATTGCCCACTGAATTGCACTGCCACTTAATGCCTTATGCTGGATGCAAATGCTCACGTGATTTACAGAGCACATACTAGAGCAATAAAACACAGGCAAGGAAATCAAAGGCATATTTCTGCTCTGTTTTTGTATTACCAGTTGTGTTTAATGCAGTGCACTTAAAATGCCTCTAGAATACATTAGAGTGTTTTTGATGGTAATTTTAACTGCCAAGCTATTGCCTGCCTCACTGGGATCCCGTCTCATCTTCACATCCATACACTCCTTGTCTCCCTTCACCACTAATGGGAAAAGGGTGAAATGTGCTGCCAGCCTAGCGAGAGCAAAGCCTCAGGAGTTTGGAGTCATTCCTGGGTTGTTCAATATCACCCAGGAGACGAGGCTCTCGCCTGTGCAAGGAACATCACCAGGTTAATGAAGAAGGACTGACACTGACCTACTATTTTCTTCTTTTGGCAGACCTCTCTGAATCACATGGCGCAGAAGTTTGGGTTCATCTGGTGATTTGAGAACTAGGTGCCCTGATACCAAGCAAGGCTGGCCAGAAATAGAGATAAGAGACTGTCAATATCTGCTTTTCCCTTCATGCACACAGAAGCTTGTGATTAATGTTTTAGATTCAGGTAACTATTGCCCAGGGACCACCATTTTAATGGAAGTGCCAAGGCTAGGGCTTAACCCCCAGTACAGCTTTTGCTGGAAATAAGCCTGCCCCCAAAATACCACAGACTAATAAAAATATTGCACAGCAATTCATTTTTAAAAAATCCCATGAAAGAGACATTCTTAAAACCAAGGAAAAATCCCCTTTGGGGGCTTGCAACACAAATGTTACTCTGTTAATGCACAAAATTCAGAGTAAAACTGACTAGAAACTGAAGTGAAAGCCAGGCGTCTGTTTTCATTGTCCATCAGAGAGAAATGCCAAGGAACAAGCAAAGAGCAGAAAGTGAAAGGCAAATTGGATTCTGAAAAGCCTTGGAAGAATAAACATTTGAGGTATCCTCAAATCAGAGTATGCAATGTTTAGCATGCCAGCATCCATTCAGGTTAATTGGACTAAAGTCCTGTGCCATCATCTGTGTGAATAACCAAAAATCACAATAGACGAGAGAGTGGTACCCACAATGTCAAAGGAGAAAAATACAAATGCAGATGCGATGGGACTAATAGGATTTGTACCTTCACAGATAGTAAAGATGATGCCTGCATGCACTGGTCAATTGATTGCAGAGAAAGCATTTCTCACCTGCACAGTGCTCCCAGGAGTCCCAGAGACCAACATCTCCTGCATAACCAAGCTTTCAGGCTATACTGGGCACTTTTAGTCTGTGCTATGCATCATTAGCAGGTACATTAGGAATTGCACAGGAAAACAGTTCCACATGGTGTAAAACAGATCTGTGAGTGGCAGAGAGGGTCTGTCTATGGCAATGCAGAGAGCACGGTGTAATCTAGTGCCTCTCTGAGCACCAGAGAGAGCTGAGATGTGGCAGGGCTGGATACCAGCTCTCGAGCATGGTGACTGTGCTAGGATGTCTGGAGATCTGAGGAGGCAGGCAGGGTCTACCACAAGAGAGGGGCATGTTACATGAAAGTCACTTAACCTAAGGATCTTCAGCAGCAATTCTGTTATAGCTAGCAATGAAGAAAGGAATAAAATTTAAAGAAGAAAGTGTCTTGCAGTAAACAGAGTTTTAATCATCATGGAAGTGAGGCGGACAAAAGGACTGGCTAGCTCAAGGAAATGGTCTGAACTGAGTCAAGCTCAACAGTGATTAAAAGCTGCTACAACTTCATGGCAGCTCAGGGGATATATGAGATGTGCTGATAGATCTCAGACCACAGGCATCAACATCTCTGTAGCACCACCTAATTGGCTCCCATGTTGGCAGTATCAGCAGTGATGCCACGGTTTAAAGGGGTTGCAGGGAATAAATCCACTTCTCTGGCTGGGGAACAAGCTGGGGTGCTCTGGCAGAGCAGGAAATGGAGGCATAGACAAGTTTGTCATGCCAGTGGCTTTATTTTTCTTGCTCTGAGGAGAAATAAAAGCTCCCACCAATTCCAGCCATGAGCCCAGTCCTGCTCAGAGAACTGAGATCTTTCCAATAAAGAAAGTCAACAGCAAAGCAAGAATTTGTAGCCCTGTTCCTCTAATTGCAAGGTTCTTCCTCAGCCCCATTAATTTCCTGTGAAACTGAGAAGTTTAGTCAGCATTAAATCTGGGAGTGTTGCCTTCCATTGGGGCTCTCTGTTATGCAGCAGAGAGATTTTTGCTGTGAAAAATACTTTATTGACATTGATACAATATATACATTGCAAAAGAGCATTCAGGATAAAGTATTTCTCTGTTTCAGTGGGGAGACATGTTTGCTATACAGATGACTGGAGTAAATCTGGCCTCACAATTAAAATCTGTTTAGAGTTTGTAGCAAAGTGACTGATGGATTAGGCTCAGTGCTCCATCAATCCCCCCTCCCCATGCCTCTCTGTAGAACAACATTGATGGCAGGTCATAAATTGCCATTTGTACAAAGTGCAGGAACTCTTTAAGTATCGTTTTATAGCTAGTATATATATTCCAAGTGGCTGGCAAAATGCAAAGTGCTTGGGGTCTTTAAGTAGCAAGGGCAATAGACCGTGGGTAGCAAGCAATACCTTTCTATTTGTGCCAAGGATGCACTGTCATACAGGAATGTGGATATTGTTAATATTCTGGTAAATCCCTTATTTGCTGCACACACAAAATTCAGGTCCTTTCCTAAAGAGAGTGGGGCACTAAACAGGGTTTCCTGGCCACATTCCTGCCCAGTTAATTACAGTCCCGCTCTTTAAATCTCCCTAACACTTCAGATTAGTGCAGGTTTTCACTTTGCTTTTTTGCCCTGTACTCTTGCATAATTTCAGTGGACACCACTGAAAAGCTACTTTGTTCTTCTCCACAAGTTATTTCTCTCAAGGCTGGTGAAAAATTACGTGTTACATAAAGACAGGTGGGCTCTACCATTTGTGAATTATTTCAGTGGTGCTTACCACCATGCTGGAAGGGGCCTATTGCTCATCAAACAATGTTAAAACTAAAAGTAGAATAGAAATGTAAGATATTAAGGTAAAAGCACTGCAATGACAGTAGCCGCATGCCATGGACAGGGAGGGCAGGCAGAGGTGTGGAGCAGAATCCTGATGCAGCCCTTTGACTCACCAAGCAGAGGAGCATCCCGAGCAGCCCTGAGCAGGGAGAGATGGCCTGGGCACCTCCTTTGCTGCAGCAGGACCGTTACGTGTCCCCACAGCCCCACCTCCCCCCCCAACTTAGCCTGTTCCTAAAGGCAATCTTAGCCAAGAAGGCACCTTTGCAGTGTCCCTGTAGTGTAGAAAGCTCCAGCACATGACCACAGGCTACTGCCCAGCCAGAGGTGGATGCTAGCAGTACATGTGTCTCCCTTGGGAAGACACAAACCAGGCTGCCAAGCTGCATATCTTCTGCCCTGCTGTACAGAGACCATGGAGAGTCTCCTCAGCTGCCAGAGGGAAGAAGCCTGCAATGGAGGAGGATGAGCCCCAAGGAAACCTCTCCTTTCAGGGCTCACTATGTAGAAGCAATGCTCACATTGCCAGGAAATGTCCCTGCTCTCACCCGAGATGTAAAGCCAAGAGTAAACTTCCTGGTGATCAGAACCTGAATCACAAGATAAAGAGCTTTTCAAAAGTACCTACCAAAGGAAGAGAGCACAATGGGCTGTGGGTACCAGCAACTCCTGTTGCCTCCTACCGGGGAGGCACAGGAAGGAGAGCTTCAGAAGGTTGTGGTTCAGATCCCATGGGTTTAGTGAGGCAGTGATGTTCTGTTGAACTCCCTGGTGCTTCCGCATGGAAACGGATGGGTTCAGCTCAAAAGCTCAGTGCTTCTAGGCATATTGTCCCTGGATTTGCCCCTAAAGCTGAGCATGACCTCTACAGCTTCCCCATGGGGTAACCACTGTGGTTTCCAAGGTGATAGAAAACTTCAGGGAAGTTCTGCATCTTATCCTTTCTGTGATTTATGGCTTGAAGGTTTCCACTCTTGTAAAAAGTAGTAGTGATAGTCCAATCCCTTGTAGTTAAGAAGCAGAGATTACTAAACACTAGTGTAAATTAAAAAGAGGAGGACAAGTCCTTTTCCCAGTCTGTAGACTCTGTAATAGTGAGTAATATTTTCTTTGAGGTACAGAGAGCAATTCTCCTCCCTGACCTGTTATGGCCTGACAACAGCAGCAAAGCTTAACTGAGGAATAAACAAGGAATTATTTATTTGTTCTTGGCTGAATTAATTCCTGGCTTGGAAACTCAATGCAAAAATCAGGCTATTTTCACATATGCATTGTAGTAAAATAGTATCAGGCTGAGCCATGCCTGGCAGTGCCTCATGCCTCAGAATTAGGAGGGAACCATTATATTTGGAAATAGGTAGAATCCCATTATGGCACTGGAAATTGCCCTTACAACAAGATGCAGTAGCCTCCAACAGCCAAAAGCCCAGGAAACCCAGTGCCAGAAAACCCCATCTGCTTTCCTAGAATGCCAGTCCAAGACATAATCATGGTTGGTGTTAAAAACATATCTGCAGAAAAACATGAAAACTGAGTTTTAGACACTGTCACTTATTAGCCAAGCTCAACTTCTCAGGAGCACACTGAAATCTGTTTCCAACAAATGTATCTCTTGTACTATTAATATACTGGCTCGCATTTTTTTTTAAAAAAGGATCACTCTTTCTGTTGTTAGATGAACAACTAAAACACAGGCCTGAACACCTCCTTACACTCTTTGTTACAGAGAAGGCTATACAGATGACACACACATGCATGCAAATGTCTGCTGGCAAATACCTGTCTTGCGCTGAGGAGGTTGGGGAGCAGAGGGCTCCAGGACTCCAGTGATGGGTCTCAGGCACCAGCACTCTTGCACCAAGCACCTGCATTTACTGCTATTACTTGATGTGAGAATGAAAATAATCAACTTGCTGTGCTGCTTTCTCATCCTACCAGAGTCAGCTACATTCTAATAAAAGGAAGAAGTAAGAAAAAAGGAGGCAGGTCGTGAAGGGACCAAGTATGCAGAAGGACTTGTACAAGGGCAGATTAAGAGGTCTTCCAACCAAAAGCTCACAACTATAGGATGCTGTGCATTCATCTACGCCTTTGGTTAATAGACAGAAAGCAGTTAGCCAGTCAGATGCTGGTTGCTTTTAATGCCATGCTAAAACCATACAGCAAAGAAAAGGCTATGCAACACTGACCTGTGGGCTCCCATCTGTTGTAGAAAGTTAATGGGACCTGGTAGCCAAATGGTCTCAAACACAACAAGAGGCTTTGAAGATTCCCTATAACACACAAATATCTTATATAGTCACTTAGGTCCAGCTTTGCTAAAAACCACATTAACAATGCTGGCAAATGTCTGGAAGAGCCTTTGCACTTTCCATTGCTACCGTTGAGGGAGCCAAAGCAGTCTTTGTAACAGTGGGAAATTTGGGCCAAAAAGGCATTGGACTGTATTTGACATCAGGTACGTTAGTTCATTTTTTTCAGTTGATTGACACTAAAGGGACCAGAGTGAGGCTTACAATGGCATGTTGTTGCTGCTGCTGCTGTTCATTTTGGGCTATTAGCATGAACAGAAACAGCCATTCTGTGCTGATGCCACAGGATTTTCCAGCCATCTGTAACATTTAAGCCCTTCTCAGTCCACTATGAAAAATAGCTCAGGGAAGACAGATAGGGGAACAAATCCTTTGGCTCCTCTTAGCAGCTAGGAGAAGATGATAAGGCTTGGAGGGAGGGATTGCAGATGCTCTTCTCTCCTGTAATGCTTCACTTCTATGAACCCAGTGGGGCAGAAATCTGACTAAAACCCCCTATTACATCCGTAGTTGCAAGTAAAAAGTTAATCTTTCCCGCCTGCCAGTGCCCAAGAGCAAGTGCTCCAAGGGAGGAAGGACTCTATTCCATCTACTCAGGTAGGGGAGGAAATGACTCTTTGACTATTTCCATTTGTATGGATTCCCTACCCATACTGCTCTGCATGACAGGGCAATAAAACACTATAACGTTGGATTTCAGATCTGTAAGATTCAAAATAATTTCTTTTTAATTGCAGAAGACATTCATGTTTGGGGGCCACAGTTAATTAACTGCCCCCTCACCATGTCTCCCTGGATGCAGGTAAAGGGACAGAATGGCTTCTAACTTGGAGCATATTGTGTTTACTCATGTCTTGCTGCTCACCTGGGAGGACCAAACGATTTCATTGATCTTGGTCCTTGCTTTGCTAAGCACTTTTAGCTTTCATCCTATAAATTTTTGCTGCAGATGATATAAATCATGGAACACAAGGAGCCAATATAGACTGAAAGCTTGACAATGACAACTGTTCCAGAAGACTTTGGGGTGAAAGATGATGGTCAGGGCATTATTAGAGCAGAAGAAGTTCCTCTGGTAAATCCTCCCTGTATGGATGTTAATTGAGGTGAATAATTAGCTGGATTAAGAGAGCAAAAGCAGGTGATTCTGTGGGGATTAGAGGAACATCCACAAAGGAATATCTCAATTGATATGCCTAGCCATAAGTGGAGTTTGGTAGATGGGTGTCCAGAAGCTATTACCTATAGGACATCCTCATCAGTGAATGAGAAAGGAATTTGATGGGTTGACTGTCTCATCAGGCATCCTGGGAAACTGGAGATTTAACTCTTTGCTGGTACTAGTATTCTGGATTTTCCTCAGATTCTGCATGTGTTCTTCCTCTGAGTAAGTTTTCTGTCCTTGCACAGCTAATGCCAAGGGCCAATACCTTTAGCTTTATGATCACCAGGATTGCAGTGAAAACTGGCTTCTTTTGGAGGCACAGATTCACTACCAGCAGGAGGAGGAGGGCCTGGTGCCAGGCAAGTGCTGGCTGACAGCAATGGTTCCCTCCTCTTAGCAAAAGGTCCCAGAAGGCGTGACATGAGATTTTGTCTGGCCTCCAGGGCTGAAATTCTGGCAAGTCTCTCAACACTAGATATTTCAGGTGGTCAGAAAACATCACTGAAAATGTAGAAAATCTTGCTTCTTATTAACCTGCCTTTTTCAGTAATGACTGTGCAGTAGCCCTGGACAGAGACATATGGTTTACAGTAGAATATCCATCTCCATAGATTTCTTTTCCATAGTTATTTATCATATTTGTCCTTTTTCAGCAGCACAACCATCAGTTATACACAATGTAAAAGAGAAGGCAATAACACGCCAAATGCTGTGCTCTTGTCTTGCCAGCACTGGGGCTGCTAATGGGACCATCTGGCTCCAGGGCCCTGTTTATTACAATGAACACAAAGGGACACCTCAGGGTGAAGGGTAAAATCCCCCGTAATGGACAATTGTGAAATAGCAGGCCCAAAGCAGGATGGTGGCATTTCTGTGCCAAGCACTCCTGGCTCACACGTGTGATATTACAGAAAATGTTACAGATCTGTTTTCCCCTTCTGCCCCTCAAAGATTTCATCACAGTGCCTCTTAAGGTTGATATCAACCACATCATTGCTAGTAGTTTATCATTCAGAGGCTGCACATTCTCCTTAGAAATCCCAAGGCAAGGTATCATAAAACCAGCCCAGTTTTTCCATCTTCTGTTACTTGTCAAGTGGTTCTTCCATACCACTTGTTAAAAGGCCACTCAGCCCTTCTGTTTCTCCTCCAACAGTGTCCAATTCTTGCTTTACTGAGGAGCTCTCTTCCTCTCTTCCCACACTGAGCTGGGCAGCAGACAAGCTTCACCACTCCCCAGCCCTGGCTCCACGGCTCATCAAGGCTACAGGCAAACATCCCTGCTGCTCTCATAACTCTGTTTTCTCCAGGAAACTAACAGCATTTCTGGAACCTGTTTTTTATGGGGGAAGCTGAGAGAAGGAGAGAAGGAGCATCTCAGCCTCTGTGTGACAGAAAAAGGCTAGCAGTATTTCTACCTCTGCAGGGATATCTTTCAGGGCTAGGACAACAAAGCTGATCAAAACAAAATAGTCATATCCCTTGTTTTAGTTTGTCCTTCACTTTTCCAGTGTTTTTTCTGGGTTTCTTGAAAAACTACCTGCAGATATGCCATGATCCTGGTGACCTCATTTTGGTGCCATCAGCATCTGTTGTTCTTAGAGCTCTTCTTCTGCTATTCTTTCTTGTGTGTCCATACCCATACCTTCCTAGTCATCCTCCACTCAGACCAGTCTTACTGTTTCTCTCACAGTTCTCTACACTGCAACCACTACACAGTTGTTCCTTAAACTACACTGGGTGCCTGTCCTGTTATTTATGTGCTGGGGCAACCTCAGTCAGTGGTACAGCACCTTCTCCTACTCCAGTCTGTGACCTCCAGGCTTTCCTGCGGATAGATCCCTGCTATTGACTGTCCCATTTCTCTTCTGTTCAGCCTTGAGTCTTTCCAAAGCAGAGATTGCCATCATGATGATATTCTGGTGTCTGTTAGTAGTGGTCAGGATGAGACATGGCTCTAGCCACGATCCATATATGCAGAGGTGAAAGGTATTAACCTCTCCTGGCCAGGTGCTAGCTCTCATTTCAAGCTTGGTTAGAGTTGCTGCTCCATCACTGGTGGCATCTCAGACTGCTTCCCAGAGAGAAAAAGCCAACAGGCTTTTTCCCCTGCCCCCCAGCTGCAATCTGCTGTTTATTTGGAAGAACAGAAGGAACAAAATAACTGACAGTATGAGAAGAGGCAAAAACCCCAAACACTACACAGCCTGACTGAAACTAAAATTCTGGGTGGTTAAACTGGGAGAAACTGGACTCTGGGAGAAACTCTGAGGCACAAGATGAAGAAAGCAAAATCTACTGCCAAGGAAGGCAGAAGACTACAGGAGACATTTAGATAACAGGGGAAAAAAACCCCAACGCTGCAAGCCGAAGAGAAAGGGAGAGAGACCATATATGAAGATATTTCTGAACATAAGGCTTGCTTTTGCTGTGCATGTAAGGTCACTTCCCAGCTTTCTTTCTAAGCATTCGGTTTGTCCATTGGTGTTCCTCTGTGGACCATCAGTTGCAAGACCAGGGGGAACATTTGAGCATAGTCTTGGTCTTGGTAATGCAAGCATAAGAGGTGGAGATTCTCCACCAAATCTGGGAGAATTGCTCTGGCTTTACATCCATACAAGTAAGAGCAAAATCTTGCAGAGGGAGACTTCATATAACAAATAGTTCCAGATTAAACTGAGTCAGATACTAAGCAGGAGGCAGGTGTGACATACATCTAAGCAGTGGCAGACAGCCAGTCTTTAGGGGGAGAGGGTTTATTGCCAACAAAACGAAAAGCCCTAGGGAAGAGAGAAGACAAGAGTCCATTTTAGAGAACTAAGAGATTTCTGGGAATGGGGATGGGCTGGGGTAAGCCCCAAAACAGAGTCTGAGAAAGAGGCGGATGAGAATGAAGTCCACCCAGGAAATTTGGGTGATAGAGTAGTGTTGGAAACTTTGAGGCTAGAAAATAATAATTTTATGATATTTTATTTACCCCTAATCCACATGGCCTAAATCTATTGGAAAGCACCTTGTTTGACATGTCTTTTGCAGTATCACAAGAATGCTCTTGCTCTTTGCCTTCCAAACTGGGCTAAGTCATACCCAGGTCTAGACTCACACCAAGCTGAAGGCCATCCAGCTGACAGAGTCTGATTTAGCTTGAGATGGAGATAAGGGAGGGAGACATTCACCACTGTACCTATTGCCTGGTGATGGAGGAGTGAAAGAAGTCCTGGTGGCTTTGCTGCTAACAGACCTGTGCCCTTTTTTGTGTAGAGCAAACCTTGTTAGACAGTGTTGGTGGAAGGAAATCACTCTTGACTAGAAAGGGGCTTTCCTTCAGTGTAGTAATGTGAGTTTTTTGTTAGCTGGAATTTCTGTTTTCCTCTGCCTGAGAACCTCCTCTCCTCCATGCAATGCTGGTATGGGAGGAAGCTGTTTTGTCATTTAAAAGAGAGAAACAGATGGAATATGTGGCAGTGTTAAAAAGCTTCAGCTTGTTGCCATGGTAACTGAGTGGGATATATTTTTTAATTATTATTTTAAATTTTTCATTGTCTTCATTAAAGGTAACAATGATAGCAGAGAATAAACAAAGTGATGTCCTGCTGTGCAAATCAGTCCCTCAATAAATAAAATTAAAGGAGTGCTCTGCATTGCAAATGATGATACAGTCACCAGAACGGTGGAAGGACTGCAGGTTATCTGAGGATGATGAATTATGCATGCTGGCACATTAAGGACACGGCAGCATCATTTGGTACCTCTGCCGTATAACTTCTGCTGGGTGGGTTTGGACAAGGCTGCTGGAGCACTGGACAAAGACCCAGCCCACTTGCATCAAGGAATTGTCCAATCAGCCTTAGGGGTCAGGAGCGAAACCTCCTGAACATTCATCAAATAGAGCCTTGGCCAAGCAAGCAGGTGCAGTAGCTGTTAGCTCCCTGTGAACCACTGCACTCTGAGATGAAGGATGTCTGACATCCTGAACTGATTGTCTGAGGAGTTATGCCTCAGTGAATGATGAGTGAGTGTCTTCCACCCAAGATATCTAACTTCACCAACTTACTACACCTCATACTTATTGGTAGCACTCTGCCCAGCACTGAAATTCAGTTAGCCCTGCTGTGAACCAAAGCAGTTGCTTTTCAGTTCATAGCTACACATCAGTTAAGAATATGAAGGGAAGAAGTACTCCTGGCCATCTGAGACAATAGGATAAATCCAGAGTCTTCTGGCTTGGAATTTGGTCTGGGCACAGAAGTAACAAGAGCACCAATACTAAACAGACTTAATTGTGGTTTTTATGGGACGTCTCATGTTAAGGAAAACACCTCAAGCTGCTTTGACCTTAAATGTTGCCTCAGGCAGAGTTAGGCAGGTGTGGTTAGGCATTGACAGATTAAAGAGGTAGTTACAAGGGGAAGTGTTTAGGTGGCTGAGTGAAGAACAAGCCACCTTCGGAAGGAAATGTTTTTCTCTTGATGAGCCCAAGGTCAGTGAAGAGAATGTCTGAACATGGCTCTAATTTGATCAAGAGATTACATTTCATGATAACAAGTTCATACACAGAAAAATCCCTGTTATTACTTCTTGTGACTGTGTTTGTTATTGCTGATGGAACAGATTAAAAATATGTCAAAGCCTGGGGAGATTGTCTCTGGGGATGAAAGTAGGCAGAGGTCCTCCAGCTTTCCTGCCTTTGCCCCCAGCCCTAGTCCTTTCCCAGACTTTCTGCATGCACAAGCATCCAAGCGTGAGGCAGAGACAGCTCAGATGTGGGATCTGGGGCATAGGCAGCTGCTCCCTCTTCCCTCAGCCAGCAGAAACGAATGTGGTCTAAATTTAACAACTTCTGCTCCCTACATATCCAGTGAAGTCTGAGTCTCCAGGGGCTGTGGCATTGCCACCAGCAGGGATGGGACAGTACACCTAGCTCTCCCCAGTCTGGGAGCCCTGGGTTTGCTGGGCAGCTCCAGGCACAAATTCCCTTAGTTAAATAAATGGACAAGGAAATCCATGACCCGCTGTCTTTGGTGCATCCCCACTGGGATGAGAGTGAGTAACTATCAGTAAATGATCATCTTTTCCCCTCTGCAGATATTTCTATATTGACAGGACCAGGTCAATTATTAAGGCAGAAACAGTCTTCGGAAGATGAGAGTTATTTCTGAAATCGTATAAGCAAGAATGAATCTCATAGTTTTTACTGGCTTTACTAGTAAGCAAACTGGCTATTCCAAGTACAGGAATGAGACAGACTTGTCCAAGGGTCCTCTCCAGTCACTGTGTGGGTCCTACTTTATTTGCCCCTATAAGTGGTCACTGCATGTTAAGCAGCCAGAAAGCAGCTCTAAGCAGCTCTCCTTTCTCCATATCCAGAAATGAGGAGGTATCTGCCTGCTCAGTTTCTCATGACTACAAATGCACCGGCCAGCCAGACCATATCACTCCAGGATTCTTCCTGATGCAAGGGGAATAGTGTTATCCATTTTGATAGCTGTTCACATGTCATTTAATCCTGACTCTTTTAGTAGGTCTAAGTATAGTATTAAGCACAAGAGAAAGTAGGAAATACTATACAATAATCATTAGAGATAGAATATGATAGGAGTATAGGTAGTAGTTTCGCACATATGAGTACCCATTACCAAGACAGCTTTTGTCAGCTCAGCATTAGGTAGGCTAAGTGGAAGTTAAATGTCCAGGAAATATTGGAGGTGTGAGACAAATGACTTGAGGCTTTCCACGGGCAAAAGGTCAGAAGAAATGGCCTCATTGCCAAGAAGCCAGTTGATACAATTTTTTACTTAAGTTATAACATAACTGAGGACATAGTTTAGATAAAGATAAGATGGTCTGATCATAACTATATTGCATGACTTCTGATTTACTTGTGGTATCACATTGTAAGATTGCTAAATATATTTCTTTGTACATATTATAGGAAATTCTATTCTCTTAGAGGAGGTTCCTTCAACCTTTTCTTGCCAATGTCTGTGGGGTCACACAGTGTAGCTGGGTCTAGCTCTTCTGAATGATGTAGTGTCAGTCCTCACACAAAAATCCACGCATCTCTCTTCTCCTTTAATCTAAAAATCCCTTTGATTTCCACCTGATACACATCAGTGCTATGGTCTTTGAGAACTGGCTCAAGGAGGGGATTCAGCTTATATCTGGGAAAGGATGCTTCAATACGTCTCTATTTTATCCTATCCAGCTCATCCTTACAGTGATAGCCCCAGTTACAGAGGGGGTGTTTTTTCCACCTGCTGTACACATCTTCTTACTTGTTTCTTGGTCATGATCTGTTTACCTAGCCACTGGTAACAAGCACAGCAAGGATCACTAGTCTCCCATGGCTGTTGTTGATAGCTTACAGTGACTAATAAAAAAAACCAATAACAATCTGTCAAATACACAGAAATGTACCTTGGGAAAATACCCTCTGTATTCTTGATCCGGTTTCTGTAACCTGATGATCAAGTCATAGCTTCTGATGGGCCCAACACAATTACAGATGTGCCCGTTGCATATGTTAGAATTTCTGGGATCAGGTGGCCCAGGTAGAGCTGTCAGGAAATGGTAACCCATCCTCCCAGTATCTTCAGGACTTCAGAAATATCCCCACTTCACAGTGGGGAAAAAAAGGAAAAACCTTCAGTCTTTCGTGGTTTTTTGGTGAGAGATGACAGAATGGGAGCGGACACTCAAAATAGCTCATGTGCAGGAGACTACAGCACTGACCAGGGATGAGTAAAACTAGAGTCCAGGTTTTCAAACTCAATTGGAGAGGCCATAGTTTTGAAAGCTGGGCCCCCCCATTGAGCGCTACCTCATGTTGAGCATTCTGAGCATTGCATATATTCACTTGTACTGTGTCTCTCACATTTCTCTTAGAAATCCCACTCAGGAGACAAAGAGACTGTTCCCGAGGCTGGTATGTTCTTCTAAAGAAGTTCAGTTTTTCAGAATTAATAATTTGTTACAAAAAAAAACCTTTGGAGTTGAAAAATTCCCACCTAGGCCTGGCTAGAGGGATGCCCAGTAAGCACTAATTATTGCTCCAAAGCAAGGCTGACTTTGAACTTTGACACCACTTTAGGAATTGGTCTTACTCCTGCAGGGAGGAGGAGATCACATACTTTTCTTTCTATGAAGTTAGTTTTAATGTTTTTCTTGTGCATGCATGTTTTATATGTATAAAACATGCATTATACATATAAAAATGTATATTTTTAATATACATATACTATATATGTATTAACACACAGAATCCACATAGAGCTTACCCTTCCCCAAGATCAGCATGCGGTCCCTCTGTTTCAGCATTCCCCTGGAACAATGAAATAAGCTGTAGGGACAGAGATAGATTAGTCTTTGTATAAAAGTTTTTCCTGGTCCTCATTTCCAGGAAGGCCTATCGTGTGCCTCCATCTGCCCTGTGAGCTTGAAGTTTTCCATGTGGACTCATTCCCCAGGTCCTTCCAGCATGGTACTTACAGGGAAGTTCAAATAAGTGAGCTGGGAGAAAAGAATGCATTTTTGATCTCTCTTTTCCCCTGACCAGCTTCAATGAAGGAACAGTTTTCGGAGGGTGGAGCGTCTGACCTGTCTAATTTTGTCTGTAAGGATGCAGATCTATCTTTTCAAAGCTGTTTTCAAAGTGACTCTGATAACAGGACTGCCTACAGATAGGGCTTCAATGATTATTCAAAGCATTAATCAGGGAAAAAATTATGCCAGTTACTGATTAACTAATTACTGCAATCAAATATTCGCTCCTCTCTTTGGAACGATGGGCACGGCACTGGAAAAAAGGCGACAACAACAACAACAAAAACCCTCAACACAAAAAATAGTTGCTTTACTCATTTGTGAGCTGGGGGAGGGGTCCAGCTGCGGGAGGCTGAAGGGGCTGAGGAAGGGCAGAGGGCTCCAGCTGGGGCCACTTCTTGCCCTGTTTTCACTCCAGTGCTTCTTTGCCTGCTCCAGCTTGCAATGTAATGAAAAGCCAGGAAAGAACAGCCAACACTTCATTACGGAAGAAGTGCTGGAAAATGACCCCTACTAATGGCTGCGAATTAGAGATTCAGCAACACCACTCAGATCCCTACTTCTGCCCCCTGCAAACCACAGCAGAGGGTGTGTTCCTGCAGCAGCGGCAGAAGATCCTGTACTTGCAGAGAGGAAACTTCCCAGGAAACTTCCTCCGCCCAGTTCCCCCACTGTGCCCAGTGGAGGGTAATGCAGAGTCAAGTGGGAATACAGGGAGAGGGACAACTGGAGCCTTTGCATCACATTCTGAGGGTATTGCACATACCCCAGCTTGATTCTGAGGAGGTTTGGAAAGTATACATGGCAACAATATGTAAAACGGGCAGGGAGATAAAATAACAGCAAACTGCGTTACTCAGTCTAAAGGCAAATCTTGACTGAGCATCTATCTGTGGAATAGTCTCCCAAGGAAAGGGGTGGAAGATTCTTTGTGGTTTTCTTAAAACAGGCAGCATGCGGTCTCAGTCTATTTGCAGCACTTGCTTAGTAAGGTTAATATGTTTCAGGATCAAGTGGCCTGTAGTACTGCTTCTTCTTCAGAAGTGAAACTTGCATCAATCCTCAAGCAGTAGCACTTTCTATTAGAGGTTAATACTGAAATATTTTGAGTATTCAGAAGCTTTCATACCTCGCTGAGTACTAGTCTAACTGCTGCTCTGCAGGCTGTGTACCTATTCCATACACATCACTACATTAGTTCTCAGTCTGAGCTCTGCAGATTCCTGGGAGTCCACAAACTGCTCATACAGGACTTGCAGATGGTAACAAAGAAACATGAATGTGGTCAGTTGTCTTACATTTGTTCTACAGGAAATAAATAACACACTGGAATTTTTTTAAGGAGCTCATAAACTGAAAAAAATGTTTTCATCCAGTGATGTGGATATTTCATCTCATCTTCAAATTGTAGACATTAGACATACTGACTGGAGACACCAGGGGAAGAAGACAGGTCAGAAAGGCTTTTCCAGTGAAAGGAAATGGTACCACCTGAGAATTAGGTTTGTTTTCTTTGGTAGCTACATTTTCACTGTTTTCAATGTTATGTCTCCTACAGCACCAACACAGGCCTGGAAGGGTGACCAGCTCCAGCTTTCCATGCTTCATCTCCACACTGCATTTTCACAAGTTCCAGTGGCAGTGGGGGCATCCCACATCTGCTGCTTCAGGCACAATTTGGAGACTTAGCATACACACTTGTATCACTGTAAGTGAATCACAGAAAGTGCAGATGCCACTGACAGTAGAACATGGTCTGCAAGACTTTGCTATGGGTCTTATTGTACAAGCAAGGGGAAAAGAAGTGTAAACTTGGCAGTGAGGCACTAGACCGAGAAGCTGAAATCTGCAAAGTATTGCAGGCATTTTGCACTGCAATAAATTACAACCCACAAGTGGTCAGTGCATTATCAGTCCGGGAAGATACAGCAAAACCTCAAAGTTGGACAACATGCTTTGGATATTTTATTTTTTTTTGCTATTAGTTGTGATGTAGGGGTCTTGACATTCTCTTTGGAGGTATTTGAATTTTAGAACAGCTTAAGTTTGTCTGTTAGGCAGAAGTTTAAAAAAAAAAAAAAGAAAAGAAATAGAAAAACCTTAGATGTTAATTGCTATTTATTCAAAATGTAATAACTGCAGAGCCTGAAATTCATACCAGATTCAGAAATGAGATCACACTTCATAATAATTGCTAATTCATACTGTTAGCTCCTTAATGTTTTTTATTTTAAAAATCATCAAGAATTCCTTTCTAGTGCCACTGACACCCACTCAGCTACCTACTCACATCTCACATGCATACACACACAATTTGCCCTTAAATGTTACTGAACATTTAAAATGTCTTCCCTCTTGGTAATTTTCAAACATTAATTATTTCAAATGTTTTCATTTTTTAGTATGAAAGAAATTTTGCCTGACACTCACCAGTAAACTCTCCCTTTTCTTACATGTATGCAATGCATAGCACAGAATTGCAAAGGACACATCCACAATGTGGATTTACTAGGGGCAGATCTGGAAAGCTGAGCTGACCATCAAACTGATGGATGTGCTTATTCCCCTCTATTTGGCACTCATGAGGACATATTTGGTGCCCAGTGTCCAGTCTGGATTTCTCAGTAAAAGAAAGAACTTGGCAAACTGGAGGGAATCTTGTGCAGGGCCACCAGGATGGTTGGGAGCTGCAGCACACAGTGCAGAGAAAAAGGCTGAGGGAACTTTGTTTGTTTAGTTTTAAGTAGAGCAAAGGGGAGATCTAATTGCTGTTTTCTACTACCTAAATGGGTTGATAGTGAAGATGCTCTTCCCAGAGGTGAAAAGGCACAAGGCAGTCATCACAAGTTGCAGCATGGGAAATTGCAGTTGGACAAAAGGAAGAAATTTTTCACCATGAGGGTGGTCATGAAAGAGGTGCACAGAGAGGCTGTGGGATCTCCACCCTTGAAGATATTCAAAACAGCTGCACAAGACCTTGAGTAACCTAATTCAGCTTTGAAGTTAGCAATCCTACCAGCAGGAGTTGGAAGGTCACTTCCAACCTGGATTAGTCATAATTTCTTTATTTTGCTCCTTTCTCATCCCAAGTTTTCCACTATGCAGTGTTGTACTCATGGTCACATGGAAACTGCTGAGGGAAGATGCCTTTCTGAACTGCCAGCCTGTCTTCCCCTTGGAATGTAGGACCTGAAACAGCTGTGGAAAAACACTTAAGAAAACTTTACAAAGCAGGTGCCTTCTCCATATGCACATTTGATTTTGCAGAAAATTGCAAAGGGTTATATAATCCAGAGAGCTTGTGTAGGGAATGTGGTAGAGCAGTTCCTTTGTTCAAATCTCTGGGAGCTAACACCATCCCCAACTAACATTTCAGGTCCCAGAGTGAGATTTTATCTGGATCCATCCTTTGTCATTGGGACTTCTTTTCACCCAAATGTAATCTTGAAAACAGGGATGCAGCTTGTTGGTAACAGTTGTGCCCTCTCCCTCCAGTTGCTTGCAGTTAGTCCTAGACTACTAAGAAGAAAACTAGACCAAGCTTGCACTTAGAGAGGGAAGAGGGCTGTGGGCACCCTGCAGGTGGCTGGTTCCTGACTGTCTCCTTTTGTGCACAGATAATTACTTGCCTGGCACAAGCATGGCTTGTTAATTTTGTCTTATAATCACAACAGACAAGGGGGAAAAGGTTTAAAACCTAGAATGTTGAAATCCTCCCCTTTTTCCACACACACAGACAAAATACTCCCACCTGCACATATCCCAGCAACTGGCTCCTGCATCCCCCAACATGCACACACAGCCTCTCTGCCTGTCCTTCTCTCTGGCCAGTCCAACCCACTGGCAATCTGTCTGTCCCTTCCCACTGTCCTCAATTGCCCTTAATCCAGCCTGGTCACCAGTATTTGTCATACTGACACTGGGCTGTGCTGGGAATTCCTGACTGGAGCCTGGTATCTGAAAGTGCCTGGGCAAGAGGAGGGATGAGAAATTGTCTGGAGGATGTGGAGTTTTTGCAGGAGAGCTGTGGTCAGTACACCCTCTCTCCACATGAAGAATACTTTCTTCTGACACTCACAATACTTGCTGAGCCCCCAGAGAGGGGCACATGGACTGTGTTGCAAAAAGTGTGAAATGGTTTTATTTAATTTAAAATAGTACTGTATTACAAATCCATAATCTCTGCATGATCCTGCCCATGGAGTCAAAGGGTGTAAGAGTAGGAACTATAGCCATAGCTACTGCTTAAGCAGAATATGACCTTCCAACAGGGCTCCATGGGGTTATGGGTATAGCTGCCACTGAAAGGACTCCCTCGTGTCTTGGGTGTAGCTGCACACTCGCAATCCCACTGGGGGAAGAGGGGGGGATCTTTGCCTGCTGGACCCATATTTTGCATCTGCTGTTTATGCTCTGCTCCCTTCTGAAAGACACTGTAGCAACATTAGGGATTATTAGAGAGGATGAAGCTGCATGACTGAGTATTAAGTATTTTTTCCCTTGTATTCTTCATTTGGATTATTTGAAAATCCTTTCCTTAATTGTCTTGTTCTGCTCCCAAAGTAGAGCTGTGCTGCTGGCTGCAGCTCCCACTCTTCATTGTTATTCTTACTTATCTCTCTTGTAAAGCAAGGCCCTGGTCAGAACTGGGGCAGATTGCACAGGGGACTCTGTAGATACAAATAAGAAGACACGGTCCTTTTGCTGCTGCAAATTCACAGGCTGTAATAACAAACAGGTGGACCACGGCAAAAGGGGTCACAATGTACAATCAAAGTGATCAGGGCTGTTGCTGGCAGCCACAGGGGCAGCATAATTATAGGCTCTTTTTTGTTGGTTTTTTTTTCCCCTAAAGATACATTTCATTTGCTCACCGTTTGGAGGGTTTGTCTGTATTGCTCAGAGATGGAGAAAGATGTGCAGGGGCACTTGCAAGGACAACAGCAGAGAGAGGAGATGGCAGAAGGAGGGAGCAATGGTCAGGATCAGGTAACCAACAATCTAGACAGAGCCAAGAAGGAGAAATAAGGCAATGTTTAAACTGCTGAGATGAGTAAGGAAGCTGCCAGGGTGATGTTGCTGGTCCTGAAAAAGGTGGAGGAAGGCTGCCAGGGTCAGTCCCTCTCATTCCGACGGACTGCAAGGTTCTGGACCCTCCATTTTGTGGTTCAAAGCTCCTGTTGGTCAGAAACGAGCACCAATGCACAAGCTTTCTGTAGGGCAAGTACCTGCATGCACCCTCCTCCTTGACTCCTGACCCAAGACTACCATGCACGGTGAGGAAAGACCCCAAGACAATGGGCTGCCTCTGACTGCCTTTGCATGTGCAGGAGCACCAGGGTCTTCAAACATAGTCCTGTGCATGGGGCCAGCGTGGCCCCAGGGGGGATGAAACAGAAAGGAGTATGAAAGAGTGCTGGAGGAATAAACTGGAGATTAACTTGTGTGAAAGGGAATGTCTGAAGGGAGGAGATGAAAGGATATGGGACATATCACACCAGGGTAAACAGGAAGGCCCTGGTCTATTATCATCCCAGCTGGGAAAGGCTGGTAAGGGCTGGTGGCAGGGGAAATGGAGGGGGCCATAAGTGGGGAGCATGGAAAGAGCTGAAGAAGCAGAGGCTTACTGTGGTAATAAAGAGGAAAATGACAGATGAAAAATAAAGCCCTAGAGAGGGATGAAACAAGTTCTTTAACTAATCAGCTTGTACTGCTGAGCAGGAGGGTTAATCCAGCTGTGACAAGTGAAAAGACTAAACACATGGGGCAGGGCCAGCCTGGCTGGAGAAGCACAATCTAGTTCTTCTCTGGGGGTGAAGACTGTGGGGAAGGCAAGGATGGGGCAGGGCTGTGAACAGCTCAAAGACCCAGAAGCTGGGGGGGCTTCCCGTGCTTTTGGAGGAGCAAGTGGCTGTACAGTGCCTATGTGTCTATGACCCTCCCTGCCTGAGCAGCAGGCAATGCAGACCTTTCCTTCACAGCTGGGAGAAGACTGTCCTCTTCGGGGCTCACTTGTAGCTAGCTTTCTAGGTTTGTTCTTGGGCAAAACAGAAGTAATGCCTTGTAAAATCCACCTCAGGCGTTACAGGGTAAATGCTGAATTTGCCCGAGGTATCTGGGCAGGGCAGCTGGCAGAGATCTTGACTCTCTGTAGTAGCAGGAGGTAATCCCAAGGGGGCTGCCCGTGTGCTAGGCTATTGCCCCAGCTGTTCCTGCAGACATGGCACATGCTCAGGTAACTCCAGCTCATCTCAGTTTAGGGTGGCTGCTCATTTCAAGCTGCATTTGTGGCCCTAGGACACGTAACCAGACAGACTGGAAAAAGGAGGAGTAGGTTAGAGTAGTTCACAGTGGATTTAATAATTATTGTTCTAATAAATGATAATGGGTTTGGTTATTACCTTTTATAGAGTTCAGTTTGCCCAAGTGCCTTCAAGCTAAGGGAGTCCCATTCCCCCACCCAGTGATGATACCACTTCAAGTAAACTGGGCCACACAGGGAGTTGGCTGCTTCTGCCAAGCAGGGTGAAAACTGATGGTGCGGGCATGGGAAGGAGCAATCTCCCAAGCCAGAAAGGAAAAGGGAAAGGGTGATGCCTTTGGAGGGACAGTTGCCAAAAAGAAATGTGACAGTCAGTCAGTCTGCTTTTTCTCTGACTCTACAACCAAAGGGCAGAAAGCCTTTGGCAGGGAATAGGGGCAGGAATGGCTATCATTTTGTTGTGCTTTGGTTGTTGTTTTATTTTCCTGAGACCTGTTATCAGCTGTGCTGAAAAGGCAAAATTTACAATCCTGACTTAGGATATGGGACTACATCCTGGTCCCTAACTATGCCTAATGGTGAAGGGTAAGATGTAGGAGGCGTAATTACATGTATTACGGTATTTTTTTGCATTTGCTGCAGGAGATGTGTCTGAGAACAAGAAGGACGAACTCTGCTTTCACTCACCTTGGAATATATCCATCAATCCCCATCAAGACTACTGCCCATTTGCACCAGCACAACCGCGAACAGAAGTAGCCCTCTGGTATGCAGCATTATGGCTAGAGTGTGGTGGGCAGTGTGACACAGCGATAGAGAGGAAATGTGGTCTGCAGTGGCTTAAAACAAAGTGCCAGATCTTAGTAACCAAAGGCTGCACCACCCTGTGTGCACAGGAGACAGGGCCCCATGAGTGACTTGTAACGTGTAAGTTACTCACCAGTGGATAATGCACAATTTTCTAATAAGGGAGCCAGCAGCTGTGCACTAGAAATATTTCTGAGCACAATGGCATGCTTCTGTAGTTGCAGGCTGAGAGGCATGAAGCAGTGAATTAGGATGAGAGCCTCAGCAAGAAATTCTCACTCTGGGAGGCAGGCTGCAAGAGAGATGGCTCCTCTTATTGCCGTTACTACTGCTTCTCTGGAAGGTTATCAGACCTTCTGAATCTTGTTGTCCTGCCAGGGGGATGGGTACCTGACTGCTGAGGAGTTCCATGTACTTAGCTGTCACAGGTCTCGTGTACTGGGTCATCATCCCCAGCCCAGCCCTGGCACTGTGCATGTGAGGGATATGGGAAAAGTGGGGAATCACTGTGCTTTCACCATCCCCTGCAGGGGGATAATCCCTCGAGGACTACCTAAGCCTGCCATATGGTGATTCCTCAGGATTTCTCTTCTCCACCCCAGGACCACAATGAGTGAAACACTGGTCAGAGAATTACTCTGGTTTAGCCACTTCCTTCACTGAGTTCTCAGAGCACATCTGCAAATCTGGGTCAATGCATTCTGTCCTTGCTCCAAAAGTTCTGCAGATACATAAACAATGTCATCCTTTCCTTACAAAGGGAAAAACAAAGGGCACAGACTGTGGTTTTGCCTGGTGTTAGTCATTAAGTTGGTGACAGGACTAGGAAACAAATTTTGCAGTCCAGACACAACTTCATCATCCTCATGACATGGTCCTTGCACTTTAATTAGAGGTGGCAGACGGCAAATAGGAGGAATGAAAGCCACAGGGAATTAAAAGAAAAAGCCCCCTGTCTTTGTGTTTGGTTTTCAAGTTTTTTGTGACAGTAAAGAGCAATACTAAGGCAAAAATGCCCGGACAGCACCAACAGGGTTGTGCAGCAGGTGGATCTCTCTTAGCTTCATAGGCATGAAACTCTGCACTTTTGGTTGAAAGTCCAGTTACTTTATAGAAAAAGTTCCAGAAAGAGCTTGGACATACCTGTAGCCCTCTAATGTGGTATTGCCGTCACTAGTAACAGGTCACAGGCTTTGTACTGTGTCTGTGATACCTTGGGGCCAAAGTTTGTCAGGCCTGCTCTGCCTGGGCTTTTCTTGACCTGCCTGCAGATTTATTTTACTTCGTTTAGCTGTAACAACAGCTTTGCTAACTGGCTAGGTACCTATGGCTAGTTTGTTTTGTCTTTGTTTATCTTTCCATGGTATAACCATATTTCTGACTCTAACATCATGACATAGCACAAAGAAATGTAAGTCTGGTTTGACAACAGGCCTTGGGAAGCAGGGGCATGGGATGTGGTTTAGGAGAGTACAGGTATGGAATGAAAAGAGATGGGGCACAGGCTGGCACTGGAAGCCACATGGCTATAAAAAAACTCAGCAACAGTCGGTTAAAGAAATGCAGCTGGACAAATGTCCTGGAGCTGGACAAAAAAACAGTTATTCTGGGCAACAACGAGAAGAAGGAGCAAGCGTCTAGCATATGTAAAATGCACTGTACATAATAAATTTGGATGTAATGTGGAGTTGCAGACCGATGAAGAAAGAGCAAAGTGTAAAAGCAGACATAGAAAAAAGATGTCAACAGGACCCTAGAGTAAGGAAGAAGAAACCATCAAGATTGACATCATATTCTTCCCAGTGAGGGACTTCAGGTGCTGATGACACACTGTGACAATCCCCACCCCTCCCATCAGAGAGAAACCACCAGAATCAAGACCCAGAGGAGCAGTGGAAGGATGAACATACCAGCAAGAAAAGGGGTGAAAACTGAGAAGTTTCAAATGCATTATTACTATTATTGAGGTTTTTTTCTGTACAGAAGTATGCTTCCTTTTTCTGTTATAGTCAAATCTGGAGTAGTATTCTTGGATTACACTGTTAAGATTTCAATTTTACTAACAATGAATTCTTGGCTATATATATATGTGTGTTTCCACTGTGCCCATAAACAAGAACTTGGATATAATATTTTATTTCAACTTCCTGCAGATGGAAGATTATTCTGGAATTTAAATGTAGTCCTTTTGCGACAGACTGACTAATGCATTCAGCCCACAGGAAAATCCAAAGAGGTGTTGTATCATGAAAAGAAGAAAACTGGAAAATGGAAAGGGGTTAAAAGGTAAAATTTAACTGCTCCTTTTATTTTTTTCTGAAGAGAATTGAATAGAAAGACTGTTTCAGAAAGTGACCCCTGCACTTTCCTTGAAAAGGCATGGTTGTATCTAGGTGAACAGGAGCAAAAATCAACTGTGTAAAAGCTTAGATGGAACAGTCCTCAGCCTCATGCAAATTGAAACATATGTCATTTAGCCAAGATAAATTCCCTAATATTCCTTAGTTATTTTGACAGTTAAATCCTCTGTCGCATGCTTCTGAGAGTCCTTACGTCTGGTGCCAGGAGGAGTCCAAGTACATTTGAGCAAGATACGCCAGGGTCTGCAGAGGGGTTTCCAGAATAGGAGCGACCTGCAAAGAATTTGTCCTGTTGCACCTCAGTGAGTGAGCAAGGAGGTATTTTTGAACAGAGGAGGCATAACTACAAACATATCCAACCACCAATGGCTCACTTAAGAGACTGTTCTTCCAAATTATCTCAGCAGCAGGACATCCTTACTGCCTTGTAGGAGGCTACTCCATAGCCCTAACAGCTCTCATCACAAATCTGTGTGGTTTGTGAAGTCTGGTGGGATTTCAGCACCGTGTAAGCTGGCTGCAGAAGAAGGCAGGGACGTGTAGCTGGTGTGGATTTTTTTTCCTAACACCCTGTCTCCTCCTTGAGCTGACAGCCGAGGAGGTGAGGGGCTGGGGGGTCACTAGAGCTGTTTGCCATCCATCCTCTACTCTGGTCCTCCTTGCTCTTTCCCTGATACTGCCAGTGATGCCGGGATGCCACGCAGGGTGGACTACAGCACTGCCTTTATGAGCAGGAGCCTGGGGATTGCTGTACGTGCTGGGTGCTTGCTCTGCTGCTGCCCGCTCCCTCCCGAAAGCAGTGAGCCAGATGGCCAAGCCTCTCCTGCCTCGTGCGCAGCCACTGGAGCATTTGAACCATGCACCCTGCCACTGTAGCTGTGTATGGAAGTGGGGGAAAGGCAGGAAACATAAGGTTTGAGCTTATCAGAGAGACTCCTTCAGATAGCGTTTGAAACGGGCAAAATTTGTGCACAGAATGAGCACAGACATGCTACACTGTATGCATTAACCATGAGGTGGGAAGCAGGGGGATCCCAGTTGCTACTAAATCTCGGCTCACTCAGCTGGAGAGCTGTTCTGGCTCATGCTTTGAAATGTGTGATGGAAAGCCGCAGTGCCTGGTGCCCAGCACAGCCAGGCAGCGGTTGAGAGAGCTGGGCTCTGCCCTCAGACCTGCTACCAACTTGCTGAGTGACTTTGCATATACCCAGTCAAGAGCATCCATTTATCATCTGCTTGCAACATTTTTGGGGGACTGGCTATGTGGGACCCCAATGCTCACTGGGTGTCCTTCCTTTGGTACTGGACAGCCTCTGCAGCAGAACCTGAGCTTTCAAAAGAAGCCTTTCTCTTTGTGCCAAAACACACCACTTGTCAGCCAACGTGAGAGGGAATGAGCATTTGTCAGCACGCAGTGCCTTCCTGGCAGCTCGAGTGTGTGTGTACATGTGCCTGGGAATTGTTAGGTGGTAGCTTACACTTCTCAAAAAAGAAGTCATGTGCTACCTCAGAAAGGTCTCCTCGAGTCTCTAGGTAGATAAAGACTCTAATGTCTGTTATCTGACTTCACAGCCTTTCAGTTTCATTAAGTTAATAGCCTCCATCAAGGGGCAAGCCCGGATGCTTGTAGCTGATTTAAAACCTGTGAATTCATCAATCTTAAATTGCACTTCAAGAAAAGTCAGTGTACTGCACCCTGGGGACACATGGAAACCCTAGTGCTCAGTGCAGGACTTTGATGCCAGCACAACAGGGACCAGATAACCAGGGTCCTTTGTACAATCCTTATCTGGGTTTGTTCAGCTGAGAACTCCCCTCACTGTGCTGGTTGGCCACGTTTCCCTGAGGCACGGTGGCATGATTTGTTTTTGCAGGCAACATGTTAAGCAGACAGTCATGGAGGGGTGTTCTTGCAGACAACTGCTTAGGGATGCAAGAGCAGAGGTGGACAGGTCTGGAAGATGCGTCACAGGGCAGCTACGCATCTTCTGTGTTGACTTCTTAGTTTAGGCCTGTCCAAATTAGCTTCCACTCTTGCAATGACAATGCTAGCTTCTCTTCTGTCACCACATAAATAAGGCAAAGGTAGCTTTGCTATTGCCTAGAGGCTTCTGAGAAATCGTTCTTCTACAGAGCAGTGTGATTTTTTGTCATGGGCTTTCTATGGTGATGAAATTGCTGGGACAACGGACAACCAGGATCCTGGAGAAACCTTGGAAAAGTATTATTCCTAATCTTGCTAGATATACCAATAACATAAACTGTGCACCCTTTGGATAGGCTTAGGCTCATGTACTTTTAGATCTAGGCCATCAGGTGAGGCCTCAGCCAGCTTGTGGTGACCCACAGATATTGATGTCACATTGCCAGTCAGGGCACTGTGAAAATGAGTGGCAATATGAGTCCCTTTATTAGCTCATGGGGAGGACTCTTAGAAGAAAAGCCAAGCTTATGTATGGATACATAGGGACAAACAACATTAAATCTACTTCATACCTTTAGTTATTTCAGTCCAAATCAAGAGGATATATTTCTGCTGACAACTCTGTCCTAATTTGCCTGAGACTTAACATTTTTCACCCCTTCACTTCTGCATGTGCACAAGTCCTTCTGACTAACTGGATCATTGAGACATAGAAAGAGATCATTGCAACCTAGCAAAGGTCACTCCTGCTCCTGTCGACTCTGAGACGTTTTGGTACTTGTACATGAAGCTCATGCTGCCACTAGCAATACCAGGAGTATAGAAGTAATCATTGTCTTGTCCAGATCTTTTCACATTTTGTAGTTCTCCACCTTCTGTCTAGACTAACTGTGTGGATTCAGAGGCACAGTCTGGGTTTCTGGGTGCACCGCAGAAACAGAGTCAGACTGAAGACAGAGCAGAAACTCTGGAGTGACTTCAGTCTTGGGTCCCTTGGGCTGCTGGTTTTGCATCTTTCAACAGGAATAAGGAAACTAAAACTAAATAGAGAGAGAGAGGGGGGAAGTGAGGGAAGGAGAGGGAGGCAGCCAGCTCCACACCTATCCACGTGCAAAGCTCCTTATGCGAGCTCCGGTTTCTGAAAGTGTCCAGACAGAGGAGGAAGGAAGACTGATATGTGCCTGTGTTTTTATCCCAGTTCTTTCTAATTTGTAGTTTGTAATGATATCTTATTTTTTATTCTTGGATGCTTTTCCTCCTTGCCGAGTCCTTGCTGCTGCCTGCATCTCATACATAGCAAGGTCCTCATCACATCAAGAATTCATAATCATCCAAAAATATTCAATAGGAATATAAAATATTTACATGTGAAAGACTGTCAGACAGAATGAATCACTTGTGTTACTCTGTTGGAAATTGTTCACTTAGAGAGGGCATGAATTGTTCCAGGGCACAAGGTTGTGTGCTCCTGAATGAACACTGCAGGTATGGTGTGGGCAAGACCCCAGGGTGGTCCTCACAGCTCCTGTCCTTGGCTGCTCTGTGGTGCATGAGGGTGGCTGGGAGCCAGGTGTATCTCTTCCAGGACAGGGCAGGTTCCAGGTGTCTTTGCATAGCCAGCCAGCCCTTGTTCTGCTGAGCACAAAGTAACGATATTCGACAGAAGGAGGCCAGGTGGCCAGGCTTAGTCGAGACATCTGACACAACCAGTATTTACATCCCGGATTCTCATCTTCTTTTAAGTGCTTTGCTGATTCTTTTTCAGCGTAGGTGCACTTCTGCTACCCTCTGTTTCTTTGCTGAAATGGCCCAACACATACCCTTCTCCTCAAAGTGAAATTCCCATAGAGGCTGTCTCCAGTCTCAGACTCCTTTCTAAACTCTGCTCATGCTCTGACTTTCTTGAACCAACCTTCCAGTTGCATCCTCTTGTAATTGCCCTCTTTTTCAATAACCGCATCTGGATGCTGATGCCATGGAGTGAGCTGGGAGGAAGAAAATTACTTTGGCAAGTGACCCAAGGGCATGTCCACATGGCACAGTGCACTGCTGTGCTGGAGCACCGACTGAGCCCAACAGCAGGGTGCTGCATGGAAACATTAGCTCAGGTCATGGAAGTGGCGTAGCAATGCCAGCAGACTGCTCCAAGCAGGACCAACTCCCCAGAGCCAGCACCACACAGTGCGGCTCCTGTACCTTCAAAACCACAGCTAAGTTATGATGTGCAAGCCTGGGAATTTCTGCATGAGCTGCACTGCATGAGGGACATGTGCTCTCTAGTGTAAGCGAGAGCAGAAGATGCCCTTTGTTTTTGAGCACAGGGTCTGGGATCCATCCATGTGCACTGTCACAGCAATGAATAAGTCAGTTGTAATTCCCTTACTGAGTACACCTGGCTACTGTTTGACACTAGCCAGCTAAGGTTCTTTTATAAACCCAATGTATAGAATTAAATAGCAGGAACCTAAATGCTAATGAAACTGGATCATGTCTGGGACAGTATTCTTGGCCATTTCATATACTGATACAATTCTCCTTCAAAGCTAAGGGGTTTCAGGGTGCCTCTCTGGAGGAAGCTGTCTAGCCCAGATCTGTTCTAGTACAAGAACTGGTAGCAGGAAGGGAGTCTGATAAGAAAGGGTGTCTGGTAATTGCTGCTGGCTGTTGGAATGATTTGTAAATACAAGATTTCAGAATGGAGATAAAATGCATGGCTGTAAGCTGGTCATCCCTAGTGTAGTTTCTGGTCCCATTCTCATTCATGCACTAGACAGCAACAGCTGTCACAGCTCTTCTCATGAGGCTAAGCAGGCCCCAGTTTTCATCTGTTTGTTGGTTTAACCTTGACACAAGGGAAGGACCTATTCTCGAAGAAATACTGTTGTGTTACAATACTGAGGCAATAAATCCTGTGCTCTGGCAATATGCAAGGGGAGAAGGGGCTAACAGGAGATCGGAATTCCCAGAAATCTGTGCAATGCAGGATTTGAAGGGCTCCTCTGCTCCTACTGCATTGGCATGGGGCCACTACCCTGGCATGGACAGTTTCACTGGTAGTTGAGTGTGGAGAGCAATGTTGTGTTTAAAGATGGCATGGGAAATGTATGGCTTCACCCACTTCGTTAAATATAGACAAAGGAAGATTTGTACAGCACTAGTTCTGCACATTCCAGTGATTCCAAAAACAACATGGGATGAGCCGGACCTGGGAGATAAGGAGCTGAGAAATGACAACCAGGGGCTGAAGAAAGAACACAAACATTGAATCATATCGAGATATGTGCTCTGAGAGTTGACTGGGGAATGTAAGAAGCCTCCCCTTTCCAAATGATATATACATGGAAAATTTAGAGAATAAAGTTGATTCTGTTTGCAGCATCACGGGGTCTGTGTCTCAGTCCTCACAGCTGAGATTTACTGAACCAGTCCCCAGAGAGGCTTTAAGGGATTGGGCTAGAAGGTAGGGAGGAATCTAGATGCATTTCACCCACTAGGAGCTTGGACAAGTTACTTAATCCCTCTGTACCTCAGTTCTCATTCTTTAAACAAAGGCAATGTTGCCATGATGAGTTCTCAGGGTGTTCTGCTCATAAAAAGGTGGTGGTCATCCAGACAATACCAGTAGTGTACTAGCATCATGGCAAGGAAAAGAACATTGTTTGGTCTGAAGTCTCCTTTCAGGAGGCATCTAGGAGGAAAAACACTGGGCCACAAAAATTGCTATCTGACATTTTCTCAGCATATTCACTGCAGAGGCCAAACTTTCTTGTTGCCCCTTCACTGATGAACTCTGGGAACCTGGAAGATGCACATGTGTATCTTCACACTTACACACACAGGGTTTTTTTCTACAATGGCAGTATGGAAGAGACCATGAGGATCAGAGCTATGCAGCAAAATGGAAAAGACCTAGGGATAGTATTTAGGACCAAGGGGAAAATTGGGAAGGGGACAGAATCCCTCGAGACTATATTATAGAGAACAATCCTGTGTTGACAAAGGGATGAACTAGGTGACCTAATAAAAAGTGTTGCTACAGATTTTTTCACTTCTGTCACATAATAGAGGACTTCAGTCTCCAGAGCTGTCAATCCAACACCTTTCACTGACAGAAATACTCACTCAAAAATAATCTCAGTGAAAGGAAAGAACCTCAGTTAACTACTTGCCTGGGGCAGATAGAATGCAGCCAGGACGCTTGTTTGGCAAGTAATTATAAATGCACTTTTGCTGCCCAGGTGCAGGAAGCACAGCTTAAGCTTTTATTCATTAACATCATTAAAATTTCCATTTCAGCTGTTGCTCTGGCATTGACAGTGCTTGCAAAATTGTGACCAGGTCAACTCAAAATTGGCAGTGAGCCTGATGCTCGGCACCATGAGTTTAATTGCTTAAAAGAGCCAAAAAAACACTGATAGAAATGTTAAATGATTCAGCAGTACCTCCATGCACTTTATATGACAGGAAGGGTGGCCTCGAGGACAAAAAGAAACAGAGGAGAAGAAGATTCAAGAACACAGGAAATGTCATGTCTGATCTGGCCAATTATCCATTTGTTTGGTATTTTGTCTTTGATACTGGTGAGTAGCAGAAGCTACAAAGGAAGACCCACAGGATCTCAGGCTGGACAGTTAAGGATAACCATTGCTTAGGGAAATATCTTCCCTAGCACTCTCATTAGTGGTTGTCTTACATGCTACAGTGTGAAGTTTTTATATTCATCATTTGTATCTTAACTTCTACTGTAAATCTGGAAAATGTCAATATCCACAAGTATCTCCTTATTTGAATCCACCTCCTGCATGTCAGAGATACCTCATACAGAGATTTCCACAGGTGAATGAGGATGCCTGAGGAAAAGTATTCCCTTTGATGGAATACTTTCCCTATCGCTCAGTTTAATGAGATGTGCCTTTGGTGCTGGAGTGTGAAAGACAAGGTAAACAGGAACATTGAATTTGCTTTTCTACATAATTTATTCTAACTATTTTGAATACCTATTTTATTCATATGATTTCTAAACTAAATACACCTGCCATTTGATTTGCTTCCTACATGGAAGTCATGCTATGCCTTGAAACAATTGTGTTGACTATTTCTGGACCCCTTTGATTTCTGCTGTAATTTTCTTTGAATACAGAACTGAAGACAATGTTCTGGACATAATGCACTTACATACTGATCTCACACTGTTTTTAGTAAGAAACTCCACCCTATTCTCTATGTACGCCCCAACAAATGGAGAGCACTGTTTGACCACAGAGGAGCGTGGTGCTACAAGGATGTAGACTGCAGCCTATGAGGACATAAAATCTTTCTCATTTTGAACCTGGGAACACAGATGGATACTTCAAATGAATCCTTCCAATGTGCATTTGTTACCAAGAAACTTTACACCCTTACATGATTGATTCCTCACATCTTTCTCTAGGTTTTACCAAGAATATTTACCATTTGAAAATATTGCCACCTTACTGACTTTTCACCTTTACCACGTTGTCCATTAATCTACAAATCAACACAGATCTTTCTAGGAGCTAAATGCATGCTGCTACTAATATTTTGCCATGTTGGAAATGGCAAACTTGATGCTAAATTACGTATTTATTTTTTCAGACACTTAGCTAGCTTGTCTGCTTGCTGTGGTGTGGTGTTCTCATTAATAGAGTACCTGATTGCCTACACTCTTGCTTGGGTCCTGCCAAGAATGTTTTGAAAATCCAAGTGAAAACAGGCAGACAATTTTCATTTGTCCCATATTTGCTGACACACTCAAAGAGTGCTAACAGATTGAAGTGATTTTGCAAATGCCCTTCCAGAGTCCCTGTTATATTTGCAACTTTCAGGTATTTTGTCATTCCAGTCTTGTTTTCATCTCAGGTAACCAACGCTCCCTGCTCTGCTTTCCCAAACACCTATTTCAGAGGGCTGCTGCAACATCTGCCACCCCCTGATTCTCCTTAGAGCTGATATCAGCCAGTCAGTTTCTGTAGCAACTTAGCAACTTCATTCTTAAATTCATTCAGACCAACAGATTTACTGTGTGACTTTTGTCAAATTGCTTAACTATTCTATCTTGCTGTTCCCCCTCTTCCCCTTTGTATAATAAGGTAAAGTAGTTATCTCCCTCACAGTGGGTTGGAGAAACTTCATTCATTTTTTGTAAAGTCGTTTGAGTCCTTCAGAAGGAAGTTGCTACAAAAGTGCAAAGTACTATTATCCAAGGACTTAAGCAATGTACCTAAATGTATATATATTTTAGAAAATTTCAGTCCACCTTTAAGATGTGAGTGAGTTCTATATGAAATGCTTCTGTGATTAGCCCTGTTTCTAATGTAATCATATGATACTACACATAGGAAAGAATTGCCTGTACTTGGATGGATGCTCTAGATTAATTGTTTTATCCTATCTTTTCCCTGCAAACATTCCTTTACAAATTAATATGTAATAATGAAAGTATTATGATACCAGGCCAACTGCAACCTCTGGTTTCAATTTTTTTTCATGTAATCTCCCCCTTTTATTTTTTTCCATTCTTAATGCCTTTCTTTCCCTCTTTTGTTCTTTTCTGCTTGCTGAGTAGATTATGTGGTTTGCCGCCTGAATTGCCAATGAAGCTGAAACTAGGATATGATTTTTGCCTTTGCTTATGCCTACATTGTCACAGCAGCATCCATGACAGTGTTCCAGCTCAGGGAACAGGACTTATCCTGCCACTGCACACACTGGTTCTTGGAAGTTACTCTAGACCCAACCAACCCAGTATCTTCTCACATTTTTCTTCTGTTCTTCTGCTCCTAACTGTACATTCCAACAATCCCTCCTTTGTATTTACCCATTGCCAAATAGCTACCTTTTGACCCCAGAAGTAAATTATTTTCTGTTGTCATCTCTACCTCCCTGATAATTGCTGTGGAAAATTTTTCTGAGATGCCTTCTTGCTATGTGGTAGAGATACTTATGACCATCAGGTCAGATCCCTGAAAACGTACTGCTCATTAACCAGATGAATGAGCCTCTTGCCATTCTCTGAGCCTCAGAAACATGCCCAGTCAGGATAGATGATTTTCCATCCAGCTGCACCTATCTCTGGGGCTTCTTCCAGGAGCCATTTCTCAGCTGATGGCTCTTAGAACTGGAAAATCATAGGCTTGTTTGCCCTGAAGTCCACCCATTCTGTCTAGGCTATCCCCCCAGCAAGACATCTGGCTATCAGTACAATTTAAATATGTGTTTAACTGCAATTAACAAAGTGAATCAGTATTGCTTCATCATACAACGTTGCCCAAGACCAGACTGAATTTTAAGAAGCCTGTTCCACAACAGGTCAGCAAGTTGACCTTCCTCTAGTGCTCTGCAGCAGCTTCCCAGACCATGTATTATTTCATATTGCTTCCCCTTGCTTGAGAAGAGTGGATATATCCTCTACAGTTCTTACATCAAGGGTTTATTAATGTCCTCAGATGCTCTGGGTAGGCAGGCTGGGAACATGGCTTCAGGGAGACCCTCTGCTCCCGAGATCCCTCTGCCACACGCTCTCCTGCTCACACCCAGCCAAGTCACACAGTCCTCAGGGATTGGCCAGCATTAGCTCAGCAGCTGCCTTTTATACCTTTCTGTGGTAACTCAGTAATTGATATCATCATCTAAGCTCCTTGAAGAGAGGTTTTCTGATCCATCTATCCCACTTGTGAGAAAGATAGATGGGGGCAGGAAAAGCCAGGTGTCTGCAGCACCAAGAGGCAATTTGTAAACTGTGGTTATTTTGTCTGTTTACTTGAAAGCACGAAATTTGTCACTTGTATGAGTAATTTACCGCTAATTAGGAGCTTACAATCTGTAGATAGGAAAATCAGAGCCAATGTGCATTTTCAGAGGAAAAGAAAAATTACTCCAAGTACTGTATAATTATGCACTTAGCTGGGACTTGCTCCTGAGACTTTCTAGAACATTGCTTTTCAACTTCAGCAAGTTTACATACAATTGCATTAGTGTGTACATGGGAAGGGAGGGTAGCATATGCCAGAGAGAGAAAAAAACCCTGAAGACTAATGGCAGAAAGAATAAAAGCCAGGGTGCTAAACCGTTAAAATTTCCTTCTCAAAGCCCAGAAGAGTGTAAGTCTTGGCCAAGACTGTGCAGCACTTACACATGACTGCTGTACATCCTGCAACCTGTTCACCTTTTGCTACTCCAGCCCTGAACTCCTCATGCACAGCTCTTCCCCCTCCTCTGGCCCATGCCATAGCCTGCTTCTTCCCATCCTAAGTTCATGAATGCACTCAGCTAAACTCAGCCCCATACATCGCACCTAGTAAGTTAATGTAAACAATGGAAAGGAAAACCTCATTTTCACTCCTGACTTAATGCAGCATTGGACTGGGGTCACCAGAGCTGCCAGGCCAGCAGGCTAATAAGCTCTTGCAGTGTACAACTGTGCACCCAGCAGCTGTGAGCTGGGCTTTGCTAATGCAGCATGCTACAGCTTCATCTTGTCTCTCCTTTGCAAGAAAGTGAAACCCCAAAATATTTCAGTGGATTAAATCACACGGTTACTGAGTTAATAGTCTAAGGACAAAGATATGGGAGCCAGAGAGGTAAGAGATATTGTCAGCTGGGATTTGAAATGGGATGAAGAGTTAGTGAGGCAGGGAGCTACAGGAAGGAAAATGTTAAATACTTAATTGAATTTGCATAAGTGATTCTGTAATGATAAACTAGGGATAGGTGAAGCAGAGAAATTAGAGATGGAAAAGACTTATTAGGTCATCTAGCCCATAAAGCAGTTCAGATAAAATAACAGTCTTTCTTGCTCACCCATACCCCCACTCTCATTCATTCTTGCTCCTTCTCCCTTTTGCATAAACATACAAACTCCCTGGATTTCACTTGCATCTCAAACCTACAGCAAATATTTTCAGAAGTTTTTATTATTTCTAATTTTTCTTTAATGAAGAAAATATGGTGCAGAATTAATTAGCATCCTTGGAGACGGGTGTTCTTTGCTTGTTCCTACTACAGACAGAGCAGAGGCAATGTGTATTTGTGTTTCCTTTGCTGTCCGTCCCCTTTGCTGCAAAACAGTCTTCTCTAGTTGTGGAATGGAGACTGAACTGAGCCCTGAGGCTGCCTGCTGAGATCCCTAGCTTGGCAGGCATCTCAGTGCCAAACAAGGCTTCTGTTTTCACTACACAGACATTTATCTACCTGGAAATGGGCAGGCACCCCAGACAGAAATCATTAGGCACAGGTTTGTAAGAGCCATAAAATTATCAGGATTAAGGTTTCCTGCTGAGTCAGTCACAGGGATGGTTTCTGGGCACCAGAGCTGTGCTGTAACACAGGGATCAGCACCCTAAGACCCGTGCCAATCTCTCGCCTGCAGCTCCAGATGCTGAGAGAAATCTGGTTAACTTTTGCAGCTGGTTTTATCTGGGAGTCTGTGGGAAGGGCTGTGCCAGTTCTCCTGGGTGTCTTTCATGAGCCAGAGTGCATCTGGAAGGCTTTGGGACTCTGGCAGTGAAAAGACCACATATGTTTGAGGATTTAGCAGAATCTCCAGGGATTTTTTTTATTTTGCCCATGACAATAATCAGCCCCTGGATAAAGTGTCATCTGTCAGGTTTCACTGCAGAAATATGAATGACTTAGGCAGATCTTCTCCTTCCCACTCATCAGAAGGGTAGTTTGGATCAATGCCAGCTTCACTGGAAACAAGCTAACACAATAAACTATTTTTTCATGAATAATGGCCTGAAATGTTTAATGAACCTGCTTCATTCATGTTCACTCCAGTTTTGCCCTCTACTTTGCACCCACGCAGAATGAGTGGGGTAAGCTGGCAGATCTACCTGGGGAAGCAGAAATTTTAAGCGATTATTGCAGGAGAATGAGGAGATGTTAAATTTAGATTCATAGCAAACAACATTTGAGGAGCTGGTCTGAGGTCAGAAACCCACTGGGAGATGACCAAACCTGTTTTGTGCAATGACTCCTTGCAAGAAACTGGCCACTCAAGCGGAACCGTGGACCAGATTTATTCCAGTAACTTCAAACTATAAGTGCATTTGCGAAAAGAACAATCTGCCCATTAATGGCCTGAAAGAATGAAGAAATTAATCAAATGAATGATTGAATATGAATTATTCTCCCAGTCCTTCAAATTGCCCAATGCAGTGCAAGTCCTTTCTAACCCAATCTCCTTGTTGAATCTTCTCCCCTTTAAAACACTGTTGTATTATTTACCTAAATTATTCATGTGCTGAAATAAACGTGTTGGTTATGGAGTTGTCCCATCTCCCTTTCCTTCTGCTGAAAATATTATTTAACTTAAAGGTGGCCATTACATAATTTAATCCTGGCGTTCCATTATTAATGATTTTTAACATGAAATATGTAGGCATTTTCCCTATTCTGCCTTATGGAGCATTGGCCATAATTATGTCAGATGGAATTTTTTATCCTTCTTTTGAAGAAGTATTTATTAGAAACTATCCTCTGTCATGCTGACAGAGGAAGTTTAAATGGAAGAGTAATTTCTGCCTCCTTATTTTTAGCCTTCTTGTAGTCCATTTTCAAAAATGGACCTTTCCAGTGCCTTATGGCCTATTGGCTTGAGTCCTATGGTGCTTTCTGGGATGATGGATCTCTGTCCCTGCAAGCAATTCTGGTAAAATCAACAAATACAATAGTGAGGGTAAGTTTGGCTAGACCCTTTCCTGAGTTTTCTTATGAATTTTCTCACTTGGGGAGATGGCTATAGTTCTGATTTTACATATCTGGAAGTGGAGTGTGGGGAAATGATATGCCCATTCACAATGTGATTGCTGGCAACAGCACGTTGTTTCTCATTACCAGCCCATCTTCCTCTCATGAGACCACCCTCCTTTTCACAGCTGCCAGCTCCCCCAGGACCCAGAGATGCCCCCACTGGTTGTCCCTTCCAGCCCTAGTTCCCATATCCAGGAGCCCCAGAACTGTCACCATCTTTTCTCCTGCCTTCTGGTGTGATTATTCTCACTCCTGTTTGCACACACAGATGGAGCTCAATGGATCCCTAATAGCATCCTTTACTTAATTAACATGCAATTAGCTTAATGAATATTTTAACCTCATTATGTAGTTACTCATCTTTATCTGTTGTGGTTAAGTCTAGTGCCCACCTCTGGCCTGTTATAAAGACAAGCCAAATTAGTCTGTTTCTTCAATTATGTTTGAAGGGCCTGTTTATATGATTCTTTCCCCCTCCCTTTATTTCTCACTACTGTGATGGAAGGGCTGGGGTTTATGGAGGCGGAACATGTCTTTTTCTTCATCTTCCCCTGAAGAACTATAAATTTCCTAGGAGATGAGACAGAGGCAGGGAGTGGTGATATTAAATTCTTGTGGGTGGGTGGGTGATGTATTCCACTGACTTGGTCAGGATGAACCCTATTGCTCTACCCATGGGAATGGCTTTCTTGGCAGTGACATCTCCCAGCTGTGGGTCTTTCCCATTTTCAGCCTGTTATATGGTGTGGTGGTATGGTACACAGTTCACAGTGTGACAAATGCCCTTCTCCATCACAGTCTTCATGCTCAGAATTTGTACCTCAGCAGAAGCAATACTTAGGCCTTGCAGGCATGGGATGGCTGTCCTTCAAGCCACTGACCAGCATGTGGAAAACCCTCCTGAGAAAAGTGTCTGAGGCTGGCAAGCAAACCGCAGTCCTTTGGACCCAGATGAGGGAGGAGATGGAGTCTTGTCCAAAAGTACTGTAGTAGGAGGGGAACAAGGAAGGGTGTCTGCTTTCCCTCAAGTGAAATTGTTGGAAGATTTCACCCTCTTCTGCCAGGCAGGTATCTTAGCAAACCTTGGCAGGAAACTGAAGTTCCCATCACTTCCTTCTCCAAGCAATTAGTTTGCAAATGCAGCTAAGGGCAGGGGCAAGCAAGCGTGGGTGGGAGGAGAAAGTTTCCTTGAGTCAAGAGTGACCTCTTGAGCTGACTGCAGAGCAAGATGAAAGAGAAATTTGTTCAGTCTTATTAGACAGGCAGAGTGGTGACTTAACAGATCACATCTTGGCTTTCTAATTGGGACATGCGTGTGAGGGAAGATCTCACTCCCACCATCCTCTGGGAAGAAAACAAAACACATCTCTGTGTTGACTTGTTTATTGCTGGCATCTCAGCAGCCCCCTCACGGACTCTTCCTTTTTGTTATGACCTGGGGACGGCAGTCGTGCTTCCTACCCCATGCCTGGGGAAGCAGGCTAGTAAGAGCCATTTGGTCTCAATGAGAATCCACACAGAAAGAGAGGAATGGACTTCAAAGATCTCAACAAAAAGAAAATAGCTCCAGTAAAATGCCACTGGAAAGTTAAGAAAGCAGTGAGCACTATTTCCTTCAGGCTATGCTTTTTGTTGTTTTGAGTCTGCAAGGTTAACCAGAGGAATAGAGCAGAAAGTTGAGATTATTGAGAATGGCTACAGTTGGGTTTTCAAAGCCTTCCCACATACTTCAGAGGAAAGCAACAAACTTTATTTACACAATGCATACTGCTGCCTTCTTAACCCAGAACTGGCTGTGCAGAGGAGAGAAGTGAAATACTAAGGGAGTGTTAGCAAAGAACAAGGGCAGAAACAATGAGGATCATCTTAATGATAGGAAACCTGTGACCCCTTCTCTGCAGAGCCAAGGGTCCTGTCCAACAGGGCTCCCACATGTCCTTCCTGAGACTGCATTTTTCTGATGGGGTCCACCTCCATGCCAGGCCAGGCCTAGAGCTCTCAGTCAGCTATTTCAAGCTCTGACTTGGCACGTCATGTTCAAATTCTGTTGAGGTATCACCTGGCTCTTGTCCTTACAGAGGAGCAGCCCTGTTTGGTGAGGTAATGAGCTGAGAAGATTTGTGGGTGGGCATATTGCAACAAGGTCAGCCTATGCAATCCACGTAAAAAGCACTAAATCTGCATTATTTGTCTTAATCTGGCACTCTTACAGAAGCAGCTGTTAGTGGGGCTGAATGCTTTATTGATAGGACAAACACAGCTAGAAGAGCCATCCATCCCAAAGTCAAGTGGACAGACTCATAACACTCAGTGCTGTGTCTGCTGAAGCCTAAGGATCAAGACTGACATTCATGTGTCCTCATCCTTTGGCTTGACTGAAGCAGCAGGGAAGGTTGGTAGTTCAGTCCCCATCTCATCCTGTACCATGAATACTTCCCTGTGCTTTCCCAGCACTAGGGAGGGCCCTGTGCTCCCACTCAAGATGAAAGAAAAGTCTCTTTCCAGAGACAGAGGAGGTTACTGATAAGATCCACCTGTTGCAGAACTTGAAGATCACGTTCTCTGGTTAACATTGGTTTCTACACGGGGCTTCCCAGAAAGTTTCTGCTAATGTGGTTTAACTGAGCCAAATTCTCAGCCAGGGTAAACTGAAGTCAAGCCATCAACTCTAGTGGACTTGATCCACTTTAGCCCGAGGCAAATCTTTTTGCCTTGCGATACAAGACAAGACACACTACTACAGTCAGGAAAAGGACTCAGCATGTTACTGCTGCTGGAGACAGGGCTATATCCAGCTGGCAGTATTTGTTGCATGTGCCAGAGGGAGCAAAAGCCTCCTCTCCTCTAGATCAAAAGGGTAAAGGCTTTCATTCTGGTGTGCAGATCCCACCATGTAAACTTTCTCATGATCCTTGGGTGTGACTTCAGAGCCAGCTAGGTATTGGAACCCCTTTGTGTGTGTAGCACAAATGTGAATCTTACCCAACAGATTAGCTGTTCCTTTTTAAAGGATTTTGGATTGTCTTTGTAGAAAGTTCACAGGGATTCCACATTCACAGCCCCGCTCTGCATCAACTGGCTGGCTCAGAAGAGGCTAAGGACTGGCATAGTCACTGTTGGCCTTGGCTGGGGAATAATGGCAGAGCCCTGTGTAGGAAGCTGTTCTTCTCCTAATCCCTTGTTAGAGACATTACTTTATTCACCAAGGTTGTCAGTCCAACACCTTTCAGCAGCAGGAATTCTGTTTAGAATAGAACAATAGACCTGAAGTTGATAATCAGATGCAAATTATGTATGAGTATGCAGAAGACAAAGATAAGATTTGCATAAAATGTTTGTATGACAGCAGCTAAGTATCCCTAATTTTTTCCCAGAAGGTATCAAAGCACAGAAAGCAATAATTCCTCACCCAGTTCATCTCCCCTCCTCTAGCACAGCCCTCAGCCTGCAGTCCTGTATTTGAGGGCAAACCAGTTCACCAGAGAGGTGGCCCGTCCCCCTGCTGTGGGGAGGAGCAGGCCAGTCTTAGTGGCAGAGACAGCACTGTTTGTTTCTTTCCTCAGGAATCTCTTTTCCAGGAGGAGAAGCCATTAGCTAAGAAGGTGAAATGGATTTGCTGCTGCTTTTCTGTATTAACATAGCTTGTTCAACAACTGCTCTCTGTGGAGCTTAAAATAGTCTTCTGAGGATAGGGAACTGCTCACCAGCTTCAGACCAATAACTAAGTCTTGTGTAAAAAGAGCAATCCAGGGTGCTGTTTCTGGCATAGTTTCTCTTTTGCAAGCAGCCAGGAGTTTCTCTTGTGGTAGAATACACTGGATATGTGCTTTGGCTCCAGTTCAAAACGCTGTCCTGCTTCCACTGTCTGTAGGGGTTGGGGCCAGTGTTGGTCAGGGGCTGAGATGTCTCCCAGTGCTAATGGGTAACCTAGAGGTTTAAGTGGGTTTGCCAAATCCTGAATCTTTGCAACGCAGCTGCTGCACATCCTTGGGTTTGCAGGTGGAGCCTGCAGGTCTTCCTCAGGAGTGCAAGCAAGGTAGCTTCAATATGAGTGTCCTTAATGGCTGTTTCTCCTCAGCTTGGTGTTAGCTCAGGACTTTTGGTGCAAGACTTGAAGGATGCTAATGACACCCTTGCTTGGAGACTGTAGGGATCCCTCCTGCACAATGCCATCCAGCCACGCTGTGCTCATCAGAGTTGGATGCAGCTCAGACACTGGTAAATATACAGTGAGAGGGGAAAGAGTGCTCATAGGATGTAGGGGCTGCACGACTCATTTCAAAACTTGAAGCAGTGTGACACAAATGAAAGGGAAAAATTAGGGTTCTCCACAGATGCCTGTACAACACATGTGAGTCTGACTCATCTCTGGCTGCCCAGAGGCCCTTCTGTCAGATGGAAAAGAGCTGAGCTGTGGCAGTTGCAGCAGCGGCTGCAACAGCAGCAGTGTCCTGTTCTTGTAATTCACTGCCATCTGCTTATCCCAGCCAGAATCTATAGCTATTTCCCCGCCCCCTCAGATGGTTAAAAACATGCTCTGATTTTTGTCTTCTGTGCAGTATTTTATTTCTGATAGTTCTGGACCAACCTTGGCTGCAGTTCACCAAGAGAAGTGCAGAGTAGTCCCACCTTTCTCCAACTCCAGCTCCATGTATTAGCTGGTTTTTTCCAACAGCCATTGATATGTGTGGATGTGACTTCCCCCTGCCGCCCCCCCCCCTTTTTTTCTCTATCCCTATAACTCTAACTGGATATGTGCATATATGTGAATCAGGGCAAGAAACAAAAAAGCTGATGCTTGGAACAGATTAGTTTGCATTACACAGCCAATAGGCTTTCTTGGAGAAGGCTAGATACTAAGAATTCAGCATTTCCCCTTCATCAGTGATTGATTGTTTCTGTGTCTTGGGTGGATTAGAATTCTGCATTTTGAGTCACTCTTGGCAAGTCCAAAAATAACAAAAATGCACCTGTGACATGAAATCAGGCCTAAGAAAAGTTATCCTTTCCTTCCTTGGCTTCATAAGTGTGCCTTTTTTTGTCTGCATTACTAGCTACTTTAAGACATACAGGGATTGTGGCCTTTTTCATCCCAAAGCATTTGATAAAGTACTCCAAAAGATGTAAATTATGTTTGCCCAGGCTGGACAGATGAACACAGATAAACTCCTGCGCTCATGTGCCCAAGACGACAAACATCCCATTAACTGCTGCTGTCTTCCAACAACTCTGTTGACAATGTTTTTGTTTCTTTCTGCCATACAAAATATTTTTAGATTGGTATTAACCTCTCTGTGCTTATGTGGGTGGATGCATGCATGTGTGTATATTATTACCCTGCGTATTAACAATTGCAAAATGTACCTGCTTGATTCACTTTATAAACAGAAGAAATTACTGAACACCAGTTAGCTCCATGCTGAACACAGGACAGGCTGTGTACCTACGTGGAATGAGTAATCCCAGCTACGAGGAATGTGTAGTCTTGCAGTCATGTTATTGCTTTTAAAATGTAAGAATAAGGTTACAATCCATTTCTCTTTTAAAGGCCCATTTCGGTTCCTCTACAATTTTTTTCTGGTGAAATGTGTTTGGCTTGAAAAAGACCAGGCTGACTCTGAAAGCAAGAGAGAATATTTGTGAAACATCTGAAGAAGAGCTTATCAAATTATATTGGAGCAGTAGTTTATTAAAGATTTAACCCCTTTGACATTTTCCTTTTTGTTTACTGCTTGTTCACATCCCTCTAGCTCACAAATATACTGTTCATTGTCCTTCAGATTTTCCATATCATTAATTCTGGCTGGAGGCTCTGGCAACAGCTTTATTTGAAGAAACTAGATTATAATTGAGAGAAATGATTTTGCTGATGCCCTCTACCTTTCTTATTGATTCCACTGGAAATCATCAGCCTGATCGTATTCCCATGGAGCTCAAATGGGGAGGGGTCATATGTGTGAATGTCGTGATCGCCTGAAGTTTAGTTGTGCATGCTAAGGGCACAGGAGTAAGTCCTTTTCTGCTTGGGGTGAGTAAGCCACCTCCATTCCCAACACCCCCCTTTCCAGCCTGGCACAGTGAGATTGCATCATGGGTACTTGCTACAGTTTATAGGGCAGAAGAATTTGTTTTATACAAGATAACCCAATTATCTGCATCCTTTCACTTAAGTGGGAGGCTACATTTGCAGCTGTAAGATAATGATTCCAGGCTTGGCTTTGCAGGTGCAACGTCCTCTACCTTATTACAGACAGGGCTGGTTTCAGGCATGGGCAAAGCTGTTGGCTGCTGAAGGAGTCTGCCAGGGGTAACCAGCAGCCCGGTTTGCCTGGGCTGGAAGAGATGGGAATGGCCATATCTGCAGCAGGCACAAGCTGACTGACTGTCCAGCCTTTCCCTGCAAGCTGTGTGGTACCAAGGGGGTAGAAAAGGAGAAACACATCCTGGGAGGGACCCACTCTGCTGCTGCCACACAGCTGAATTTTGCTTGCCCAAGGGTGAAGAGAAAACCATTGGGCTGCAAAACTAAATCTTGCCTACCCTGCTGACAAGACTTAAGCCAGCTCTGATTATAGAGGTATCTTCACTTCCTCCTATTTTGACTAAAAAGAGAGGCTTATTGAAAGGTTGATTTTGATCCCTGTTAAGAAAAAAATAAAGAATGAGAAAGACAATAAAATTCCTCTTGCTTCAAGATTTTAGATTTAAGTCTCACTGACAATACACTATTTTCTGAAAGTGTTAAGTTACTTGAGGAGGAATATTTTGAATCTGAAATCATTTACATTACCTCCATTTCAATATGTTTGCAGCATCTGCCACTTTTTTTGTGACCCTCTCTAAGTCCAACATAAACACATTATCCTGCGAAGTCTTAAATAAAGGTAGGTTAGACACTGCTTCTGCAAGTGGCAATTTACTAAATCAGGGATGATAAATGTAGAACTGTGGTTTGAAAATGAAATGTGATTCTCCACCAAGACAAGCAAGGGGTGGCGGGGGGGGGGGGAGTGCTAAT
>JANZLQ010000057.1:256085-273723 GCA_026212715.1 Elanus axillaris | reverse complement strand
ATTTGTATCGTTATTGTTCTAACTTCTCTTTTTGTGTTGCCCCAGTAAATTGTCCTTATCTCAACCCTCGAGGGTCCGGGTTTCTTTCTTTTTTTTTTTTCTTTCTGGTTCTCTCCCCATCCCACCGGAGGGGGGCGGGGGGAGCGAGCGAACGGCTGCGTGGTCCTTTGTTACCGGCTGGGCTGAAACCAGGACACCACACTAACAATCTCTGCTCTTGCATTTACTCTGCTGGTGTGAACTGTCATCACTGCTTCCATTTCAGAGCAAGAGTGAGAGAGCAAACTTACTTTCAGCTGTTTTGTTTTTCCTGTCAAGTAGCTTTTCAGATTCCCAGTGCTCCCTCACTCTGCTTTCCTTCCTAGAGACATCTTGCCAGCCTCACCCTCTTCTTTGGCCAACCAAGCATGTAGATTTACAGACATGAATTCAGTCCATGATATTCCTAACACAGGCATTATTGCTGTCTTTGCCCCTTTTTAAAAATTATTTTTTATTTATTTATTGCCTCTTTCTTGGGCAGATGCATTCCCAGATTACTTCTCCATCTTCTCATCACCCTCCAGGAAGAAGTGTGGGCTCTAGGTCTGTCAGTGCTTGAGTGCTTCAGGAGTTAGCGTGTCTCCTGGAGCACTGCCCTTCCTGGTGGGTGGTAAGCTGGGCCAGGGTACCTGTGAACCCAGTGCTGACACTAAAATGAAGCCAAAACTCACCTTCTCTGTGTTCCAGGACAGAACAACCTTTAGGACACTAAAATTCCTAGCGTGGAGAAAGGAAGCTGTCTCCTTGTGATACTTCTGTGCTTATAATGTGCATTGCTGCTGGATTAGTGTTTTGTTGTTTCTCAGGTAACTCATGAGTAATAAAACTGCAGTACTTCTGCAGCATCTGGGGATGGTTAGGTTGAATAGAAATAAGTGCAGTCCTTTTTACTGAAGAAAAGAATTGCATGAAGCCTCATCTACTTAAATTGTAGTGACCTTTCTCTTTTCCTTCTAGTCTCTCAGGACAGTAACTCTTCCCCTTTCATAGCTGGTTTATTCATCCTCTCTAGTATTTGGTAGCTCACCCCCAGGAGCAGGCATGCCCACAGCAGTAGTGAGGTGCCTTAGGTGAGCAGTACAGTTGTAGGCACTACAGCAAAGGCATCATTCATCCATTTGGGGAAAACTGCTTTTGTCTCTCTGATAATCTGCTAGATTCCCCTGGAATCCCTGCCTGGGGAGGGCTGTGACATTTTGTGTTGTTTTGGGAGCTCTGTGGCCACCTTCCCAGAAGCTCTTTCTGGGTTTTATGGTCCTCAGGGGAGGAAGCAGTATAGCAACTTCATAATGGTGAAAATCAACACTGTATATGGAGGGCAGATAAAAATCCATGTTTGGGTTTTTTTTACAGGAAAAAAGAAATCCTACAGTTCTGTTTCCTTGGGACTGAGCTTGCATCTAATCTGTGGCATCCTTCCATTCCTCTTACCTTTTTCTAGGGGATGGTGAAACCCAGAGATATAAGCCTGCACCACAATAGTTGTAATTGCAGATTCAGTCTGAATCTCAGTGAAAGGACTGACAGAAATTCCTGCTGCCGGGACTGCAGCCTGCTTTAGAGGCCCTAAACCACAAAAACCCTTGTTCATCTCTCAACACCTGCAATAACGGAACAAATTTTAAACCAAATCAAAAAAAAAAAAAAAAACCAAACCCAAATAAGCAAAAGAAAAAACATTATTAATAAGTCTAATGTCTATGACAGTCCTCCTTGATGGTTTTGGTACTTTACCTTGCTTCTACATCTCCAAGTTGGAATGTTAGCTTAAGTCCAGAGGGTGTGCATGTGCATGTATTTTCAAGGTGGTGTGGCCTCTCTTCCCCAGTGGAGGCGGTAGAGGGCACAGAGCAAACCTTGTCATCCAGGTGGTGCCAATCTAGCACTTTCTTGCCTTGCTTACTTCATGGAATAATTGAGGTTGGAAGGGACTTCTGGAAGTGGCCTGGTTGAGCCCTCTGCTAAAAGCAGGGCTAGTTTGATGTTAGAGCCAACTTTGAAGTTAAGGCAGAGGGTGTTAAGGACCTCATGCAGTTGAATTTTGAGCATCTCCAAGGATGGAGGGTCCATAAGCTCTCTGTGCCCCTCAACTGGTGTTTGATCACCTTTATGGTGAAATACTTTTGTCTTTATGGCCACTGGGAATTTCCTGTGTTGAATCTGGTGGGTTTTGCCCTTCTTCCTTTCACCTTTCATGCATCTCTGAGGAGAGTCTGTCTCTGTGTCCATCTTCCCCTGCTTCCACCCCATCCCAATTAGGTAATAGCAGTAAGATCTCCCTTGTCTTTTTTTAAGACTTGGGGGAAAAAACAAACAAACAAACAAAACCAACAGGCAAACAAAGAAACCCACCCAAACTTTTCTCAGCTTTTCTTCATATACCATATGCTCCATCTGCCTGACTGTTTTGGTGGTCCCTTGCTGGACTTGATCCAGTATATTAAGTGCTGCTTTCTGGGAAAATGTCTCTCCTGGTTTCGTCCAATGAGATGGTCCTGGCTGCATAGTGTTTATGGAAAGGATTGCTTTATGGCCTATCCTCTTTAAAGTTCTTTGATTAACATGCTGTAATTAGCACACTTCTGGCATTGCCTGCTACAGACAAGCAGGGAAACTAAAGATGCACTGGTAGACATTTGTACCTTTTCCATTATGTGCAGCATAATCTCTGGTAATAGTTATACTTAGTATTTTCTGTGAGTATAACATAAAGATTAAACAAACATGGGGTAGAGATGGTGGAAAAGGGTAACAAACCCATTGACGACACCCCGGGGAGTAAAATCTCTATGTGTGTACGCAGTATGTGTGTGTATACATATATAATCTATACATATTTATTATACAAGTGCATTTTGCAGCGTCTCTTGCATGATACCTGGTCTTTTTGCTTGATTCAAAAGCAGGGAGTGTCTAGCAGATGCCCAGTGCTGTGCACCAGGTCAAGAGAAGAGGGTCATGTCCCCAGTGTGTAGCAGTAAATGACAGGGTGGGAAAAGATGTGCAATTTCTCAGGGAAGATTTGTAAAGGGGATATCGGGTCCTGCTCAGCTTGTTTAGTTTGAAGCTGCTTGTGGTGTGCTAATGTGACAGGGGGACTTGATCTCACGTTGAATGCTCTGGGGTTTCTTTACACTTTTGAGTTCTCCATAGGCGCCCGGCTGGTGGCTTTGATTCACAGCGTGACATGCTAGAGCAGGAAGCTGAAGATTGAGTCTTGCTTTCTCTCTTCATTTGACACAATTGCAGGTGGCATGGAGAGTGGGATGCTGGGGTAGGAAGTAGAAGGAATTATTTTAGTCCATTGAATTTTATCTGGGCAATGAGCCCTACCTGAACAGTTGGTTTGGTAGCATTTTTGGTTTTAATGTGCTTAGTATCTGTGTTCTTTTTCTCTGTCTCTCCCCCTCTTGTAGGGCCATTACCAGATTAAAATTAAACAGGCTCTAAACTATCAAGAAAAGATCAGGAAGTTGGGAGGGTCTGTGTGTTCAGCTGCCAGAAACACAGCCCTGAATTACTGGGAAAGGCATCGACTTTGCTTGTTCCCTTGCTGGTGAAGTCTTTCAAAGAATGGGGATGGCTTCTAGTGTCTGTCTTGTCCTCTGTGCATATGAAATCTAGCCCAGGTGTAGTTACACATCTCCATTGCTACCAACATTGAATGAAAGGACTGAGCTGCTTTTTATTATTATTTTTTATTTCCCAATGTTGAAACCTCTCTGCTGACCTCCTGGGTTTTCTGAGAGGGAGTGTGCAGCCAGTCCCCACTCCTGCTTTGTAGATTTTTTTGTATTGCTTGCTTATGGCTTTTTTTAAGGAGGGAGCATGAAAATCTTGCTGTTGTTCCCAAACCATCTCCTCTGAGGGAGTGGCAGTGCTGCAGTTTCACTAGGAAATATTAATGCATGTAAACATTTTTCAAAAGGCATCACATCTTCCTGCACATACTTTATTATATTCCCACAAATCTGACTAGATTTGATAGATAGGTAACCAGGGAGCAAGGATGGGGGAAATGTGCTAGAGAGGAAAGGAAGGAAAAGGGAGTGAAATAAACACAAACCTGCTGTAATTCAAAACAAGGCAAAATCAGATTGTGTGCTTTGGCTAATTTTCTTATTCAGGTATTGATCCAATGGCTGCTCCAGAGTCTATTAGCAGTCAGCCAGTGAAAATATTTCCCATCGGGGGCTCTGACCTGAGACGGGGGTGAATCTATAGCAATTTGTTCAAACAGAGGAAAGCTTTTTCCTCTGATTTGTATTCCAATTTGCACAGTGTACAAAGGGGGGCCCTGTCGTAGGGGTTGTGGGGTGGTGCTTCTCAAGTGGGAATCAAGCTTGAGCCAGGTAACTGGCTGAAAAAAAAACCTGATTAAACTCTGAGCTGGGCACCCTCTATCTGTTTCTGGGTTACCTGGGTGCTGCAGCAGGCTCTCCTGCCCAGGAGAGTGGGGCATCCCCTTGGTATCCCCTTGGCAGAGAGGACACACAGACCTGCCGTGTCAAAGCTGCCCCAGGGAGGAGAAAGCTGCCTTCCCTGCAGCATTTTGAAGAGATGAGGAGAGAAGGAAAAAGCGGTCTCTGCCTCCTGCCCACACCTTCCCTCCATGTGCTGCCAGTACTGGCTGAGGAATGGGTTTCCTTTGAGGATAGCTGGCTGGCTCTCCCCCCTGGTGGCTTTCAGCCAGGTTCAGCTGGGCTCACAACTGGCTTGACCCCAATTTGCTCCTTCCTGCTGGAGAGGGCCAGTGTGGGTCCTGCTTCTCAAGTTAAGAGCTTGCTACAGGAGTTGCTGGATCCTGATGATTTCTTGGGGTCTGCCAGAAGTTGCCTGGTAACAACAAGCTTCAGGCCCCAGCTTCCATCCAAAGCCATGCTGAAGGTGCCATAAGGACATGGAGCTCCCTTTCTTACTCTTCTCAGTTGGCTGCCCTCAGAAGTAATCCAGATGAGGAAACAGTCCCAGCACCCCTTGAACCCAGTTCCTGCAGCTATCAAGAGCTGCCAGAATCTCAGTAGTGAAAAACCTGACGAGGTTAGCAAGGCTTATGGCTTCCAGTGTCTATTGGGTCACCAGCAGTTCTGATGCCAACTCCTTCCTGACAGTCCCTGTGCCAGCCTTGAGACCTCCAGGTTTGGGGTTTAGCCTGTCTCTTGTGGTAATGAGGCAGTTGTAAAGTCATGGGTTGGAGAGATGGGAGGTGATTTGAAAAGGCCTTGTTTACGCATAGGAACATGCACTCTGCCACTGAGAAGGCCAGAAAAGTCAGTGTTGTGTCTCGAAATACATAATCTTGAAATACGTAAGAAGTGGAGAAGACCGCTAAACTTAGCTGACCAAGCTCCTGATCCTTATTTCTGTATTGGGCTTCCACATTAACCAGTGATACCATGCTGCCTGTCTTCCATGACTTGCCCAAATATGGGAGCCTAAGGTGGAAAAATCCTTTTAGTAAAGAAGAGAAGAGAGGAAAACTTTTCCTTTCTAAAAAAGCAAAGGGTGAGAGTGTGTGTGGGTAATAGGATGGGTTCATTCTCTTTATGTTGTTTTTAGCTCTTAAAATTGTCTGGAATTCTCCTCAGCCTTGTTATACTTACTTTAATTTAGTGATGGTCACAGAAACACTTAGAAGGAGGGAGGAGGTAGGAAGTCAGAAATAAGTAAGTACTTTAAATCTTCAATCTGTGCAAGTTTTAAACCATGAGTTTATTTTTGACTTGGCCATAACTTTCAGGGAACCAGCCTGGGTGCCAGGGAGAGCAGTGACTCCAGCTTTGAGAAAGAGTGGGAAAGTTTATGAGATTTTTAAAGCAGTCAAGCAGATGGCATGAGGGGAGCATGTATGGGGACAATGACAGCAGCGTTTTGTATTATTTAGGAGAGTATTTAACAGTATCAGGGCTGTTGTTGCTTTTATAGTCAGTAGAGGGCTTGATAGGGTGCTGGAGGGAGGCGTGGCGAGGGCAGGCTCCTCTGACCAGCTGGCAAGGGTGCCAGCTGCTGCAGGAGGGCTGTCAGCCACATTCCCAAGGAAGGAGACCCCTGTTCTTCTAGCTTGTAGCATGGCTTTCTAGACAACTGGCAGAGCAAGGGCTGTACCAGGCTTTCTGAGGAATGCAGGCTAGAGGGGAACAATTAAAATCCAAGGTATCACTTGCTTGATGGGCATTGGTGATTGGCTCCCATCAGGTGCAGGGTTTTAAGCCTTTCGTGCCAGCTAATGGGTCCAATCCCTGCCCTGAGTGTGACCAGTTCCCAGGCTTTTAGCAGAAAGAAACTCATGAAACAGAGTTGTCATGCTGCAGCTCCTCGGCATTGCTTTGGATGTGTTGCCCTTTCATTCCACTGTCCCCCTCCTCCTGGGCTGTGGCACAGGCTGTAGGAGGGAACTGAACTGTTTCTGTTGTCTTTAATATTTTGTCTGTCGTCTGCAGTGTTGGTTCCTGCAGCAAAGCAAGCAAGCAAGCTGTGCTCTGCTACTATGCTGAGGAGAGGGAGCTAAGCTGGTATTGAGTTGTGTGCATGCTCCCGTGGGGGATGTCGTGCACAGCACCAAGCAGCAACCTGGTAGGAGGAGATGGCTAGGGTAGGACCACACAAGAAGGTTGTTGGGGGCTTCTTTGCCTTGGTTGTAGTGGGAAAATGCTGTGAGTGACCCTTCCCTGCTGAGGGAAGGGCAGGTAGAGAGGGATGTGTAATACAAGTCATCATAAGAACTGAGGCAAGCTGTTTCCTGCAATTAACTTTTGAAGTTTTGTAGCATATATTGTGGGGTATGGCTTTGAAATGGCTACTGCAAAGTATATGAGAGACCTCTAGAAACCTAGTGTGTCCTTGGGATGCACAGCAGAGTCTGTGACAGGTCCCAAGAATAACAGCCTCTTGGTGTCCCTGCTGTTGTGCAAGACTTATCATGTTTCTCCTAGAAAGCATATAGGGCTCTGGTCAAGACTATGGAATAGTCTTGAATACAGCACCTGCTTCCCTCCACCATCTCTGTAGCTGTGTATTCTTGCATTCCTTTTAATGTCTTGTATGGCGAGGGATTTTTGTTGTTTTGTTTTTGTTTTGTTTGGGGTTTTGGGGGGAGGAGGTTAGGTAACAGCACTGGCAGGGTTAGTTCCCCTGAAATGCTAGAGGAAGCCTGCCTTGCAGGCTTCACTCACATCTGCTCATTTCTGCGCTTGCCTGCCCACATTGCTGGGGGCTTGGTGTGACTCGGTGAGGGGTACTGCTCGACTCAAAGTATCTTCCAGTTTTTAATCTCATGCTGCACAAGCCTGTGTGCAGGGGTGGGCTCCATGGGCTGCACCTCTGGGGCTGATGCTGTGACACCAGAGGGATAAGCTCCCTCCACTGGCCCTCGCTGCTGACCTTGGCAGCTCTCCTTGGCGCGAGCAGCAGTTTCCATTTTAGTCCTTGGACTGCAGATTCCCATCAAGAGTAGCAGTAAACTGGAGTCAGTGTGGGGGTGTATTGTGGTCGTCTGTGCAGTGGGCTGTTGCCGAAACACTGGCTTCCTGCAAGCCAGGAAAGGGCTGTGATGCGAACTCTTCCACTCTCTCCCCGTGAGTTAAGAGCAAGTGTGTGTGAGAAATGGACAGGACCCAGGGGAGCAGCTTTGCCAGGCAGACGGGCTCCAGCCTAGATAGCTGCAGTAGATTCTCTGGCCCCTGTGCATTGCAGGACGCTGAACCTTTTAGGCTTCTGGTTTAGGTGCTTTCTGCTTCTTCACCAGCCTTGTATCTGCAGAAGTGGCATGATTCAGTTACAGAAGGGATTTGGAGGGTGGAGGAAAGAGAAAGTTTGAGAAATGCAATCCAAGGAAAACCAAAACCATTCTCATGCTACAGGATGAAACTTGTTCCCTGTGCCACATCCATTCCTGTCTTTCATACCGAGCACAGAACTGAGTTTTAACTGCACTATGGTCTTTCAACAAAATGCTATCCCTCCAGTGAGCAGACTTGCTTTTTCCCCAGGCAGGTCTGATGCTGCTCCCTGATGTCTCCTTTCTGAGAGTATCCTTAATTCTCTCCAACTGGAGCGGGCTATTCCAGTTTTTTCTACTCTTCACCAAAACGACCCCCCTTATTTTCCACCTCATTTGGGCTTGGCAGCCAGCAGCACTAGGCAGGAAGGTGTTGGAGGAAGGAAATCAGCATGTGTCTCTCCAGCCAGGTGAACCTGGAGTTTCTTCTTGTCATGGTGCCCTGGGAAGGCCATTTACAGACCTGGTTCTGGTGGCTTCCTGAGGCATGTCCTTCCCAGAGCTCTCTCACACCCATGAGAGTGCTAACAGCTTAGGATGGGACTGCATCTGGACTGGAAGTCCCTGCTGCTTCCCACCCTCCTCAACCCCTGAGACACCAGCTGTCCCTTACAGCTACTGAAAAGCTGCCTTCCCGGGCTCTCTAACTCATGCCTTTTATGTAGGGGTAACAGCATCTGCCCAGCAGCGCTATTGCCATCAGTGTGTATGCAAGGGCACTCTGAACCCTTTGCCATTAGCTCTAGTTTTTTGTTTTTTGTTTTTTTTTAGTGAGCATCCTATGCAGTGCTGTGGGGCAAGAGCACAGGATACAGCATGAAATCCCTGGTTTGAGAACAGATGGGAGCATCTCCCAGTGCTTTGGTAGCATCAGTGGGATGTGAATGGCAAAATGCTGTCTTGCTCACTGTGCTAGTGTGAATATCCAGCATTGCACTAGTCTTTTGGCTTGCCTGGTTACCTAGAGATTTAAAAACCAACCAACCAACAACAACAACCAAAAGAGCAACCAAAAAGCCTCACCATGGGTTTATGTTCTGTTCTGAGCTTTTTTTTTTTTGTGACTGCAGGATTTTAATGTCTGAAGTGAGATTGTATTTAATGTTCCTTCTTCTGCCCTACTCAAGTGGTGTTTGGTACTGCAAAACATCATTAAACTGCTGATGGGCTCTGCCCCCATGTGGATGCATTTCTGTGGTGAGTGGACTGATTTGGGTGAGACAGACCATGAAACAGCCTACATATGCTTAGTTTTATGAGGAAGGAGGGAGCATGCAAAGGGAGAAGCAGTAAATGCTAATGTGCAAGGATCAACCTCTACTTTGAGGAATCTGGCTGAAGTGATGAATAGGAGTCTATTGCAGTCTCTGTGTTTAGTAGCCTGAAACCTGTTGCTGAAGAAGTTATGTGGGAGACCTTGTGCCTTCCCTGTTGAAGGATCCAGCCTACTGTAATGTGCATTATTGAGTTAATGAGGAGGCAGTACTGGCTGTTGCTGTGGGGCATGGCCTCCCCAGCTGGTTTTCATGGCTGGGCTGGCCACATGTCTAGGTACAGGGTTTTCTGTGCTACTGCAGCAGTGGTGACCTGCACCTTCAGCTGCCCCTTCTTGTTTCCTTCCTCCCTTCACCTGGGTGTTTCAGACAGTGCAAAACTGCAGCCCTTCCTTGCAGGCAGCAGTCTGCAGAGCTGTGGGGGTGCTGAGACAGGGCTCCAGGAAGCTGAGGGGGCTCCATATGTTGAGGCAATTTGGAAGTGAAAGACCTGCAGCTGAGAAGGCAACTGGCAAGGGTGTGCTTGCAGCCTCCCAGGGGGTTTAGGCTTTTGCACTCTGCATCTCAAAGGGTTACTCCAGGAGTGCTGGTTTCTGCCTCAAGGCACTGCTTTACATCGTAAATACCGCCACTGCCGAGGAGGTGACTAGCAGATGCTATTTTGATAAACAAAAAGAAGGCTTTCTGTCTCCATCTCCTACTGCCTACTTATCACTTCTCTCCCTTGTGTTATTCCTCAGGGGCTGTATCTCTCCAGCAGCGAATCGAGTTGCTCGGGAGTGGAGTACAACCCTCCATCTCGTAGCACCTCTTTCTAGGCTGTTGGGGTGTTGTGTGGCACAAGCTGTTGTAGTGAGCAGTTGCCATAGGGTGGGGATGCACCAGGCAGCCCCTGCTAATGTGTGCTGGATACCTTACAGAAAACAGGCCCTGGGGGCTGTGGTGTTTTCTGTACTGTGATTCCCTTTGTGAGTAGCTGGTAGACATATGACTGGGCTGTTGGACTGGAAATTGCAAGGATGAGCACCGAAGAGGCTGTTCTTCATTATACATTGTTGAAGACTGCTACAGCTATGGGAGCAAATAAGCACAGTGAGCTCCTGGACTGAACTGCTGAACCCCTGAGCATCCCAGTCACAATCCTTAATCTCTCTGTGCCCCTTTCCCTTACCTGTGTAGCTGCTGACCAGCCTGCCTGGAGGGCATGAGCATCTGTCCCTTTGCAAATGAGAGGCCTGTATAAGGCTGTGACAAAGGACAGTGAACCAAATCCCTCCAGTCTAACCACTTGCCCTCCGCAGAGGAGAGATTATGTGTCTGTTTCCCTCTTCTCCCACCTCCCTTTCTCCAGGCATGGTGTGGGCTTCCGTGGGGTGCCACGGCACCTCTTTATGCTGTCTGCCTTTGGAGATCAGTAGCTGGCCATCAGCAGGGCCTGCTCCCTGGAAGCTGCCTCCACTCCCTGTCCTAGTGGGTCACCATCACTATGGCCAAAAGCCAACAAAATGACGCAGTTTGTGGCCAGCGTGCCTGTTAAACAATGTCATTTCTGTGCAGCAGGATCAATGCATCACGCAAGTGAGCAGCATCTGCTGGTATTGAGTTATTGTTAATGGAGAAGGGATGCCGAACTGAATGCAGTAACACTGGATGAGTGCTCCCAAGGGAGGAGGAGAGCAGAGGCTGTGTCCTGTGAGGAGAACAGGGACTGCAAGCCAAAGTCTTGCTTGAACACTCTTAATTCATCTTTAGGACTCTGGAGAAGCCTGTAGGTCTGGAGCAGGCATTGCTGTGGGATGGCACTGCTAGGTGAGCCCAGTTGAGCTCCCAGCCTGTTGCTCAGCATGGCTCCAGTTTGTTCTCCCCACCGCTGCTGGGGGGAAGGTGGTGCCTCATGCTCTTCCAGCATGGTGAGACTTCTCGTGCTGTAGAAAAAATTAAATGTTTTGGGAGAAAAGATGTAGATGCTTGTCCTCATGCCTCAGGTCTTTGTCCTGCCCTGTCCATCAAACTTCCTCAGCTGCCAGGTATCTGCTGGCTCCAGCAGCAGCCTCTTGCCCTCAACTTGTGCTTGGAAGCTCAGCAAGGAGAGCAGAAAGGGGAGCAAAGCTGAGGAGTCTTCCCAAGGGTACTTATATCACGGTGCCAAGACCCACTAGTGAAATATGTATCTGTGACCTTTGTTGCTCCTGTCAGGCACTTCACAGTCCTCAATGTGAGACTCACTAAGTTGCAAAGCCATGTCTCGGCAGGTGACAGCTGCTCCTGCTGTCTTTCTCACTCTTTCTGCTGGGTAACAGGATCTCCTTAAACACATCATAGCATTAGCACTGTGCAAAGCTTGCAGAGTAAAGTCAAACAGCTTGATGTGAACCTTAGGTTCAACTCTTAGATGGAAACTGTAGCTCTGTGTACACATCATCCTCTTTGCATTTTGCCCAGGAGCAATGGAGTAGCAACAAAAATATCCCTTAGGTAGCAATTCTCATGGCATTAGTCCTTAGCCTGGCTGGAAATGTCCTAATCTGCAGTGTTTCTGGCCCAAGGTAATTTACCAGAAGCTTGTGATTGCACTGAGCTCCAGCCATCTCTGAGTGTTGCTCAGTGAGGCAGTGTTTGTGGAAACTCAAAGACTTCATTATCTTGGGGCTTGCTGGATTTTTATCTAAAGTTATGTGGGCTGGAAATCTTGCAGGCCCAGACACCTGAAATCACAAAATCAATTCTGCCGTCTATTAAATAGGTGTAATGCCCATCGACTGCAGTGAAAGTTACAATTTTGCAGCGGAAGGTGGAATTGGATCTATACGTATTAGAGACAGAAAACTCATCATTGGCCTCCTCTGGACCTTTTTCCAAGGTCAGTGCAAGATACTTTTCAAGTGTTTGTGATCAGTGCATCACTCAGTCTACACTGGACTGGAAATGCCGGTGTCTCCCACCACCCTGCTTTTACCATTGAGAACTGAAGTGTGAGAGAGGGTGGAGAGCAAAGCCTACTGCCAATGGTTTCCTGTTTTTGCAGATGGTTTTTGAAGTGGTTTAGCTTGTGACATTTTTCTTTCTGTGAAAGCTTGGATTATTTTTTTTTTGTTGGACTATATTAAGCACTAAAAATGCTTAAATTAATTCCTCTGGCAGATCACCCTATCCCCACAAGCTACCTTCAGTCCCACCTCCTCCATCCTCTACTTCAGAAGAGAACAGCAGTGTTATCAAAGATGTGTGACTGGTACTGAACAGCAGAGATGGCATTGTCCTCTCTGTCCTCCTGTAATCCTTCTGGTAGAGGGCTTCTTCACGCTCTTGTTGGTGTAGCACTAACACTAGGTGTAACCTACAATACATCCCATTACTTCCGTGGGCTTAGGCACTTGAGCTGGGTTGTCTGTGTGGATGCACCTTGCTGAAGCAAAGCATGGGGATCAATTTCAGTGCAATTGGATCAGCCCAAATACTGCCCAGAATTGGCTCTGTCCTTGTTATTTAACAGTGGGGCAAGAGTGGCTGTAAGGGGTAGGTGAAACAGGCACTTGGCTAGGACCAGTAGGGATGATAGGGGCTGTGGCCTTGGTGCTCACTTTGTGCCTGTCAGAGCTCTCGAAGTTAGGGTTGGTAATGACTGCTTTGGTGCAAGCCCCCTCCCCAGGGGAACACAAGTGGGCTTTGCTCTCCAGGGTCTTCTGTGCTCTCCAGCTTGTTCCTGCCACGTCTATGACAGGAATAGTCAAGGCTTAGACCTTGCCAGAGCTGAGTTTTGCCTCTGTTTCTGGGTAGGCTGGAGCAGAAGGGCACCAGCCTTGTCTTTACTTGGTCACAGGTGCTTGCAAGGTTGGAGGTGGAAAAGGGCCAGTCTAGCATTGCTGGCAGCTTTTTATGAGCGGTATTTTAGCCATGACCTGTCCCACATGTGGACTTCATGTGAGCTGCAGGCAGCTATGTACGCTTTCAGACCTGAGTGGGAGTCTGGCTGTCCTTTAAAACAGACCAGATCTGTCTTGGCTGCTTCTCATTGCTTGTAAAATACCAGGGAAGCTTTGAAGTAATGGCATGCCAGAGCTAATGAGACTGAAGGCTTTCCTGCTTTGATAATGCATACTTTTCTGGTCTCTTCTCACTGTGACACTAAGTCAGCTAAGACGTCTACCAACACATGCTTTGGGTATGCAGGGTTTGACTAAGCCCTTTGCCACCAAGATCTGCTGGGGCAGAAGCCCAGGGCAGTACCACTGTCCTGCTGCATGAACCCAGAGCTGTGCAGCTAAAAGCTGGCTACAGAAAACCTGCTGTTCTTCCATGGGTGCTTTGTGAAAAGTCTTGAGGTGACAGATACAGAATATTCTGAAAAGCTGTTGGCTGCAGTTGGTTGTTAGTCTGTACTTACTTTATTGAAGATTTGCTGCAGCATTTTAAAAATTGTGAAGTTCAAGGGCTGAAAATCTGCAAATTCCCAAATTTGAGGTCACTTGAGTAATGTGAGACATTATGGTCTCTCTAGCATGGTGCTGTAATGTAATTGACAGCTATGTTGGTGTAAATCCTGTGCATCTTTCTTTAATTCAAAGCTGCTTCTTAAAGAGCAATGTTAGTGTGAATGAGAACAAATGTATACCTCCACCGCTCTGGAAAGAATGTAGAACTAAGTTGCTGATTGTTTGTGGTCATTAAAGACCAGAATCGCCTTTTTTTCCTTCCCATGAGTTCTGGCTAAATTCCAACTTAGATAATTATATTCTGCTTCCCTAATTCCCTCTGAAGCTTCAAATCAGTTTAGATTGCTTTTCCCTTTCTAGCCTGAGCAATTAGATAATGTTCCTGAGCCCTGTTAACCAGCTGTGTTCCACCTCGGAGGAAGCTGTGTTTTATTGCTTATGGAAGCAGCCCCCTTCCCCCACCTGTGTACTTATAAAGTCTTTTTGATATGATAAATGATAGCAAAATGTGAGGTAAAGGGAATTCTCACAGCTGGGGTATCTGGCATCTCCCCTCTGCTAAGGGCAAGCTGCAGAAGGTCCTGAATTCTCTACTTGTTCTGCAGTGTGCACCAGCTGCCCTGGTTGGTTTTGATGAGAGTAACACACTCTACAGCAGTGCAGATGGGAAAAGGGTGTTGCTTGTGTTTCAGTGGTGGAAATGGCACTTGGCCTAACAGGTTGCAGAGGAGACAAGATAAAGGCTGTGTTGAAGGGGAGTGCAGTGGGCATGACATGGGGAATTATGAACTGCAATATGGGGAGGGGGAGGTGTTTGAGGCAGTTCTTCCTAATGGCTCCACACTGCATATATGCATCCAATTTTCCATGTTGCGCTTTCTAGCAGAGCAACTGGTGCTGCTAATCCTTTGCCTTTATCAGTCATATATAGCAAGGATTAGCAGAGCATCCTCCAGTGAAGCACAACCCCTCTAACTTCTCCCCTGTAAAACTGAAGATGGTGAGGGAACGTTTGGGTTGTTCTTTTGCACTGGGCAGAAAGAAGGGGTGTTACTGCTACATAGTGCCACATGCATTTTGTATTCCTTTTCAGCCTCCAGTGAGTCAGTGTAGAGGGGAAGTGGTTTCTCAGGATTTAAAAGCAAGTATTGAGTGGAGCCTCTTCTGTGAAGAAGGGTGTTTGTTTAGCTTCTCATGCTCCCACCCCATCCCATGGACTCCTTGAGTGGCTGTTGTCTCTTTTGTCATGGCGTAGTCTGCTTCCCATCATCACTTGAAGCCCTCTAAAAAGAGAGGATGTGTGTCTTCCTTGCAGTGGTGGTGTATCAGGCCCAACCAAGATTGTCAATAATCATACCTATTACTGTAATACCTGATGTGAGCTCAGATCCCCTTGCTGTGTGCCTTCAAGTGATAAACAAAAAGATGGCAAGCCTGCTACAAGACAGGTGCTTTGGGTGCTGTTTTCCCACCCTGTCTTAAACCTCTGTCTGTGGGGACAACTTGGGCTGAATGCCAGAACAAGTTCCTTGATGCAAACATGAAAGCAGCTATGGAGATGCTTCTCTGGGGACATTTTAAAGCTTGATCAGGCTCATCACTCTGGAGCAGGCTGTAGGGAAGGCTTGCAGATGACCTGGCAAGTACCATGGGACTCTTCTGTCTATAATATGTGTGGCTCCTTGAGCTCTTTCTGTAGCTCATCTGAGTTCTGCTGTTGGCCCATTTGCCTATGGAAAGTATTGGCATATCTGTATGCATGTATGCAGGGAAAAAACACTATCACTTTTATCACTTTGGTATTAAGCAAAGGAAATTGGCACCAGAAGAAACCATGTGGGCAAATGCAGTAAATAAGAGTGAAGCCTAATTAACAGTTGCACAAAAAATCTGCAGGGCTTGGACATACTGTTGATGTTGGAGTATGCCAGGGAGCTACTGTTGCAACCTGTGTGTGTAAAGGCAGGATAGTCCATGCCACTACTCCTCAGTAGAAGGGTATGGGGTGGTGGGAACTCAGTCACGTGAAGCATCTGGAGGGCTTTTGTGTTTAATGCACGTACAGGGGTATTGGGAGGGGAGTATTCTGCATCTGGGGATGATCTGCTGGGGAGAAAGCTGGTACTCAAGTAGCTAAAGCAATTGCCAGCAATTTTGCTTCTCTGGTGGTAATTGTTCTCCAAGAAACTCTCCAAAGGCTTCTCCGTCTTCGTTGCACTTGGAAGTAGCTGTACTGAAAAACATTTCAGCAATCACATTTCTCATACTGAAGAAATATTAAGTGGTTTGTATGTATTTTTACAGAGCCACTGGGCTAGTGGCTCTTGATGTATAGGACTGGTAGCTGTCTGTGCTCCAGGGGACTTGAATCCTGCACTGCCAAAGGAGTGATATTTCTCTACTCTGAGTGATATTTCTCCAAGACCAGGACTTGGGATGTATGGGAGTGGGGCCCTATGGGTGGGTTTCCAGCTTCTTTTTTTTTTTTTGGCTCCCTTCTAGGTGCTTGTGGGGTTCCTGAGCATACCTGCTTCTGTTTGCTCTCTGCCTATCCAGTTTCCCAGGCAGCAGTTGCTGTGTAAAGGGTTGTGGGCTCTAAGCTGTGCTGTTTCAGCTGTGTTTGGTATTCCTGACTGCAGTGTGAGTCTTTCTGTGGTGCTCAAGAGTTCCAGTTACCCAAAATCAGCTTTAAGTTTAATGTGTGATTATCACCAGGAGCAAGAAAATACTTGGCACTATCTGGGAGACTGATGGTATTGGGCTTAATTAATGGAGAGCAGTCTGTCCCCACATACATCCGGCCCTGCCTCCTCATCCTTTCTATCAGTATCAGCTTAGGTTTGTTTTTAATTATTTTTTATTAAGTGTTGCAAAGAACAGTAAAACCCACATCAGATTACTGAGGATATTAATCCTTTGCACTTCTCTAGCACATGTCATCCAATGACAGAGGTCTGTTTTACAAACATTAATTACAAAGCTTCATAACCCCCCTGTGAGGAAGGTAATAACTGCAGTAATACTTAGCACTTACATGGTGTTTTGCATCTTCAAAAAGTTGTATAAACAATAAGCTTTAAAGTACCCTGCATGACATGGTAGTGCAATTACTCATGAGGAGTACTCATGACACATGAGGAGACAAAGATACGTCAAGGGGAGAACTTGCTTGCCCAAGGTCACACATCAAGTCAATTACTGACTAGCACTCATTGAAGATTATTCTCAGTTTTTGGGTTTCCCTCCCACTCTGTGTCTTCCTTGGTGTCATAGTTGAGCAGTGATTTGTGAGAGTGGTAGAGGGTAAAGGCTGTGAACTGAAGACCATTAGGTGCATGTAATTGAGAAAGAATACAGGTTGCCAATACGGGTGGAGCTGGGGTGGTTTGGCTGAAAAACTTTGGGGTTAACAGGGTCCTGAAGAGCTCTTTGCTGTCAGTGCTCGATAGTGGCTGGTGGTTTGGAACATTTCTGCTGCTGCAAGTGAAATCCTTCGTTGTTTAATGAGTAGCTCCCCAGCCATTTCAGTTGGCTCCCTGCCCTTCTCCTTGGCAGGCAGCAACAGGGAAAGCACATGGCTGATAACTGAACTTTAGGACATAATCGAACAGGGAGAGAAGTTTGAAGGCATGGTGACTGTAATATGTGATAGAGTGGCTCATTTTTGACTGTTCAGAAGTACACATGCTTGTTGGCCTGTGGAAGGAGGAACAGCCCTGGTTGGACCCATTGCTGGAGTAAGGCATGATGACTTACTTTCTCCCCAGCTGATTTCATAAGCTTGTCCAGGCCAACTTGTGTCCCTCCAAATGAAGATTAGCAGCAGTGACTTGCAAGACTCAAGTGGTTCTTGGTTGCTTCCCCAATCTAATTTATAACAGAAGCAATCTTTTGTCACATTTGGCTTTGAAATTGTCCTGGTTTCAGCTGGGATAGAGTTAATTGTCTTCCTAGTAGCTGGTATGGTGCTATGTTTTGAGTTCAATATGAGAAGAATATTGATAACAGTGATGCTTTCAGTTGCTGCTAAGTAAAGTTTAGTCTAAAGTCAAGGATTTTTCAGCTTCTCATGCCCAGCCGGCAAGAAGGCTGGAGGGGCACAAGAAGTTGGG
>JANZLQ010000057.1:230300-243661 GCA_026212715.1 Elanus axillaris | reverse complement strand
GGCCAACGAGGTATTCCATACCATGGGACGTCACATTCAGGAAATAACTGGGTGGTGGGGGAGTTGGGATCGCTGCTGGGGACTAACTGGGTGTTGATTGGCAGGTGATGAGCAATTGCACAGTGTGTCATTTGTACATTCTAATCCTTTTATTATTGCTGTTGTCATTTTATTAGTGTTATCATCATTATTACTTTCTTTTATTTTCTATTAAACTGTTCTTATCTCAACCCACAGGTTTTACTTCTTTTCCTGATTTTGTCCCCCATCCCACTGAGTGGGGGCGAGGGGAGTGAGTAAGTGGCTGCGTGGTGTTTAGTTGCTGGCTGGGGTTAAACCATGACAGAGTTTAAGTTGAAAGACTTACATTGTATACCATGTGGGGTACAACAGAGCAACTTAAGGAAACACTGAACTGGGAGCTAGAGCTGCAGATAAATATTCTGATTCTCCATGGGGTGGCTGGAAATTAGTTTTTGCAGCAAGGTCATGTTTGCAAAGGGAGAATAGAGCCACCAGCTGGCAAATGCAGCCCAGAGACTGTGAAGAGAGGTTATGAGACCCTTGCTGCTGCAGGGTGCCAGGACCCCACTGAAATGCAGGCAGCACAGGTTGGAGATGAGGGGGAATATGGTACAGGATGGGAAGGGACAGGGTCTCTCTTAATCACAGATCAGGGATTCTTCAGCATCACAGCCTGGGTCTTGGCACTGTGAGCGATGCTCTGCAGTGCACGTGGGGTTAAAGGTGTGATGGCAGGTCTGCAGAGGACTGATCTGAGTGAGGGCTGAAACAGCACAAGAAACTGTCATTTGGATTAAGGTATATTGGCAAAGGTTATATAGGCTTCTGAATTACTTCTCTGCCACTATTTGCTTGACAAGCATTCATGATGTCTTTTCCCGATAAGTCACTATTTTACTTAGTGTATTTACATATCTGTATGTATAACCATATATATCTCTGTGTTTGTATACGCATATGCGTGTAAGCACATATATAGGTTTCTGCTTTCTCCTGGGTTCAACAAGATGACTCTGCCATCCAGGCAGGGCAAGGTCACTTATCTGCTCGGCTGTATCAGTGAAGCTTTGGCAGTCAGTTTCAGCATTCCATGATGCTCGAGTGATGGCAGGCATGTTGTTGGGAGCCCTGCAGAGGGGGAAGACAGGAGAGGCTGAGGGGTTCCACTGTGGTTTTGCCATCATATTATTCAAATACAGGTGTTACTTCTGTTAGTCAACAGTTTGGATAGTAATAATGATTTTAACAAAGTGCCACCACCCTGGAAAGACCGAAGAGGTGCAAAAAGGAGTAGCTTGCTGCATGTGCAGTGCTGCTGCCTGGGTGCTGGGTGTCCGTGGCAGGTTGTGGAGCCCAAGCAGCTTACTGCCCACTAGCCCTGTGTCCACTCTTGTGTCACTGCTGCTTGGTCAGTGCATCATGGTGACACCAGTTTGTACAGCCTGACCTCAAAGGCAGATCTCCACTGCCCAAGCCCAGCCTGCTCTAGGTCTGTGCTGCTGGTGGATTAAACCAGCATAAGTCTGAGCACTTCCTTTGCCCAGGTGATTGGGTTTAGAGCATTTTGGTCATGCCAAAAGAATTAAAAAAAAGAAGAAAAAAAAAAGTAGTCTTTGAAGCTCAACTAACCTTGAAGAAAAAGTAGGTGCTCAGTTCAGCTTTAACAGGTTGTGCAAAACCTGTGCTTGTTTCAGAAGGCTCACTAAGGCTCATTGCTTTAAACCCTTTGATCATCTCCTCAGTGGTTTGTTTGTTTGCATTATATTTCACTAATGGGATCTAGAGCTGTGACTCCAGAGTGACCTGGAAGCATTGTAGCAAGACAGAGAAGTATCCCAGGGGTACTCTCACTGAGGCACCAATACTTAGACACGTTCCTGGGTTTCTCTGTTCCTAGAACTGCGACTGGAGTTTTCCCGTTGAACAAGCACAGGTGTCCCATTGGGCTGCGCAGTCACCTTCAGTACATCTCAGCCACTTTGGTGATCACACAAACACTTTTGGAGTAGGAACCCAAGGGCTGTTTGCACAGGAATCTGGAGCTGAGGCTTTTTTCTTAAAAAAAACCCTGTTCTCCTAGAGCTTGTCTCTCCCTGCTGTTGCTCAGGGTTACAGTGGGACATAGTTGCTGTTTGGAGGCATGAAGTTTTTAAACTGTTCTGCGAACTTCCTTTCCACATATTTTTCCACAGCACTGGTCTTAACTTGTTTTCCTGGCTGGACTGGTAGTAACTGGGCTCTGCTTGGAGCCCTGGCTGGACAGATCCCTAGAGATTGAGTCCCCTGGTCCCACTGAGGCTGTTCCCTCTGGCTCAGGGCTGAGATAGGTTGCTGTGTAATTTGGGAAAGACTTGTTTCTCCTGCAGCGTGTGTTATGCCTGTTCTAGGGGTGTATGCTAAAAGCTGTACAGAGCTTCAAGGCCCTTTCTGACTCTGCTCAGTAGTTATCCTAGTCCCTTGCAAGGTAAATCATAGTAATCAGGCCTGTTTTAGACAGGTGTAGAGCAGTCGTGATTTGACCAGGTCCCTGCTTTAACCACTTGCATGTGCTCCTCTCTGGGAGACATGAGAGCAGGGAATTCTTGGTTCTCAGCCCATGCAGGAGGGTCCCCCCCAAAAAGCTCCATATTTTGCTTTTCAGTGCTTAGAGCTGCTCATCCCAACAGGACCAATGGTTTTAATATAGCAGCTGATACCAGCTGCCCAGGAGATGGGGAAAATTGTTCAGTTTTATATCTCCTGAGACCTTTGTGTCTCATACCCAGCACTGGCTCTTTCCCTCTGTGGCTTAAAAGGTGGCTCTTCCACCCTGCTGTGGGAGCTGCCACACTGGGCAGTGGATGTAAGGGGCTGGGGTGCTGCTTCTTTCCCTCTTTACCTCTTCTTTCTTCTCCACAGCTCCTGCTCAGGCCCAGATCATCCATGCTGGGCAGGCATGCGTGGTGAAGGAAGACAACATCAGCGAACGTGTTTACACAATTCGGGAGGGGGATACACTGGTCCTGCAGTGTCTGGTCACAGGACACCCCCGGCCACAGGTAAGCTTTCAGCCTTGCCTGCCATCTGTGCCCCCCATGGCACTTCTTTGTAGTCTCCATGTAAAGGAAAATTGTGAGCAGTGGGGTGTCCAGCTTTCTCCTACGTGTTGGAGTCAGGTAGGGAAGCCTTTTCACGCAAACACTAGCTTGTTAAGCTGTGAAGCATCGAGCCTCACTTTCATGGAAAACAGCCTACAAAGCTTTGCAGGAGCCTACACAGACCTTCTAGTGGTCTTCAGTATGTGAAGTCCCCCAAAAAACTGAAAGCCCAGACTGAATCCATTATACAAACCACCCTCAAATCTTTAAACCCTTTTAGTGCAAAACAGGAACAGCCTAGAGGAGGCTTCCCACATGTGCTGGACACAAGAGTTTGTCTTTCATGGTCCATCAGTCTTTCAGTTTCTCTGGATGTACAGCCAAGGGGAACCTGTTTGGGGGACTTTGCAAAGTTGTTTGTAGTGCACTTCACTGAGCCCAGCACAGAGCCCGCTTGTCATTGCTTTATGGCCACTGACCAGAGGCAGATTCAGACTTGCCGCACTGGCTATATCCATGCTGTGGTGAAAGTCAGTTCAGTGGAGAGGTATGGAGATGAGCTTGGCTAACTGTTGCAGTCCTTCCCCAGGGTCCCTAGAGGGTTGCATAGCTTCATTTCCCATGCAGCCACCTCCCCACGCTTCAGATACTCAAGGAGGCTGGTTCAAATTTATTGTGAATGTGCCTATAGGGATACTGGACCAGAGCACGGTAGGCGTGGCAGCTGGTGCATATTGTGAGGCTGGATGTGCCAGAATACACTCGAGGGAGCCAAGTATAACACGTGCCTTTTTGGCTCCCTTCCTCAATCCTGCTAAAGATATTTGTGCTGAGAAGCCGTGCATCTGCATACACCAATCAACGGCTCTGTGGACTTGCTTGTGAGGAGCTACTTGGCTAAAAGGCAGTGACAAAGGAGAGGGAGAGAGTCTCAGCCAGCAGGATTTGAAATGGTTTATCCATCAAAGGATATCTTGGAAACAATAAAAAGGAAATGATCTCAGCTAAGCCAGCAAAAATGACCAGCCTAGGCTTGTGACAGTGATGGACAGATGATAACTGTGTACATCAGAAATGAGGAATATGGTAGGCCTGGCCCTGCCTAAGGATGTTGTATGTGTGGGAAGGTGCTGGCAGGTTGCAGGGATTTGAGACTGGGTAGCCAAAGAGATTTTTGGAGCAGAGCCTGATGCAGACACCATGGTAGTGGGCAACACTGTGGCTTGTCATTGCCTGGACGTACATGGGGGACACCAGAGCATGGAACCAGGCATGACTGGGACGGCTGGAACCCATGTGCGTAAAACATGGCATGCGTCCTATCTTTGCCCTCCCTTCTCACAGAAAAATTTTTTTTTCCCCAGTTAAGCTCTTATCCTAACCTTTGTTTAATCTTCTCTTTTCCCTTCTATCGGCCAGTTATTAAAGCATGAAAATGTGGCCAAAATACTTAAATGAGATTGAATTTGAAAAGATTAAAGAACTGGCTAAAGTGTCCTGGCAAACAGGAGACTCTGAGAGCCTTGGGGCCCTCAGACAATTTCATAATAAGCCTACAAAGGCTAAATAAATCCATGGTCATTAGGTCTGAAAATCTGCTCAGCCTAGTGCTCTGGGAGTGGCATGTAGACACCCCTGCTCTTTCTAGAGCATCAGCATCAATCAGGTGATGGCAGTGAGCTTTAGCCAAAGTCTGGCAGAATGGTCAAGGTATCTGGTCCATTTTGTTTGTGGCCAATGTTGAATGAAAATCAGTCTTCTTTCTGGTGGCTGATCTTGCTGGATCTCAGTCCCAGAGTCTAGATGGGCACCAGTGTGGGAGACCACTGGTTACCAACCTTTAGAAGGGAGGTTGCAGATACAGGAAACCCATGGGCTGAGAAAATCCATCTCTCTCTTTCATTGTCTGGACTGCAGAAAACAAGGGGGAAGCTTGTACTGCCACTGCTAGGATTGTACCTCATTCCAGACAGAAGAATAACCATTCATTCTTTAGGAGTGCTGTTCTCTTGCCACCATTCGCCATGAACTATCATGCAGCTCTGTTACCCCTGGAAGCCAGGATCTTAAGACATGTAACATAAGGACAAAAAAAATGCAAGATAGCTTGAAATCTGAAGGGATTTTTTTCTATTCTTTTTCTGTATCTTTAAAATCAAAGTACAAGCTTGTATACTGCAAAAGGATGACTTGTAAAAATAACATACACAGGGGTTCCCTGTGGGAAAGGGGCAAGAGCCAGATAGCAACTGCATTTTCTCACTTGCTTGGAAAAGCAAATAGCAGAAATAGCCTTGCTGTCCAGAGAAAGATGAAAGAGTGTTGACTGCAGTAAAAGCTCTGTAGCTGTGAGCTGATGTCTGCTGTAGCTTCATGGCCTATCAGCCACATGGGGTCCCAAGGCTTAATGCTGAAAGTCCTGTGCTGTGCAGACAGTGGTATAAAACTGACCAAGCTGCTGGGTTTACAGGACCAGAGCAGGAGTGGTAAATATGCAGTATGTGTCTGGGTGAGAGGGGTTATCCTAGACACTCGGATGTGAGGTTCGGTGATGGATGAGAATCAGCAGCTGGTCTACTGAGACATACTGAGATCAGTAGTTGAACTTTGGTAAGGTCTGGTGGTGCTGAAGTACCTGTTTCTGTGAGTGGCTAGGGGGGAGGGGGAAGAGGAGCAAAGGGAGTGCTGCTGTCTCTTGGGATCTCGGGTTTGTGTCACTGCTAGTTTGTATTTCTTTTGTTCTTCTCATGCAGGTGAGATGGACCAAAACTGCTGGCAGCGCGTCGGACAAATTCCAAGAGACGTCAGTGCTTAACGAGACCCTTCGGATTGAGAAGATCCAAAGGCTGCAGGGGGGACGTTATTACTGTAAAGCAGAAAATGGGGTTGGGGTCCCTGCCATCAAGTCCATTCGAGTAGATGTGCAGTGTAAGTCGTTTAGCGGCAACCCAGACCTTCCCACAGTTCTACTGCACGTCTCTGCCTCGCTGCGGGGCCAGCAGGGAGCTGCATTGCCCTAGGACCACACATACCTGTTTCAGGAGCAAAGGGACTGGTGCAGTGTCCCCAGGGTCCATTTCCCCCAGGAGATTAGATCCATCCATGAAAAAGATAGCTCTGCCTGTCCATGTGAGTCATTCTTATCTAGGTACCATAGTGTCTGTCACTGCCAGGGGTCCCTAGCACTTGTCTGAGATGTAGCATTGAAGATGGCTTCTGCTTTCTTTGTCTTCAATTTGAAGCTGGCACTGCTGGAAGCAAACCAATGCTTGAAATTGGTAGTGAGTGCCTCATATGCTTGGGGCATTCCTGAAACCAGTGCCCTGCTCCCAGCATTGCTACCTCTTTAGCATGGTGGAAACAGAGCAAAAGACTCTGGGATGCACATGAGGAGGCTGAGCTGTGAAGGGATGAACATGAAGGAATCTGTGAGGACCCCTTGGCTTCAGTGACTCAGTGTTTCTCTGGCTGGTTGTGATGCCCATCCTTCTTGTGTCCTGGAGATGCTGTTAGTGGTTCTCCACCTTGGGCCCCAAGTCTTGAAGGTTTCTCATGCTGTCTTGATGTTGTTTATTCTTGAGCTGCTGTCACTAAAAGGGAGGGAAATTAAACTTATCCCATAACCCCCATACAGGAGGAATCCAAGATTTAAGGTCTAAGCAACTTTTTGAAGAGATTTGCTCTCCTGGGGAAGATTACCATTCTGCCCATTGTTCTTGGCTATCCACTATTCTAGTTTCCTCCAACCCAAGTAATACCAAATCCCTCTCCTCACTCATATCTTCTGGGAAGGCCTAGCCCGCAAGAGGTTGATGCTAAAAGGATGTAAAGTGTGATAAACTAGCTGGAACTCTCCCTGAACCAGTCACCACCTATTCCCATACTCCTTCTAGCAAGACAGTCTTCTGTGCTGAGGTGTGCTGTGGTTGTCCATCAGTAGAGCAACCTCCAGGCTTCAAAACCCCAGTACCTGCCTGGAGTCTGGGCAGAGCTTTCCTGACAGCAACGGCTGCCTGACTGCTTCCTCTTAGTCCTACTGTCCAGCCCTACAATGATGTGACTCTCACAAAGCATGCCATAGACTTGAACTTCTTTAGGCTTTGGCAGGTTCATGATCTGCAATTCTATTATGTGCCTTGGAGCAGCTCCAGTCTCTGTTCTTTTCTTGCCCTACTCCGTATTGGAGTAGTGTAGTATGAGCCCTATCCTACAGGTAGGGAAAACAGATTGAGCATCCATTCATGGGCATTGCATAACTTGGCTTGGAGGAGTTCTGACACCCACCTAGATCTGCCTGGCTTCTCTGCCCATTTCTTCTACATGTGGTGGAGGCATACGATAACTCTCCATTGCAAACGGGACTTGCTTTTCTTAAGCCACAGTATGACACCTTGCCAGGGCCTGTGTTCTAGGAACAGGACTGTGGCATGAATCTCTTTACTCCCTGAGGGCACTCCCTTTCCTTCTGGGGTGTGGGCTGGAGCTAGAGTGATGTAGTGTCCTGTGGTCCCTTGTGCAGCTCTGACCTGTAGAACTATGGGGCTAATGGGGTGGCCAAGGGCTTTCTCATACTAACATCTACTCTGCAGATGGACTTGGTAATGTACCTCTGTTCTGCTCACTTGGTTTAAGGAGAGGAGAGACTATTTTCTGCTAGTGTTTGCACTAGGTACAAGGGAACACATAGGAAAAACCACAGTTTTTGTTGAACGCTCACCCTGGCAACCTTCAGCTGAATTAATCAGAATTTGAAAACAACCCCCTTATTTCCCTGCATCCCAGTTTGTAGTTAGGGGTAAGTAATCACCCTCATGTGAACCTTGGTGCCCTTGACAGCTAGTGCTAGTCCTCACTCATACTTTAGTATTAGACAGCAAGGTTGTGCAGAGAACACCATTGGTGCCAAGAGGATATTAAACTGGAAACACTAACTTATGTAGAAAGTTATTCTTCTGTATCAAGTGGGCATCAAGTGAGGCTTTAAAGCATTGGTTAGATACTGGCAAAGAGGCAGCTGCTGTTTGGAGTATTTCCACATGGGAGAGAGAGAAAGTAAAGAAAAAGAAAGAATGGATGTTTACAAGCTTATATTGTGCATGAAACATGCTATGTGATCATCTCTATGAGCAGCCTTGGGCCAAATTTATCATTTGTGCAGCTTGCTGACATCAGTGGCATTATTCATGCATCAAGGACATACATATCATCATAGGTCTTTCAGCTTTTCTCAGGAGGGCTAGACTTAGAGCTGACTGCTACAAAAGAAGGCTGAAAGATTCAAGGGAGGAAAGGTTTAGCAACCAAAAGGAATATGCTTTCTGTGTGGGGAGTAGCTGGAAGCCAGGAGACTTGAATGGTAAGTATCTTCTTTGATCAGTAAAGGAAGTGTTTTGCCATGCATCCTGTTGAGAGATGGAGCCTCACAAGGATGGTAGCTACAGAGTTACTCATGTAAAGTGTGAAGAAATAAAGGAGGGTTAAGGACAAAGGAGGAAAGGGGAGAGGCTGTGCCCAAGGCCCTGGTCCAAGAGAATCTAGTGTAAAATTCAGTCACCTTATGGACACGTGGAGACAGCACTGTATGGAGAAGAGACCTTTTTTTCCACCGGTGTATGTTTTTCTTCAGCCTTGGGGGGGGGTAGTGGTTGTGCCTTGTCATTGTTCTGCTAATGGCTCTACTCATATCTTTGAGCTATGGTGTGGTCAAGCAGACAAATCTCAGGTCCCATTACAACTGCTGTCTACCAAGCATACAGCTCATTAAAATATGCAAATCCACAAGCTGACACTTGTGATTCAGCAGAGAACATACATTATTTGGATGACATGTTAGCAGAAACTCATCCCTGCTTCCCTCTTCCTTTCTGGGAGTCAGATCTCCAAACTTACAAATCTCTAAAACAAAATACCCTGAAAATTAGGTTGGCACAGCAGCATGGGAGGTAACGAGCATATATCCTCTTCCTCTCTACTAACATGTGCAGAAGGCAGTGCTGGCAGCACAGGGGGATACTGGATGCATGTGCCTCAGTTTCCTGACAGTTGAAGATAGGTCATAAGAGTCCTGAAAACGTGGAATTGCTTCAGCTGAGCTCAGCAGATACCTTAAGATATGCTTAAGGGTACAGGGACAGATTTCAGTTTAGGGGGCCAGTTGGCCCCATCTTGTCAAATGGGATCTTTACATTTAACCCAAATAAGTCTCAAAGTCGTTCTGGGAGGAGAAAGATCCCCCCCCTCTGAAGTTTTCCCCATGCTTCCTTGATGTTCAAGCATTGATGTCTGCTGCAGAAGCCCAAGAAAATGATCCCTTTTTAGCAGGAGGGCAACCCTTGAGGATCAGTGTGCTCTGAGTGGATGGAGAGAGTATGCTCCCTGCAGGGCAATTGTTTGTGTCCTTGTAAGCAAAGTGACTGATAAGCATTGATTCAATCCTGATGGCTGCTTGTCTGGTGCAGGTATGGTGAGGGAATTGGGAGGAGCATTTTCTGTAAAGGGAGAAAACAAAAGAATCTAAGCAATCTAAGTTTAGGGGTGGCTGGTGGGGTTGCAGAGAGTAAAAGTTGCTGAAGAGGGAGAGTCAGTACAGACCTTGAAAAGAACAAAATACAGGGAGAATATTTTAATAGGAAGAGAGAGAAATTGTACATACCTTTCACAGTGTTTTGCATCTCATGTTCCCATGGCACCCCACAAGACTTGCTCCTGTCTAGGAGATGACTTTCCATCTTAGCTCCTTGATCTTGTCCTAACTTCTGCTCTGTGCCATGCCCTTTGTGTGGGCATCTCACAGCTGTAGGCTTAGCCCCATGATTTCAGGAGGGATTTGGGAACAGGATAGTGGCAGCAGAAGAAATGATGATGGAGCAGAGTTTCCTGGGATCCTTCTGACCTGTCACTGAAGTAGAGAGCAGTGATTTGGGGTGTGGGGTGTCATTGGGGAAGGTGAAACAGCCCACTGATCTGAGAGGCATGTGGCAGGCACGCAGTTTCCTTGAGGACCACATGGGATCTGCAAAGCAGAGGGTGCTTTCTATTCTCTGAAGGTTGTGTGGTGAGCAGGAGAATTTTGGCTTCTCCCATCTGTTCCCTTTAGATAATATTTGTGTTACCTGCCCTCAGATCAGCTCTTAATTAAGCAGTTGTTCTCAGCCAAATATATGGGAGCTTCCCCTCTCCTTTATGGCACCTGGAGCATCATCTGCTCTGCAGGCTGCATATGCAGACCAAGCTTCACTAACAAGTGCTGTGGCCCTCCTTACCTTCCTTCCAGATCTCGATGAACCTGTTCTCACCATTCACCAGACCATCAGTGATGTACGTGGCAGCTTCTACCAAGAGAAGACTGTCTTCCTCCGCTGCACTGTCAACTCCAACCCACCAGCTCGCTTCATCTGGAAACGGGGAACTGAGACGCTTTCCCACAGTCAGGACAATGGCGTAGACATCTATGAACCCCTCTACACACAGGTGAAAAAAACTCCCAAACTTCCATCAGCTTGTGTTGAGCATCTTGCTGATGCAGGGCACTCTGTAGTGGGTGGTGTTTCTTCCCCTGTGTGGATTACGGTGCTGGGGAGAGGGTGGTGGCCACTGCAAGGAGCACTGTCTCTGAAAGGGCTGGTAGAGCCTACTTCTGTATGCGGGTCCCCAGGGGACAAGAGGAGCAGAGCAGCAGTAGGGAGTGTGACAGCCTAGAAGTCCCTTCCCCTTTTGGCAACTGTCCCTGAGAGCAGAGCACAGCTCCCCTAATGAGGTTGCATGCCTGAGACTAAAATCCAAGCAAACAATCCCAAGACTGGGTCTCCTCTATCTCCCATTACTAATTTCTTTTATTTCATTGAGTGCTCAATCTCTGTAAATTAGGGGAATTGCTTCCTATTTAGTAGTGTGACTGAATGGCAAGAATTGCAGTGGGGTCCATGAGGCAAATGATGAAGAGCTTTTCCTAGTGTTCATAAGTAACAGAAGCAGCCCAACTGCCTTTCTGCCCTTTCTGACTGTTGTCCTGTGACGAGGTATCCACATCCTTTCTGCTTCTGCTTGCCTATGCTGGACTCGCCCCTCTGAAGGCCACTTTCTTCACAGTAATTAGCCTGCCAATACAGTGGGAGATGGAAGGGAATTTTTTCTTTTGCCAAGGCACTCTGGGCACGTTATCCTAAGCTGAGCTCTGGTTCTGAATGTCCTTCAGATGCTAACCAGCCTCAGCACTTCCAGCAAGGCTGTTTGGCAGCACAAGGCAGTGATGGGTGGGAAGGGAGGGCTGAAAGGACTGCTCCCCAGGGCACTCGTTTCATCCCACACACCTCCCTGCACTCCCAAAGCTGGGCCCAGGGCACATTCGGGCTGAGTTTGATTTCTGAGTGATGCTCCAAGCAACCTTTCAGTTAAGGTAGTTGTGTTTGGATTTTATTGAAATGTGCAGTCTGTAGGTCATGGAAATGGGCAGCCAAATGGAAATGTTCAGGGGAATGAGGAGAGAGAAGAGAGCTGCAGGTTAGAGGCAGATTTGCAGAAATGCTGTAGGTCAGCACTGCTTTTGGGCCCTGAAGAGAGCTTTGTCTAGTCCAGTGCTATGTGGCGCGCAATCAGAACATCCCTAGCCTTAGAGGAAGCCACCATGGGCTTTCACTAAGCTCAGTGTAATTAACAGGAAACATTGCTTAATGAGAGGATGTCTTAGGACTTGAGATATTTTCTTCAACTAAATAAGTCATCTGGCAGAATTTTACTGTGTTGCAGCATTAATGTGTAGATGACCCAGCATCTTGCAGCTCCTGTCAGGCAGTATTCCTGCCATGATGGGTCATTCCCAGCTCTGAGAGAGGGTGTTAGCACTGTTGTGCTCACATAGGTATGCCCTTGTGGTCCTCTTCTTAACACCAGCGTAAACCTGTGAGTTTGGGTTGGTAAGAGCTGAAGTTAACAAAAACACACCTCTGCAACACTATTGGGAGGGGAAAACCTTGCTGGAGCTCAAATGCCCTACACTTAACAAAGCACCCTTTGCAGAGGTTTGTAATATTGTCTTAGAGGTGAACTGGTATCAGCGTCAGGTTTGGGTAGGCTTTTACATTAAAAAGGAGGTGAAGACTTTATTGTTTAAGTTTTTTAGAACTTATTTATGCTGAACATTTATACACATTTAGCCCACATTTACTAATCAATAAACAGCATGCATATGACCCTGTAAGTAAGTAGTTGGCATGCACATTGTAAATGCCATCATTTGTGTGGCATAGCAACAAAACTCAGGGGGCAAGACTTCCTTACGGTTATTGGTCTCCTAGGCATTTATCTTTCTAATTTACTCCGTTCAGATCCTTGGTCTCTGCATATTAGCAGAGAGCTCTGAGCTCATCGTCCAGTCCCTTGAGTTTGTCCTCAGGAGAATTTGTCATGCTGACACCTTCTCGCATTTGCAGGCAATTATGGGATTGTTTCTCCAAAAGAGATTTAGACAAACACAAGGAGAACAACAGCGACAAGCTGTCGTGGGAAGACATATGAGTTGCAAGGTGTGCAAACCACAGGATGCATCTCAGAGCTTTTCATATTCCATACAGAATATACAGACTGCATCTATTTTTTAATTTAACAACTTGATTCTGTTTCTATAACAAGCCAGTAATGAATGGAGTGTCAGGGATTTTGTTTGTTTGTTACCATAGTATGAGAAAAGGCTATCAAAGTCCATGCAGTCACTCTGGATTTACACCAGCATTAAGATTAGAACCTGGAGAAAAGAGATCAGAAAATTTTGGGGGGTTCTTTGAGTATTTCTTTGAATTATCTTTTTTCCCTCTGTACTGCAAATTTTTACAGCCTAACTGTTGAACTTGTCATATTTAGGCCAGCATTAATGCCGGAATCTGCTCTGATATACTTTGAATTTGCAGTGCTGAGACCCCAGTGATGTCCCTTGGGATCCTACCAACATCTCAGTGTGAGATCTGGGAAGTTTAAGTTTTTTCAAGATGATTCTGATGGCAGTTGATGAGAAATTATGCCTAGACCTGTTCAGCAGTGCTTTCAGGTTAAATGTCAGTTGGTTGCTGGGTGTTTTGAGAAATCCTGGAGGTGGAGTTACCACTGCAAACATTTTCTATCTCCTTTATATATAGCTAGGGGGGCTTGGAGTCTGCACAGTTCCCTGAGGTTTTGATGGGAGCTGCTGGTAATCTGTAAACTTTGAGACAGGCTATGGACTTGCAATGATGAGCTGTGCTGCGTACACCTTTGTCTCCCACCCGCCCC
>JANZLQ010000057.1:197607-222689 GCA_026212715.1 Elanus axillaris | reverse complement strand
TGGGGCGGGTAGCACTGGGGAAGTCTCCCAGTAGAAATGCTGGGGCCAGCCTGCTCCAAACAGGATGGCACCTAGTGCTCATGAGCAGCCTGGAGATCCAAGCCCTTACCATGCCATGAACTCACTAAAGACCGAAGGGTGATGCTTCCCTTCTGTTGGCAGCCCTGGAAGGTAGGGCCCTCTCTGTGCCAGCAAACACCAACCCTGTTGTAGCAGCAGGGAACAAAACAGGGGGAACCCCGCAATCCTGGTGCAAAGCTGGCTCTCCTGACCTTGTATGACTGCTGCCACCAGGAGCAATCTTTTTTGCTCAAGTTCACTAGATGGCACAGTGCAGTTGTGTTTAAGACTGCAAGGGTAGGAGGCTGCAAAGGGCTGGGGGACACTGGATGATCCCACCAAAAGGCTGGGCAGTGTCTGTTGGTGGAGGTGTTTGTCCAAGCGCTAGCTGGTTGCTGCCTTAAAGGAGGTGTCTGTGGTGGCGGGTTGTCCTGTGCTCTGGCCTGTCCAGTGGAGGGTGAGCCACACGTGCTTGTGTGGGTGCTGCTGGTGGGGAAGGGCAGGAGGGCAGCCTGGAGTGTTTTGAAGCCTCTTTTTGGCAGCCTGGGCCAGCAGGACCACTTTGTGAACAGGGAGTGAAAAAGGCCATTGCTGCCAGGGCAACCCTCCATGCAGCAGCCAAGGCTGTCCAACATGTGGCATCCCCACGAACAGCAGTGAGCAACCTCTGACATGTGGTTCCCACACAAAAACCCAGCAGGTTTTCCCAGACTGCAGGATCAGAGTAGGAAGGTGGTAGTGGTGGCTCCACGTTTCCCCACTGAGCAAAGCCTGAGCTCGCCAAGGTGGCTGCCTCCACTGAGAGGCTCCAAGGAGAGAGCTTTAATTAAAAAAATATCTTCAAATGCAATTTACAGCTTTTCCCTATGGAGAAAATTGCCTCTCACCAGGTGAGCAGCTGCTGGCAGTATCAGGCACCCAGAGTGCTGTTGTCCCTTCATGCTGTGTGGGACAGGGTGTGATGAGATTCCCCAGCCCACAGGAGACCTGCAAATTGAAAACGTGGCCTCCCTGTTGCATAGGGAGGTGACTGCAGAGGGGAGACTGGGCTGGAGCCATCCTAAATTTGCTCGTAAAACAGCTATGAGCTGTAACATGTACAATTACAGTAGCATACTCTCCTTTGCTGGAGTTGAATTGAGCTAACATTGGTTAGACCAGCTTGTTACAGCCTCTGTAGTTCTAAACTTTGACTTAAATGGAAACGCAGTACGTGGCCCTTGCAGTTATGGAGGTGTCAATCCAAGTGTCGCTGCTGTCAGCAGGAAGGGCTGAAAAAGGAGCTTTCAGAAAATGACTGTGGCCATATTTACCTCAGTTGTACTGTTAACTCTGAAGCCTAATACAAATAAAATGTCAATATTACATGGGGTTTAGTACAAACATCCCCTTCCTGGGCTCCTGGTGGAGTTGGACATGTGAACAACAAACCTCTTCCCATGGATGCCTCTGCACCCTTTAGCTGTAGTCATTTGGTTTCTTTTGAACTTTGTTTATCAGCAAAGGTTTTGTTTTGTTTTTTTTTGTCAGTTGATAGCTGTATATTTCTTGAGTGTTACTATGCCTCCAGCTCTAGCCCCGGCTCAGATGCAGTTCTGCTGGGTGAGCTCTTCCCAGCCTGGAAGGGATGCCAGAAGTGATCTTTGCTGGGACCCATCTCTCACTCAAGTTAGCCAGAGGTAACCAGGTGTGCTGTGACTCTCAATGTAAAGTAAGCAAATACACTTAACAGCTGGCTCCTTGCTGTGGTTTAGAAGCAAACAAGGATCCTGAACGTCTGATAAGGCTGGAGATGCTATCTACAAGCACTAATCCTCTAAGTCTCAGTTTTGGTCTGACCTGGTTAAGGGGACTAGATACCTTGGCAGATACAACTTTTATTTCTTGGCTAAAAGGCTTCGGTTCCACTTGGGAAATTCACTGACCAGAAATTGAAAATGGATCAAAGAGGCTTTTGCCTTTGGGTTCCTTGGTGCTAGCCCTGGTGCTGGACAGCATTTTGCAACCAGAGGCATGGGAGCTGAGGGAATGTCCCAATAGAGCTGGTACTTGCCATTGGTATTGGGATACGTTGTTGGAGAATCTGGAATCCTCCTTGGTACCCTGCAGCTCCAGACCCTGTAGGATGACTTACATGGGCAGTGTGTTCCTGTAGGGGTTGCCGTGTGTCAAGTGGAAACCTTTGGAGTTCAGGGCTGTAGGTGTGACTCAAACACAAGCATCTCAAGAATGTTCCTTGTTCACTGGCAACTCAGTGTAAAATGATTCCCTTCTTGTCTCCCTTTTAGTGCCACCAACCATCAGTGTCCCTAAGGGTCAGTCCACCATCACCGTCCGGGAAGGCTCCAGGGCTGAGCTGCAGTGCGAGGTTCGAGGGAAGCCCAAGCCACCCATCATCTGGTCGCGGGTAGATAAGGAAACCCCTATGCCTTCAGGGACAATGACGATGGAGACATATGATGGGAAGCTGCACCTGGAGAGTGTGAGCCGAGAAATGAGCGGGACCTATAAGTGTCAGACAGCCAGATACAATGGCTTTAACATCAGACCCCGGGAAGCCCTGGTGCAGCTCAACGTGCAGTGTGAGTATAACCATACAGTACTGGAGCACCTGTCTGAATGCCTGTATACACAAAAGCCTGTGGGCTAAGCAGGGTTGACACACTCAGTGCTGCTTTCAGGCAGAGTTGACCTTTCTTGCTGGGCTGAGCATAAACATCCCTTTTGTCTGGGGACCTTTGAACAGTTTACATTTAATTGGTCTGGCTACATAAGACTAAGGGCAGGATACCATATGGCCAGCGCACTGCAAGTGGGAGGGAGAGGTGTTATGTGTTTGTATACAATGCTTTCCATTTCCCCATCAGTGGATGAATGCAGAACAGCAGCTTTACCAGGTGTGTGTTTGCATGCATTACATGTGTAAAATACCTTCAGGGTATGTTAGTGTCGTGGTTTAACCCCAGCCAGCAACTAAGCACCATGCAGCTGCTCACTCGGCCCAGTGAGATGGGGGAGAAAATCAGGAAAAAAAAGTAAAACTCATGGGTTGAGATAAGAACAGTTTAATAGAACAGAAAAGAAGAAATTAATAATGATAAAGATAACACTAATAAAATTACAACAGTAATAATAAAAGGATTGGAATATACAAATGATGCACAGTGCAATTGCTCACCACCCGCTGATCGACACCCAGTTAGTTCCTGAGCAGTGATTTCCCACTCCCCTCAGTTTATATACTAGATGTGACATCCCATGGTATAGAATACCCCTTTGGCCAGTTTGGGTCAGCTGCCCTGCCTCTGTCCCCTCCCAACTTCTTGTGCCCCTCCAGCTTTCTCGCTGGCTGGGCATGAGAAGCTGAAAACTCCTTGACTAAATAGTACTTGGCAGAAACTGAAAACATCAGTGTTATCTCATACCTAACTCAAAAACATAGCACCATACCAGCTACTAGGAAGACAATTAACTCCATCCCAGCTGAAACCAGGACAGTTATTAAGTTTGTAAAGTCAAGCACTCAAAAGGTAGCAAATGAGACCATTTCCACCCCACAACCCTTTCTTCAACTTAGTAACCCCAGCTGTCACTTCTGGACATGCCTGAACCATTTTGCCTGAAAAGCAGCACTAGGCAGACCCTAATAAGGACTGCATACTCCCAAGTGGTTTCCATGCGATAAAGCTGTGAGTAACAGAAAACTGATTCTTAGCATGTGGTGTATTGAGTGATTTCATTGATGGGTGGTGCTCCCAGCCCTGCTTGAAGGCACTATCTGTGCACAAAGGTGGATGTATAGGGAGGGATGCTGCTGGTGTCCACGTTGGGTGACTGTCTCCATCCTTCCCCTGCAGTGGTTTCTCCCTCCAGAGAAGTGAGTGCTTGCTCAGCTGCCATCCTGTTGAGGTGTGTTTTGACATGCAGGGGTCTGTGCTCTCTCTTTCAAGACTTTGAATCAGACAGGGGGAAGGCAGCTGGGTACAATGCTTTGGTCTAGAAGGAGCTGTGACTGTAGGAGTAGCCCTCCACACAGACCTCGTCCCACCATGATAGTGCAGTTGCTGAACTCCCGCAGAGTCCTCCAAGCAGCATGGATCTGGCAGGTGTGGGATACGTAGGGAGCAGGTTAATTTGCACCCAGGCACGCTGCCTCTGGGCTGTGACTGACGAGCCTTCATGCACAGCACAGCAGCACTCATTAGACATGCTACCACACTCCTCCCAGGCTTGCTCCCTAGGAAGAAAAGTGAGACCGGAGCGGATATCCTGGCAGAAGCCAGTGAGACACACTGCTTACAGATGTGAGCTGCTAGGAGCACAGCAGTAACAGTGTGTGAAATCCTGCAAGCTCTCAGTATTCAAAGATGCCCTTTTAAATTATCTCTGTCCATTCAGGAGCAATGGCAGGAATTAAATTCAGGGTGGGGACAGGGAATTGTGTGCAGATTTCTGTGCAGGTAAGTATGTGTGGAGAAGCTTCCCTTAAGCAGGGTGGAAATGTGCGTCTTGGTTTAAGCTGTTTTGGAAAGCAGGCTGGGTCAGGCATATGGGGCATGGCAGGACATGGCAGGGAGGGTGACTCTTGGTCACCCCAAGAACTGATGAGAGATGCAGCAAAATCTCACTGTGAAGCAAAGAGCCATCAGACATGCTGGTGTCCCCAGTTTGGTGTTGGTGTTTGAAAGCCCTGTGATCCTCACTGACCCCACATTGCCCCTGCAAAGGGAGCAGCAGTGCTGAGCCTGGCACGAATTCAGGCTTACTACATGGTCTGGAGGGGGAGGACATGACTCCCCACACAAGAAAGATGGTAGGTGCAAGCTAGAAGCTGTTCTGGGGCAGAGCCTTTGATGTGACCCCTAAGAAGCTAAAGATGTGAAGAACTCTATGTAAAGAGTAACACGATGTACTCTTCCTATAGCTCTTCCCAAGGCCAAGCAATTCTTTATTGTGATCTTGGGCAGGTAAAGGTGACATGGTCCATGTGGCAGCCCACCCAAACAGCCCTCTTCCCTTCTCAATCAGTTGTGTGTACCTTTAGTTGGAGCTGGGTGCGTACTGAGTGTATACCTGCACTGTCGTCTCCTGCCTGGAAACTGTGGAAGGACCTTATGGTGGGATGGCTGTTCTGTGCCTGAGCAGTCAGCTTTTGTGTTGGGGCTGTCAATTTGCTCCTTCCATCAGCATGAGAAACAAAGTGTGACCCAAGAAAGTAGGGTGAGAATTGCCCTCCTCCCCTTTATAGGTTCCCCCCTTTCCCTCCCATGCAAAAAAAACCCCAGTACACAACACAGTCCCTGTTTATCCCTTTCCTCCTTGTTCTTGCAGCTGGAAGGAGGTAGGTGCTGCGGCAGGGACCGCTGTGGTTAATTGAAACACTGCTCTCCAGTGCGAGTATCTCGTTAGTCCAGTGGCTTGCTCTGGAATTCTTATCTTGTTGGATATGGGGATCGTGTGCCTCCTGCAGCCTCCATGATGAGCGCTTCCCTCTCCTCCCCCAGCCCACACATCCCACTGGAGAGCAGCTTACGTGGGGGGTGTGTGTCCATATGGGTGCACATGAGTGTGTGTATGTGTATGTAGGCGTGCCTGTTTATGTGTCGGTGTGAGCTGCTTTTGAACTGGCTCACTCAAGGGAAGAATGAATTCTGGGTGATAATGTGGTTGTTTCTCTGATTTGCTGCAAAGCTAAAGTTGCAAAATCAATACAGCAGATTTGATTAGATGTCAGAACCTGTTTCTGTTTTTTCTTTTCTTTTTCTCCCCTCACCCTCATGCATATAGTGCTGTATTGTAACAAACTAGCTCAGAAATAGGCTTTGCCAACTGCACTGCAATAGTGGAAAGAGAATAAGAAGACAAAAAGAACAAGTCAGCTATCAAAAAAAACCAGTGTTTGGGCTTTTTATTATTTTTCATATTTTGCAAGCAGAAAAAGTTGCTCTTCTTTTATCTTATGAGCTATAATTATCTATCATCAGCTCTCTGACAGGCTAGATGGTCTGTTCCCTGGACTTGGTCTGAACTGTAGAGCTTTGGAAGATTAATAAGTCCATAAAAGTCCTTGCAGCCTTATAGCTCTGTGGTTAGGATGAAGAAATGTTGTATACTGGTTAGAGCAAGAGATTGGGCTTGGGCTTGTCAGAACTCCTGGGAATCTGGCTGCCACTTGGAGTGGCAGTGTCTTGTCATCTTTTCCCGTATCTTCAAAACAGGAATAAAACTGACCCATCTCTTCAAGGATTTGTGGGCCATAATAAACATAGCACTTTGAAATCTTGAAATAAAAATAGTAATGGAAGGGCAGAGTGCTGTTGTTAATAATATCAGTGCTATTGCTGATGCTGTTGTCAAGGCTTTTTTCAGGACCAGGTACTTGCTCAAGAAAATCCCAGCAGAAAAATGAATCTTCTGCAGAGGCAGGTTTAAAATCAGGGCTGGGTCACCCTATGCAGGTGAGGTAGCATTAAGGCTGTAAAACACACACTGGGCTTGAAAATGTGCAGCACTCTGGGTTTTGGAATACAAAGCATAATTTGAGCCAATATGTATTAAAGGAGGAAAGAAAGTGTATATGTGTGGATCAGTGAAAAGGATGCTACCTAGATACAAATTTAGCAAGTACATAATAAGAAATTGCAAATAAATATATTAGCCATGTATCCTAAAATCCTGGTTAAAATAACATTTCTAGGAATCACAAAGATTAATAGTGACTCTAAACTCTAGCTGTTGCTAGAACTGGCATTTGAGATGACTGGCTTACATGGTGAATATTACACTTGCTCTGTTAGAGACTCATATAACAGTGTGGTGTAAATTGCAATCCTAGTACATTATCCTGCCTGAATGATACCATGTCAGCTCTGATGCTTTGTCAGTCCTGAACAGCATGACATAAACTACTGGATAGCTCAAAGTCCAGCTCAACGCTGCATTCCTCAACACACCTGATCTTTGAAACATCTACTCCAGTATTCTCCCACAGATAGGTTTATTCTCCCTCACAGCACTCCCTACTTGCTCTCAGGCCCTCGCTCAATCACCTGAATGGGTCCCCTGTCTTTGGATAACCACCAAAGCCTGATAGCAGAGCACCCATCTCCTCTGTTGAGAGACATTAATTAGTTCACCAAATTCTGATGATTGGATAAGAAGATTTTTGCTGGTGCCATTGTTGTCTTTGGCAGAAGTCTTGGTGTCTAAGTGCCCAGAGAAAGAAGGGAAGAAGGAAGAGGTGATATTTACATAGGGTTGACCTTGTTTTGGATAGTCAGGTCTGAGAGATAATGATGTTTCTCATCTTTGGGTCACACAGCAGGTGAGATCTTGGCAGGAAGAAAGACTAGAAAAGGAATTAACCTGACTGTCTCCTTCCCTGGAATAACATGGCCTGCAAATTTGGCCCCTTCTGGATCCAAAATAATAGTCCACAATCATCTAGGATTGATCTCCAAAGGATTACACTTATTGCCCTTAGGTAAAATTTTGCCACATTAAGCAGTAGGTGTATTATTGTGCTTTATCTTCAAAGCATAGTGAATATTAGGTGTAATCAGGAAAGCAGACTGACATTCTCTTTAGAGGGGCAGTTATCATTGTTAACAGGACTTCAGGAGCCATTGTATAGTTCTAGACATAGGCAATGCCATAGGGCTGGTAACCAGCAGGCCTGGATCTGCCCTGACCTGGAAGGTAGCCAGATTATGTCCTGCTGGGGCATCTGTTGCCCTTGTCACTTAAACTAATGTTCAGGTGGGCACAGATATGTTTTCCTATTCAAGCTCACACACTGGCAAATGCTATTCCTGGTCACACGCTGTTGACTCATTCCTCTTTAAAATCTTACTGAACCCACTGGCAATGCTGTATATCAGGCAAGCAATAGTCAGCATCAATTTCCCCTGTTATCTATGTAGCAAACAGAAGAGCAGGGAGGAGAGGAGGGGATGATACTGTAAATAAGTAAGAAGCATTGCTGGATCCACACAACTGGAAATGGAAATGCATTAAACTGTTTCGATCAACTGTTGAAGCCATAGCTCAATGTCAGTGCTCTTTGCTGGTGCCCTGCCCCCTCTGAAACATAAGCTTGGATATTAACTGCTCTGCTAAAAGCACTCTTGAGAGATCCTCTTGGCATGGAGGTGTTTCTGCAGAGTGGCTAGGACTGGGATTTTGGCTTCTGAGAGATCGCTGCAGCTCTCCCTGCCTATATGAAGGGACTGTCTGTGGCTAGAGCTGACCCATATCTGTGACTGAGCTGGTTTATCTGTCTTGCTGCTTGGCCATGTGAGCTGGAGTATGGAGCCATCTGCTAAGAATTTTAGACTTGGCTGGTTTCACTTCTGAGTGTATTTATTAATAGTGACAGTTTTAATTTTTTTTTATTTTCGTCAGTAATGTCCATCCTGACACCCTCCTCCAAGATGAGGAGTGCAGTTCAGAAGCTAACTTGGGGGCAGAAGGTGATTTTTCTACTCTTGCAGTGGCTGAGTCTTTCCTGCCCTTCCATTCATGCTTCAGTATTGCTGTTCTACATGGTAAAGGTCTTGCTCCCAAGAGAGGGAAACCTTGGGCTCTCCTACCAACCAGACCTCTAGGAAGTTCTGGATTGTTTTAGACCATCAGAGGCTTAAGAATGAACTGATGTTCTGAGGAAGGTGTGTGTATATTCAAAGCCACAGGAAAACAGTGCCTTCTAAAAGTTCAGTGTTTGCAAACCTGGAGACCTTCATTAGTGAAAAGAATAAAATTATTTGTAGTCATGGGCATGACCTCGAACCACCAGTCTGAACAAAGCCTGACCTGGTTGTTAGGTACCACTTTGATGGAAATCCTCCCTGTTTATCCCCTAACTTGTTGTACAGAGTTTTGTGTGACTAAACTGAAAGTATGCATGCTATTTTGGTGTTTCCATCAATACACAGAACTTCCCCGTACCCTCCATTAAGAGCAGAGAGTTTTGTTCCTGGTTGTCAACTCACTCTGCTTGCAGTTTTGTGTCTGCAATTAAGCTGCTTAGAGCTTGTGTTTGTGCATGTAGCCCTGTCCTCGGTGATATGGCATTAGGATTGCTCACTCCGCTTCCCAGTGCCTGGGCTGCTAACAACTAATCTTGTCAGTCTAAGGACAGGCTGAAGGAGGAATCAGTTTTACTCTGTCATGGCTGTAAACCCAAATGGCCACAGTTCAGAGCACAGTAACAAACCACAGAGGCTTAGCTGGCCTCAGATTTGTTTTAACAATTACCATTTATTGGTCCTGGGTCCTGGCAGATAGAAGCTGTGACAGCACCTACATTGTTTCTGGGCTGGGTCTTAAGATAGGGTTATACCAAATGTAGCTGAAAAGAGAATGGCTCCTGTTTGTCTAGGACTTTTAGCCCTACCCTCCTGCCAACCTCATAGCATCGAGGGGTAGGTAGTCTTGACAGGCCAAGGATGCTTAGCTAAAACCTTCTTCTTTGTGACCACCTCAGGAATCCTAGTGCTGCTTTTTTGTAGCATTTGGCAAATGAAGCTTTGGAGGAAAATGTCTTTCACAGGGTAAAACACTTGTATGAATTTTGACTGGCCTGAATTTTTCCCCTCAGTGTGTAGCAGTTAGGACTTGCTCTGCAGGACCCTGGTCTTTTCTTTGCTTGCTGCCTTGTGGGGAAGGTTCCCATGTGCTGCCACTCACTGAGATTTTCTTGGGAAGTCTCCCTTGTACCCCGAGAGCTTTTCTGATTTACCTCTTTGATTGAAATTGGTCTGACAGAGCATGTCTGCATGCTGTGGTGGCCAGGAGATATAGGGGACTTGAGACATAAAGCAAAAGGCCCATTTGGCAGGGAGAATTCACCAGAGCAGTGGAGGCTGGGCAGTAGATTTTGCAAAGCTGGCATGTTCAGTCTGTGGCACCACAGGTCAGGTGCAAACTACCAGGAGGCCTCCTTGCTGTGTCCTGGGTAAATGACCGTGAAAGAAGAGAGGATGATACCCAGGTTTGTGCATCGGGAAAGTGGGAACCCTCCTCAAAGAGGGGACCTGGGTCTGCTACATGAGATTGCAGCCTGCCTGCACTGCTATTCGGCCTTCATGCAGCTCATTGCTCACCTCTAAACACCTCTGCAGTTGTAATGATAGGCTGAGTAAAAGCTTGTGTGAGTGCTTCTTGCCTAGAAAGATGAATTTGTTTGTTCAGAAGAGAACTGGTTTAAATCAGCTAATCCATTTCTCGAATATTGTTGGGAGAAACAAATATACTTTCCATAAGCTGCCATTATCCTGTTTTTTGGCCAGACTTTCCAGGAAAAGCAACTTAATTTTATCAAGAGAGATAGATATCCAAGCTGTACAGCTTTTGTCTCTCCTTTCCTGACAGAGCTGTATAGACACAGTGGATGGTGGACAGTCTTGGTCATCGCTCTGTGGAAAATTGCTTACCTACCCTGGCCCTTTCAGGGCTGAACACCATATCTTGTACTGTTCTAATTCAGACACCCCTTTTAAGGTTTTCCTGCCATGGTAGCTATTTTCCCTGTAGGACCTAGATATACATCAACTTGTTGGGATAATAAACAACTCCAGGATCCTCTTATGTGCTTTGTGTTGGGCATCCTGCAAGGCTGTGCATGTTTGTGTCTCACCCAAGCATGTCTTTGTCTTTAAGCCGCAGGAGCATACTTCTGCTGAAGTACTGTCAGACACTTTCCCAGTGCTTCCCATCTTGCCATTCTGAAGAAACAGCTTTGGTTTTGAGCCCTGTTGTTGTCTGGGTTTAGGCCATAGGTGAAACCACCTGTATCGAAGATCTCTGAACTATGATACAGATAGTGGTACCCAGACTGCATCAAGGCAGCCTGGCTGCAGGGAGAGGTTGTTTTGGCTCTGCTTCTATTTGCATGGGGATGTAATGCAGGTTTCTCTCTAACATACACTGTGAGTATTTCTGCCATGTGCTTACCTCCAGTCAGCAGGTCAGAGATGGTAAGCTTGGCACGGCAGCTGTTGCCAAGCTTTCTCTCTTGGTCTATGCAGCACCAGTACATGTCCAGGGGATGTGGGAACTGGGCCAAGGCAGAGAAAGAGCCATGGATCCTGGAGCATGAGGTGGCAGGATATTCTCTGCCAGAGTTGATGGATGGGACTGGGATCTGAGTTTACAGGCAATGTCCTAGGGAGACGAGAAGATGGTACCTGCTTGTATGAGTTGTGTATAATGGGTATATTTGAAAGAGAAAAGCCAATGAAAAAGACTGGGCATAGGAGAGCTAAGAGGATTGAATGGTATGTATATGTGTTCTAGCAAAAGAGGGAGCTGCTGCTGACACCTGAGCAAAGTAGATTTGGGAAGGCATGCGCTATATGTGGTAACACTGGCATCAGGAGGCATGGGGCAAGGGAGTTAGAAAACAGCTGTCAGCGCTCATGTTTTAAGGCTGGGGTCACAGGACAGGAAAGGAGGGAATTCCCTGTCCCTATCAAATTCTGTCTGTCGGTGACCAGGACATGAGCATGTCGAGTGCCCAGCGCCACAGACCAGAACTCACTCGAGGAACCAGGAAGACACCAAGCAGGCAAAAAAAGCAATTCATTTTCTTATGATAACTTTCAGCCTCTGCACAAGAGCCTGAGGCACAGAGAAGTGAAAACAGCTGTCCACACCTGCAGGAGAGCATAGGACATCAGACCTGACACAGGACCTGTGCCAGGGGAGCAGAGGCTCTTTTCCCCCAGCCTCTTTCCCTGAGAGAGCTATGTGGTGCCATGATATTGTGCCTGTGCCTTTGCTTTTCTTCCATGATTTTTGGGCCATAAACCATGTCAAGAAGCACCTATGAGGGTGCAGGAGCAGGCTCCTGGGCTATTCCTCACCTGTTCCCTGCATCCTGGCACTAAAGCAAAGCTATTTCCTCCTGCTCTGCTGGAGGACTGTGGCAGGCATGTGAAGGCAATGCATAGAATAGTGATGCTGCTTTTGAGGAGGGGGCTTATGCAGGAAGACCCAGAGTCACTCCTGATATAAACAGAAGCCCTAGTAAGAAACTGAGCATCCTGGGGCAAGGGGCGAGTTAATTAGCTGTGACCATCCTGACCCTGAGCTCTGAAACAACACCAATTATGTTCATTCCTGTAGGGAAACTGTTTGAATATGAATTAAATTTCAGAGGTGCTCAGGCTTCTCTATGTCCCAGCAGGTCTTCTGCTGCCAGCTCTATGCTGGGACACTGTATTGGGAGGCTGAGGGTTCAGTTTTTAGGAAGGGCATAGGGGCCTTTTGGAGCTTTCTGTGGGGAAACAACTGTTCAGTTACTAGTTTGTGCTCTTCTACTTGGGCCAGTCTCTGAGAAAGACTGTTTTTAATTTGAAGCCAGGAAACAGTGTTTCCTCAATGAGCAGAGATCACATTTCCAACATGCACCCCTCTCACCCTATTTCACTTCATATAGTACCTGATTTCCATTCCTCTTTGCCTCTCTATTATAAACACAAATAAGCATGTGTGTGCACATGCTACTACCTTATCTCAGCTTTTGTTTCTGATTCTAATTTAATTGGCCTCCAGGACTTGAGGTAAAACAGTTGGTTTTCTTTTATGAACCCAGTGATGAACCTGAAAAACCATCATTGGTCTCAGGAATTGACAGACATGCTTAAATTTGCTAGTTGCATGCAGACCTGTTGCATTTTGATTTGATTTCGTTTTGGAGTCCTTGATTCTAGGGTTGTGTGTGATCGCAGGAAACCATGGAAATTTTTCATTACTGTTGACTGGGAGGAAGCTGACTTCTGAGACTGTTTGCTTGTTTGCCAAGCTGCAAGGGGATGAATGGCATGTAGAAGAGACTGAAAATTACTCCATTTCTGTGGCAAAGAAGCATCTGGGATAAATCTGCTGGCTAAAGAAAGAATGGCAACTGAAGGCCATTCCAGCTGACCCTCTGTAGGGTGTTGATCTGTTGTGACCTGCTGTCACCTCTGGTGAAAAGGGTGCTGTCGCAAAAAAAAAATAATCTCATCCATTGCAAATATGATACAACTTTAGGCCCAACTCAGCCAAGCATTTGATGGGAGGAATTGGCTGGACTGTGAAAACTAACAGGGGTTCCTGACAGTGGCTGTGACTGAGGTCAAGAGAACAATAAATAATAGTGACATTTGCACTGAACAGGGATTTTCCTTACCAAGTGCTGATTGCAAAGAGATATTTTACTGTCCTAATCATAAGCTAGAATACAGTGGCTAATAACAACTTAATGCAATATAGATGGGCTTAATAGTGCTAGGTCTGCTGGGATTTTCTGAGCAGTTCATAGCTGATGCATAATACAGGCCTTAAAGCCAATATCCTGTTACGCTGTAAAATGGAGAACTGGGGCTTGAGGGAAAGGGAGCTAAGCAAACTCCATCTAAGGTGATTTGCTGGAAAGAGCATAATGGGTCTAAAAGGATGAGAACATGGTGGCAGTTGGCTGGGTCAGAGGAAAACAGAGCAACCCTCAAAATGTTTTTTTGTGGGTTGAGGATTTTTCTCTTTCCCTTGGCTTGCTTGCGATGAGGCTTTGCAAAAGTCCCAAGTTTATGCATGGAAATGGGCAAGTTTTTGTGAACTCACACATATAAATGAAAAGCTGCAAATGAAATTACCTGCAGGTTTTAAAGAGAGAGGAAAGATGGTTGGGGCTTGTGGGCTTTTTGGGGGTGTGAGGTTTTGGGTTTTTTTAAAACATTTGGAGAAGCTTATGTGCTCCAATCCACCTACCCAAAAATGCTGGGACTCCAGCTTCCTGATCATTATGAGAAAGCAAAAGCCGTTCGAATCTCTTTCTAACCATTTTGTACTGTTTGTCTAGACAGGAGAGTTAGTTATGTGCCAAGCATAGTCTCTCTCACTAGTGGAGCTGAGGAACAAGGTGAGTTTACCTTTGTGGATCCAAAGTTGGATTATTTGTACATTTTCAGTGCAGCATCTACTCACAGACTGAAGTTACAGAGAATTCACTGTGTGCCTCAGTAAGTGGTTCCAGCGTTTTTTCACTCTTATGGTTCTGTTGTCATGACTTAATCTAAGCCTGTCTTATTTCAGTTTCCAACAACAAGCTCTATTTATGCCTTTTTCTCACATAAAGAGCTATTTGTTATCAGCAGTCTCTTCCTTGTGTAGTCTCAGATACCAGAACAAGTAATCTCTAAGCCTTTTTTCACTATGCAGTCCAGAGTGGGTCTCTTTAGCCATTTACTGCAAGGCATGTTTTCTAGCCTTAGATTCATATTTATAGCCCTCTTCTAGTTTTGGGTTTTTTTCAACATCATTCTGGCAGCATGATCACCTGCGTTAAACAGATTTTCAAAAAATGATCTCACTGATGCAGATGCTGAGGTGATGCCCATATCTCAATACAATTAGTAAGTTTTGGCTTAATCATCCAAGGATTTGGACATCTTTGGACTACAGAATTAAGCTGAAAGCTGATGGTTCACCAGGTTACATCAACTCAGGCTCCTTTTGCGGTTGTTGTCTCTCTCCTAACAAGAGTGACACATTCTTTCCTCAACAGTTTTCTTTCCAGACCTTTACATTATCCAGGATAAATTGAATGCAGTTACCATAAGCCCTTTCCATCAAGCAAACCAAGTTGTCCTGTGTGAGGAATCTGTCTAGTATGTTACTTACTGCTGCATATTTTGTGTCCTCTACAGATGTTGGTATCTTATCCTGACATAGGCACTTAAGGATGCTGCCTTTGTGTGGGAGGGAAGGAAGCAAAGCACAAGCCACATCCCAGAGCTGTCTCAAAGTCTGCACTCAGTCACCCCAGCTGCAAATGGATGGATGTGTGATTGTGTGATGTTGGCTATACAGCCTGAACAGGGGACTTTATAATTGATACCCTTTAGCTATGCCAACCTGCTGGCTGGATCTTTGACCTTGATGAAGATGTGAAATAGAATCAATTTAAGAGGTTCATATGGGATCTCACTAGAGAGGCCTTCTTGAGAAGGTCTTTCCTCTCACTAGAGTGATCTCAGGGGAGTGTGTGCCCATTTAAAATTTCTTTTTTAATTCTTTCAGTTAATATGTTTTTAATCTGCTTAATGTGGGCTGCATTTGAATAGTATAACATCTTCAATTAGTCTGTTGTGTGGAAGCAAGCCAGGATCTTTCCAATGTCTGAGGATGTTATGACAAGATAGTTACTTTTCTCGTTGCTTTTTCAAACACTACCCAGTTTGTCTGCCAAGGACCCATGAAACTATTAATCATCATTCATTTTTTAATTTGTAAGTTGCATCCCACACTCGTCTTCCATGAGTCTTTTTCTGGAGCCAGTGAGGAATAAAAACGTTTATTGCTGTTTGTCCTGAGGTCTCCTCTGCTTACATTGACCCAGTTGGTTCATGTTTGTACTCCCATAGGCAATACATGCATGAATAATTTTACATACAGAATAATTTTATCTCCTCTGGTGTTTGCAGGATGCTATCACAAACTTCCCCTCAAAGGCCTGGCTAGATGAAGTTTTTGCCCATCTTTTCCTACTTTCTATGGCATTTTTAAGATCTTTATGGTCTGTTGTTAGGCTGTTATTCTGCCATTTTTGCACTCATCAATTCAGAGCAGGGTACACAGATCCAGCTAGAGTCTTATGAACAGGACATAGAGAAGCCTGTCTTTCCATCATCTCTGGGTTTTATCACAGATCTAGCCACAGATATTCCCAGATTTAAGGATATGCAGGTTCTTTCCAGAGCTGTACACAGAACTATATATGTTCTTTCTGCCCACCACAGTGGGATGGCTCAGCAAACATTGCTGAAACTTGTTTAAAATGCCATTTTCACCCTGGGGTATTTGATTCTGGGAGGTGTTATTATCTATCACACAGAGGCTGGAAGGAGCAGGATACCCTGTTACAGTGTGTGCTGCAGCAACCCCTTGGGCTGATAATTGCTGATGGATTGACTCAAGCCAGGATCTACTTTCAGATCTTGATGCAATGGGTGAGAATGAGGAAGGTAACGGCCTTACTTTTTGGGTCCCAAAAGAGTTGGGAATGTGAACAACTGAAACTTTATGGAACCAGCTTCAGGCATTTATCTGTTAGACCAAAATCCAGGCATCAAGAGAAGAAGTGGAGTGTGTACTTCCCATTTGTCCTGCATATTGCTTTTGCTGTAGCCTAAGTCCTCCTCAGTCAACATGAAAAATTGTCTTTGTGAGATGGGCATGTGCCCACATTACAGGGATGCTATGCTGCTCCTCCAAATGGTTCCTGTAGTGCTGGCCCAGTTTGAGGTCAGCCACAGAAACAGCCTAGAAAATCGAATGTCGGAGCAGATTTATCCAGTGAGTGGGACTGTTAATAACTTTCCCTTTCCTGGTCCAAGTCCAGAGATGGGACAGAGCAGATAGCCAGGTGGGGAGGTCAAGGGAGCAGGCTGCTGTCCTTGAACAATTGCCAGTTCTGTCATTGGCCTCCTTCCTGTGCCCTCTGCTGCAGAGGAGACCCCAAGCCCTGGAAAGTGATTTCTGGGAGCCCACACCACCTGCGGCTGTCAGAGGTGACAGTGCTTTTCCTAATGCAGGAAAAGATGAGAGCTGCAGCACTGTATCTGCTTCAGCAGTGAGGCTGGTGTGTTGCTGCTGCTGCTTCTCTGGAAATATGATGGCAATGTAGAGAGAAGACATGAGGTTTTTAACAGGGGAGTGAGTCCTCCATAGGTCAAGCCCATGCCCATCTCTGAGACAGTGTCATCCAGGCCTGAAGAAATGGGACTGCCAAATCCTCTGCTGTCTCTATAGGTGGCTAGCAGTTTGGGGAATAAGGTACAGGGAGATGATTCTCTGTAACCAGCAATCCAATGAAGATACATTCATGAAAAGCTATGACAGTTACTGATATGACAGATAAAGCATTTTTTTCATAATTAATTGAGGAGGAGTTGGACACAGGCACTTACAGAATTCAGACAATTTAAATGCATGCAGGTAATGGTATGAAGGATGGAGGGGGGAGACAGGAATTTCAGATAGCAGAGATGGTGGCTGTTTGACAGCTGACTTTTTGGAGCTGGTCACTTTTCTGAAAGACCTCAGCCATTTCGTCTGATGGACCACTTGAACCTATCCTCATTTTTCCATCCTTTGCCCATGATTGATTTGATGTACCTTGGTTCATCTGAAGATGATGATGACAATGATGAAGAGGTAACCATCCAGAGAGTGACAGCAAAACCACTTACAATAAAAAATGTTCTTGCCTCTCCTTTCTCTATGCTATACATACTGGTCCTCTGTTTTTAAATTGCATGCATTTCTTAAGTTCCTGTATACACCACCCCCCTTGTTACATTAATTCTTGTGGGAAAAATTGCTCTGGTATCCGTTGACCTCAGCTGCTTCATCTATGAGACTGAACATTTGCCATAAATCTTTTAGTTTGAGCATTCTTTCAGCCTCTTTCTGAATGGTTACGTTTTCATTGTCGTCATCTTGCTCAGATGAATCAGGATCAATCAAGGGTGAAGGATGGAAAAAATGCGGTAATGATGACAGTGGAGCAGGATATTAAACGATTGGCAGCAGAACTCTGAGGCAGCAGACAGAGAAGTGATGGAGGACTGGGTGTTGCTCTACGCTGAGTTCATCTTTAGTCCGAATTCCCTACTAGGTCTGAAGGAGAGGCTGAGGAAAAGCCTGGTTGGTATGGGGAAGCTTGTTCTCTTTCCACTCTGTAGATAAGTGGAGAACCACTGTAGTAACTCTTCCTGGTCTAGCTTTGCCCCATGCATCCTTTTTGCTTACTAGTATAGACAAAGAACTCAAACATATTAAGGACTGCTGGTTAATACTTGCTTATCTTAATTGCCTTGGATGGCCATCCTTCCCCTGCCAGGCTCTTTCTGGCTTGGATCTCTCCCCTTTCCAGCTCTGATCCCACCACCCCATCATTAAAGCAGGTCTGGTTTTTTTAATCAACATTTCTGCTTTTGGCTATGCTGCCTCATGCTTTGCCTGCCTGTTTGGAAAGCAGCTGTAGAGGGATCATCTAGTGCTCACAATTTAGCTTTTAAACTGAAAACAAGGTGATGTAATGCTGTAGCCAAGCTGTGAGCAGAAGGCTCTGACCACCTGTGGCCCTGACAATCATTGCATTTCGAAAGCAGGGACTCTTCTCCATTTTGACAGGATTGCAGTTCTCAGAGGCACTTTGTCCTGCACCTTCCCACCTCTTAACGTTCAGTTCTGTTATTAAAAGGGTCTAAACATATGGAGGTGATTGAATTGCTCAGGCAGCTGGTGATGGAATAGGAGCCTGTTGCTATTGCATTGCTGCTTGGAGTCAGCGGTTGCCGCTGCCTGGTGGCTCCTCTGGTTGTGGGTGAGATCCTCCATAGAACACTAGGGGAAACTCAGTCAATTCCTTGCTGCATACTCTGGATCTGAGCCCTAGCTGCAGCACTAATTGGATGCTGTCTGGTGTCCAAAGATTTATCGCTGTATTTGCTATGGGGAACATAGACGCTGGTGTCTGTTTTCCTTCCCAGGGTAGCTCTGTTGTGGCACGCAGCAGCTTGAACACAGGAGGTGTCTCCTGTCCAGGAGCAGGACATGCTGCCCAAGTTTCAGATGCATGTTATGACTCAGCTTACTGATAAACTCATTAAACAAGGCACTGAGAGTTCATGGAGACGTTAAAATAGAGGGGTGGCACTGACCACTGCTGTGCAGGTGTCACACAAGCATTTACTTTAGTCTGCATTCATCCCACCTAGCAGAGACGTGAGGGCTGGGATCACCTTAGGCTCCCTGTGCAGGCACAGGATGGAGAGAGGTAATGCCAGCTAAGGATTCCTACTATCTGAATCATCCTCTGGAGATGTCCCTCTCACTCAATGGCTTTAGAAGGAGGTGGTGTTCCTAACTTGGGTGCCTCAATGAAGAGCCTGAAGTTAGGTGGGATAAATTTGGGCTTTAAAATCCTGTTCCAGCTATCTCCAGGTTTGCTCTCAAACCTGGGAAGACGACTGGTCCTTTCTCAGTTCCAAATCCTTCTCAGGACCATGGAGCACCTACCCTAGGACAACAAGCATCACAAATTGGCTCTTTTCCCATTTTCCCTTCTTTACACTGTGGATGGAAGCACAGGGAATGCCTTTTGCTGTGATAGGCCAAGCACCTCTGTTTCTGCTCACAAGGTTGCAGAAGGTACCTGTTGATCTCTACCCTGTTACAGGCCCCTGTGTCCTGCTTGTCTCTTCCAGGCAAGTGAGGAGAGTCAGAGCTAAGAATTCAGGTTTCTCTTTTATTTTTGCCTTTCCCAAACTTTTTGCATGTGAATCTTCTGGCCTTTAAAACTCTAGGACAGTTTCTAGCCCAGAGAAAAAATCTAAGTAGGAGCTAAACCCGTGCTTTTGCCATCTGAAGAGCAGAGGAAGGAGAGAAAGGGGAATTGTAAAGATACATATACGTATGCACACATACATATAAAACACCAACATCATCTTGTCCAGGACTTTGGGAGAGGAGAATAAGACTAAAAATTCTCTCCTTCTAGTATTTGTTGAGGTTGGGGGCTACTGGAGATAAGATGGAGTTGATTACTAAAAACACCTATGGGGAGGACTTGAAGTAGGCTTAAACTGCAGCAAGGGAATTGGGTTAGATGGTAAGAAAAACTAGTGATAAACTCTGAAGAGGAAAGATGTGGATTCTCTGTTTTGGAAGAAGAATCTTATTTGGTTCTTTTTTTGTGGGTTGTTTTTTTTTTTTTTTCTTAGTTTGCACTGGCAATGAATTGCTTTATTCCCAGAACTACCCAGCTGAGTAGCTAACCTATGAATTATTGAGTAGTAAGATAACTGGTACTTGGCCAAAAGTTAATACAGATGGGATGCTTTTGGGAAAGAGTATCATTAGCTGACTGTTAGTGAATGTTTGGATCTAAACAATTTATATGCTATTGGGAGCGGCCTGTCACCACCAGCCCAAGTTGTTAAACAGAAGCATGTAATAGCAGATGCATGGATATGAGCTGACATCTTGTTATCTTCTAGAAGGCAGAGGCAGAACCTGAGTGGAGAGCTGGTGGACTGACAATGCTACATATGGGAGGGATCCCCTCTTGTGGGTGGGCAGGAGAACCCCAGATCCACCCTAGCCATCATCCTGTCTCACTGTGCTATAATTAGTAAAATTGGCTGTGAGTTAGAGACAGTATTTTTGTGTTAGTCTGTGGCAAAAAAAAAGATAATTTGGGTTGTGCCATTGGTCTGGCAGTAATTGAAGGTATTAGCTCTGAGATGCCCACTCTCTCACCCTCTTTATTTCTTTTGTGCATAACTTTGCTAATTGGGTGGTATGTGGGCAGGGGGAGGATTATCAGCATGCATTTCACAAACAAATGTGCATGTGTCTTCTGTACATACACCATCTTTTCCCATTTATCTTTTTCAATTATGGGAGTGTACTCTTTTGAAACCAGGCACTTGAAGGTAAGTGAGGCATGGGAATGAGGTGGCTTTATACTGAAGGAGAATACTTGTCTTTGTAGTGTCTTGTTAGCATGAATTAATTGGTCAGTGAGTCTGAGTGGAGTTCCAGCATGTCTGGGACAGATCTTTTTTGAGGAGGCATATCTGTGAGGTAGAAGGTCTGGAAATTCCTACCCAGGATGGACTTTCTTCAAAGCACTCTGTCAAGTGAGCTAGGGGGTCTCATGTATTAATCAGCACAACTCCTCATGCAGAAGAAATCCTTTAGTAAATCCCTATATTAAAACAAGGTGAGGACTGGTTTAGCTAATTGGCTTGGAAAGTTCAGAGGACAGAAAAGCAGAAAAGCTGGTAGTGAATACATTTCATTTGCCCTTCTTTTAAAAGCAGTCTACTAGCACTGAACTAAGCCTTCTCTGCTCTGAGCCCTGCCTCTCTGGTCCCTGCACCTACTTGTCTAGCAGATGTACTCAAACAAATTTGTTTTATTTGAAATAACAATACTTGCAACTTGGCTTTCAAGCACTTTGCAAAAAAAAAAAGAACATTTTATCTCTTTATATATGGGGAGACTAAAGTGCAAAGGCAAAAGGCGTAGAAGATGAAAGAAAGAGATTCTGGCTTTTAGCTGAAATAGGTTGAGCAAACCTTCCTCCATCTCCCTTCTTCTAACTACTCCATTATATCATCTGTCAGAAACAAGCAGATGAGACTGGGCTTCTAAATATAAGTTGGATATTTATCTCCATGTGGAAAACTGTTGGTGCCTAATGTGGGTGCTGTTGCAGGGAACAGAATCGCTCAGCTGTAATTTCCCAGCCTTATGACAATAAAAGAGCTTCCTGCTTGCTTGGGTAGAGAGCTCTAGTCTCTCCTGGAGCTGAAACCATGGAGCTTTCTACCTGCTATGAAAGCAAGAGGGTGCAGTATATTTGATGCCTGTGACATCTTTATTACCCCAGATTATGGGACTGGGGCTGGATAACAGAGGCACCCTTTGCTGGGATTACTTTTATTGTCTAGAGAAGATTAGTGAAGACCACATCCAGTATGCCTACAGAAGGGTACCTATCAGAATTTAAGTGGATGCTGGATGGGGACATATAGGTCATCTAAGGCCCTAATAAGAGCCTGTGCTGATTTACTTTCCAGAGAGAGAAATTACTGTGTGGTGGTGTTAGCCACTTTGGATAACAAAACACAGCTAACAATAGTAACTAACCACAAAGTGCAGTCTTTCACACCAGGTTATCTGTGTGTCCTTTGGCAGTGTTAATCCAGCAAGTAGTCAATTATCTCTCACATGTGGGTAAGGTGAAGACTACAGGCGGGAGTCTCACTCGCGCTGTGATTGCATGGCTAAGCTTGGAGGGAGTCATTCAGCAGAGCCGGGATAAGAGCTGCTGAAAATAAAGCTGCTTTCTAATCTAGCAAGGCTTGCTATTTTCATCACTTGTGTTACGTGTTGCACTTCCTAGATTTAAGTAAAAGTAAGCAAAAATGTAAATGATGATTGACTCTAGAGGGTAGAATAGAGGGTGTTTTGCACAGGAGAGGAAGCCTGGACTGAAGTCTGGGTCAGGATACAGGACTCCTAGAATCATAGAGGTTGGAAAAGACCTTCACAATCATAAAGTCCAACCATCATCCACGCCCACTAGACCATGTTTTGGAGTGCCTTGTCTACACGCTTTTTGAATACCTCCAGGGATGGTGACTCAACCTCTTCCTTGGCAGCCTGTTCCAATGTCTGTCAACCCTCTCAGTAAAGAATTTTTCCTAATATCCAACCTAAACATCCCTTGCTGCAACTTCAGGCCATTACCTCTTGTCCTATGACCAGACAGAAGAGAACACCACCCACCTCACCATAACCCCCTTTCAGGTAGTTATAGAAAGTGATAAGGTTCTCAGCCTCCTTTTCCCACACTAAATAGCCCCAGTTCCCTCAGCCGCTCCTCATAAGACTTGTGCTCCAGGCTTGTTGGCTCCACCAACTTGGTTGACCTGCCCTGGACACATTCCAGCAACTCAGTGTCTTTCCTGTAGTGAGGGGCCCAAAACTGAACACAGTACTCAATGTCCGGCCTCACCAGTGCTGAATACAGGGGAACAATCACCTCCCTGCTCCTGCTGGCCACAGAAATTCTGATATGGGCCAGGATGCCGTTGCCCTTCTTGGCTACCTGGGCACACTGCTGGCTCACATTCAGCCAGCTGTCAACCAGCACCCCCAGGTCTTTCTCTGCCGGACAGCTTTCCAGCCACTCTTTCCCAAGCCTGTAGCAGTGCATGGGGTTGCTGTGACCAAAGTGCAGGACCTGGCACTTCGCCTTGTTGAACTTCATACAGTTGGCCTCGGCCCATTGATCCAGGCTGTCCAGACCTCTCTGTAGAGCCTTCCCACCCTCAAGCAGATTGACCCTGCCTCCCAACATGGTGTTATCTGCAAATTTGCTGAGGGTGCATTTGATCCCCTCATCTAGATCATCGATAAAGATATTAAACAAAACCAGCCCCAGAACCGAGTCCTGGGGAACACCACTTGTGACCAGTGACTAGCTGGGTTTAACTCCATTCACTGCAACCCTCTGGGCTTGTCCATCCATCCAGTTTTTCACCCAGCATAGAGTACATTTGTCTAAGCCATGTGGTGCCAGTTGCTTAAGGAGTATGCCATGAGAGACAGTGTCAAAGACCTTGCTGAAGTCAAGGTAGATAACATCCACAGCCTTTCCCTCATCCACAAGGTGGGCCATCTGGTCATAGAAGGAGATCAGGTTGGTCAAGCAGGACCTGCCCTTCGTAAACCCCTGCTGACTGGGCCTGATCCCCTGTTTGTCTTGGACTTGCCATGAGAGTGCTCTCAAGACAAACTGTTCCATAATCTTCCCCGGTACTGAGGTGAGGCTGACAGGCCTGTAGTTCCCCGGATCCTCCCTCCAACACTTCTTGTAAATGGGTGTCACACTGGCAAGCCTCCAGTCATGTAGGACCTGCCCCATTGACCAGGATTGCTGATAGATGATGGTGAGTGGCTTGGCAAGCACCTCTGCCACTTCCCTCTACTCTCGCAGGGATCCCATCTGGTCCCATGGATTTGTGAGTGTCCAGATGGCCTAGCAGGTCACTAACTATTTCCTCCTGGATTAAGGGGCATATATGCTGCTCTTCATCCTCGCCTTCCAGCTCAGGGGGCAGAGTATGCTGAGAATAACTGGTCTCCCTATTAAAGACTGAGGCAAAGAAGGCATTAAGTACCTCAGCCTTTTCCTCATCTCTGGTGGCAACATTCCCTTCTGTATCCATTAGAGGATAGATATTCTCCTTGGGTTTCTTTTTACTGTTAACATATTTGTAAAAGGATTTTTTGTTGTCCCTTACAACAGTAGCCAGATTAAGTTCTAGCTGAACTTTTGCCTTTCTAATTTCCTCTCTGCATGATCTAAAAAGGTCCCTGTGCTCCTCCTGAGTTGCCTGCCCCTTCTTCCAGAGATGATAAACTCTCCTTTTTTTTTTTGAGTCCTAGCAAAAGCTCCTTGCTCAGCCAGGCCGGTCATCTTCCTCAGCATTTCAACTTGCGGCGCATGGGAATAGCCTGGTCCTGAGCCATTAAGTTTTCCTTCTTAAAGAATGTCTGTCCCTCCTGGACCCCTTTACCCTCCAGGACTGACTCCCATGGGACTCTGTCAACCACTGCCTTGAAGAAGCCAAAGTTTGGCCTCTGGAAGTCCATAGTGGTGGTTTTGCTGACCACCTTCTTTGCCTCACCAAGAATTGAGAATTCTATCATTTCATGGTCGCTAAGCCCAAGACGGCCTCCGACCATCACACCTTCCACCAGTCCTTCTCTGTTTGTAAGCAATAGATCTAGCAAGGCTCCTCCCCAGGTTGGGTCTCCTACCAGCTGTGTCAGGAAGTTCTCTTCCAGGCAGTCCAGGAACCTCCTAGATTGCTGACTCTCTGCTGTGTTGTACTTCCAGCAGATGTCTGGGAAGTTGAAGTCCCCCACAAGAATAAGGCCACATGATTCCTGGACTACTGCCAGCCGCTTGTAAAATGATTCGTCCATCTCTTCAACCTGGTCAGGTTGTCTATAACAGACTCCCAGCACAACATCTGCCTTATTGGCCTTCCCTCTCTCATCCTTACCCATATGCACTCCACCTTGTCATCACAATCATGTAGCTCTCTACAGTCAAAACACTTCCTAACATAGAGAGGCACCCCACCACCTCTTCTGCCTTGCCTATCCCTTCTGAGGAGCTTGTAGCCATCCATTGCAGCACTCCAGTCATGGGAGTCATCCCACCAAGTTTCCGTGGTGGCAACTAAGTCATGTATCCTGCTGCAAGATGGCTTCCAGCTCCTCCTGTTTATTGTGCATCCTGCGTGTATTGGCATAGAAGCATTTGAGCTGGCCTATCAAATCCACCCTTAACATTGGCATGGTGCCCCTAGGCTCATCCCTGGTGCACCTGGTTTTATCCCTTACCCCCTTCAAACCTAGTTTAAAGCCCTCTCTATGAGCCCTGC
>JANZLQ010000057.1:176243-197507 GCA_026212715.1 Elanus axillaris | reverse complement strand
GGGCCGTTCGACTCCCCCGCGGTTGCCCCTGGCAACGCCCGGGCCGCGTCGGCCTCTCTGGCGGGAGCTGCCGGCTCCGGCCGGGTCTCTCCGCTCGGCCCCGGGGCTCCCGGGCCTCGGGAACCCCCGTCCGCCTCAATCTAGCGTCCAGCCGCCCACTGACCGCTGCCGCTGCAGGCCTCGCCTCGCCTGCGTTGTGTCTGTTTGATGCTGCCAGTTCATGTGACCTCAGGCAGGCTGTATTTTTGCTTGCGCCTCTCTTTTTCTGCCTGGATATTGCTGTGCCATGGTGCTCTTTGCAGCAGAAGAAGCGTTGTGGGAAGTAGATCCCTGCAGAAAAATGAGAGCACAGCAGCCTATGGCTGCTGCATAGACCAGAGGTACAATGCGGGCAGCTGACCACCTACAGAGATGCCTGTTGTCAGCTGCTGGTCAGAGTGGCTACAGGGTGGAAAGGGCTGCCTGTGAGTCAGAAAGCAAGTTATGAGTGAGCTCCTCAGCTCTGACAGCCATTTCAAAATGAGCCAGCATTTGGGAATTGCCCAGGATATGCTATTCACAGTCCTCAAACTACAGTGTGAAAGCAGACTCTGCATGTGTCACATAGTATTGTATATCTGTGGTGTCAAGGATTTTCAACCTTCTCAATTCTTGCCTGAGCTCTTAATGCGAGGTCTGTTCACTCAGCATTCTCCAGTTCTGCAGATGCTGATTTGTCTTTAAGCTTGTCACCGATTTCTGTGCATCAGTCCACTCCAATATGAGCCTTTCTTTGCCTTTCATCTGTATCAGATTAAGCAGCCTCATGACAACATCCCCATTTTTTAAAGTGAAAAAAAGAATTTTTTTCACTTAATTTTTTTTTTCTCTATTTATCCCACAAGTGAAAAACTTTCCATAGTGCATCACTGGCATCCTGGGATGCTCTGACTTCATCATTGGTGAAAGAAGCATCTCTGCCTTCTGGAGGCATCTGAATTTGATGGGATCCTGCAGCAATCAGACAGCATTGCGGGTATCACTGAGTATCCCTTCTTGAGCTGTGCCCAAGTAAGGCAGTACAGTAACAGACTTGGCCACAGCTCAACAGACAGTGCACTTCTCGCTTATCTAGCAGGATGAGCATTTCAGGCCTGGTTATTTCCAGTGAAACCAAGAGAATAAGACATTACTGGGGCACAAAGCAACACCCCTGACACTTGATGTTTCTCTTGCTCTTGCTCTTCATCATGGTGAACACCATGCTAGCTTAGCAACTCTTCAGTGCAGAGCATCTGCTTCAGCTCACAGCAAGGGACCCCAGCTTTGCTTTAGGGTGCCTGGCATACTGGAGTAGGTTGCCTGTGTTCGGCTGATTTGATTTGCTCCTAACAAGCTAATTCTGCTGCAAAGGCAGGCTGCCCTGCCTTGTGTTTCACAGCAGCCACATCCTAACAAGGTTGTTGGAAGACCCTCGCTCCTTCAATGTTGCCTAGAATGGTAACATGCTGCCCTCTTCACCCCTTTCGCCACTCCTCCTGCCACCTAGCTCTTCTGGACTTAAGCTGTGTACTGAGAGAAAACAGTAACTGTCTATATTTATTTGTTGTGTTTTTTAACAGGGCATCCCAAAGCCCTGTATAGGCAGAGAGGTTTTTTTACTTCCCTCTTGAAATGTAGCAACCTGCTGCCTGGGATGTGGCTGCTGCTTAAAAGAGCACTTTAGCTGCATGTGTTGGAGTTCAGGGGAGATATAGAAAGGCATTTAAGGAACCCCTGGACAAGGACCCACCTTTGGAACTGGGCTAAAAACTGGGGTTGATACCTAAGCTCCCCAAAGAGCACCATGGAGCTTAGTGAGCCCAAATAGACAGATACTGCTCCCTTATAGCCAGCAGGGAGGCTGCTTCCCTATGGGTATTGGAGGCACCTAGAAAATAATTACAATTGCCTGCAACTCCCTAAAGGTATCTGTGCAGGAGTCATGTTGGAGATCTCTGCTCTGAGACAGTCACCACCTCAGGTGTACTGGAGCTGTTCAGTTCCCAGTTCTGGGGAGTCAAAGCACCAGCTCATTTAAACAAGGTTTCTTTTGCATTTAAGCCAGGGATGAGAAAAGGCTGTGTTGTTATCCTCTAGGATTTGCAGACTGAGTTCCTGCCTTGGTGGTGGGTCTCCCTTTTGTGTATAACCTACTTGGAAGAAGTGTGGGGTCCCCAGTAGGCATTGGAGGCCAGAGCTGATGTCTGGCTCTGTAACTGCTGTTGACCTTTCTTTGCTTTGATATCCACTGGCAGCCTTCAGGAATAGCAGCCCCTTGGTGTGGTACTGCATCCTTTGCAGTGATGGGATGACCTGCTTCAGCTGTTTCTCCAGAAAACCTAGGGCCTCCAGGACTACCTTAAGAGTTAATGCTCATTGGGTGTATCATAGTGCTAGAGACAAGAGGAGAAAATGTAATCAATTTTTACTGTGTAGGCACTCTCAGACATTCCCTTCACAAGGTGATAACATGGGCCCAGAACCTCTCCCAGTGCAAATCAAGTAAATCCCATTTCCCAGCTGAAGAAGATTAAATATCTTATGCATCCTTGGCTGCCCTGATGTTCTTGTGACCTAAGGAAGCATCTGGAGTGTCCCAGCCTTGGTCCTCTGTGACCCTTTACCAGCCCCAGACAATCCCTCAGTGAGGCCCAGAGGGGCACTTTCCTTGCAGTGCATGTCCTTGCAGGGGGCACTTTGTCCAATTTCAGACCTGTTCTCTTCCTCTGTCCAAGCTCCATACACAGGTGCCGCTTGATGCAGTGAGGGAAGCTGCTCTCCCACCCCTCTCTCTCCTCATGAGATAGATTGCTTTGAGTATATCTGGAGCCGCTGTGCCATTTCTCTTTCAAGCCTTCCTTTCCCTTTTTTCTCCCCTTTTCATCTTTTTTTTTCCCCTACATCACCAGCTGGCCTTGATTATAATGTGAGACCCCACTGGCTTCAATTAAGGAGCAGATGTGACCCAAGAAATGGGATAGCAGCTAGGAATGGACATGACACATTCATGGCACTAGGTCTAATCAAACAACTTCTCACATTATTCTCACCATGAGGTGGGAGACGTGTGAGCCAAAGGCAAGTCAGCACTTGGAGCACCCGCAGAGACACATTGCTAGCAAAGCCATCTGTAATGAGCTGACCATGCCACTCAGCACGGCAATGTGAGCTCAGTCAAGGGCTGCTTTTAATCCACTTAAGTGCAGCAAAGGACCCAGAAGCTGAGTTGAGAATGGGTACCTAGAAAACAATCAGCCACTGTCAAACAAGGGCTGCCAGGTGGAGGGGATGCTTGTACGCTGTGTACCCACAGATGCAGCTGTGTCCCTGGGAGAGGGGGCACTGCACATGCAGACCTATGGTGTGGTGCATGCACCACCTTCATCTGTGGTGAGGATGGAGATGTTGCTAGTATTACAGAGCTGTAGGTGGGTCTTGCTGGCATCATGCTATGGGAGGGGAGAGACTGGTGTGCTGAAGCCCCTCAGGCATGGCTGTGTTCATGGCAGCAGGGATGCTGTGTGACCTGTGGTTCCTGGTGGAACTGTATCTGTGGAACTGCAGATGCTGTGTATTGCAGGTCTTTGGCTGTGCTTGGCAGCTCTGTGGACCTTTAGAGGAGGCAGGTGTTTTGTAGATCTGTAGTGCATAGAAGCTGCAGAAGAGCAGGTGCTTTGAACCTGGAGAAGGTGAGCTGTGATTGTGCTGGAGCTGCTATAAATCTGTTCTCCCTCATTCACATTTGAGCTAACAGCTGTTTTGTGTTCAGGAAGCTTTTCTAATTTTAGAGGGAGAGCTTCTGGTTACTCCCATGCTGTAGTGTTTTAATTAAGGGTTTATTGCAAGTGAAATATGTCCATCAGATGGCTGGGGAGCCTGAAGTACTCTGCCATTGCATTAAATAAGGGGTAACCCAAGCAATACCAATCCAAACTTTGTCCTTGCTCTGCCTCAATCATGCAGAATTCATGAGGTCCCTGTAAATTTTTACAAGTGCTGAAGAGCAAGACTTAGTAGCCTCCCTTTGCTAAGGAGGTGGCCACACATCACCCATTTTCACACTACTGGCGGAGAAGATGACATGGAGAGATGTGACTCACCTCCCAGCACTGGGGACTTGTTGCCAGAGATAAAAATAGGACCCAGATTTCCTGTAGCCAGTCCCCGATGTGTTGTATTGATGTATTTGGGAGAGGCCTTCTAACACCCCTTCAGGTCTGTGCTCTGTGGGTACAGCCAGTGCAGCATATCCCTCCACCTGAACATGGTGTCCCTGATAACCTTGTCAGATGTTGAGCGGAAGAACACGAATGTAACTGCTTGGGAGCATACCTGCCTGCTCTGGGAGAGCAGTTTATGCTAGTGTCATGGTTTAACCCCAGCCAGCAACTGAACACCACACAGCCACTCACTCACTCCCCCCAGAGCGGGATGGGGGAGAAAAATCAGGAAAAGAAGTTGTTACAGAAGCACACATAACCAAATCCAACAGGAGTTAAAACTCAGATTTATTCTTCAGTAAAAGTTAGTTAGAAGTGCAGTAACATTTTATAAAACCACAGGCTCAATGCCATAAGGGGAATTAGTACTACACATGCAGTTTAAGAATTCTTGAGATTTAAAGTGATGACTCAAAACTTGCGAATAACTCACCTACAAGCTGAGGGCTCTATCCCTCAGCAGTTACCTCTGGCGGTGGGTGCCATGACCCGAGGGGGAGTCTGACTGCAGACCCACTGCTCCCAGGAGGACTGCCCATGTGTCCTCCAGCGGGACCCTGTTTATACCCCGGTCATTTAATCCCTGTTGGCCAAGAAGGTCACCTCAGTGTACCTGGCACGTCTTGATTGGCCAGTTCAAATTTCAACCTGTGGCCTCCAGGGTTTAGGGTTTTTTTTTCCTTCCCCTTCTCTCTGCCTGAAGGAGTTTCCTTTCCTGCTGGCAGGACCGGGTGGGGGGGATGTACTGCCCAGAAGTAAAACTCATGGGTTGAGATAAGAACAGTTTAATAGAACAGAAAAGAAGAAAGTAGTAATGATGATAACAACACTAATAAAATGACAACAGTAATAGTAAAAGGACTGGAATGTACAAATGACACACAGTGCAATTGCTCATCACCCGCCAATCGACACCCAGTTAGTCCCGGAGCAGCGATCCCCACACCCACTCCCCCCCAGTTTATATACTAGATGTGACGTCCCATGGTATGGAATACCTTGCTGGCCAGTTTGGGTCAGCTGCCCTGGCTGTCTCCCCTCTCAACTTCTTGTGCCCCTCCAGCTTTCTTGCTGGCTGGGCATGAGAAGCTGAAAACCCCTTGACTTTAGACTAAACATTATTTAGCAACAACCGAAAACATCAGTGTGTTATCAACATTCTTCTCATACTGAACTCAAAACATAGCACCATACCAGCTACTAGAAAGACAATTAACTCTATCCCAGCTGAAACCAGGACAGCTAGGTATGAGGACTGTGGTTATTCAGATTAGGATCTGAAGACTGAATCCAAGCTGTGGCATTCAGCTGCTGGAGTTGTGCTTCACACATGAAAGAGCAGGACTTGGTAGCTCCTCCAAGCAGCTTCTCCTTGTGGGATGAGGACTTGCTAAAGGCCACGCCTACCTAATAGATGGGAGGGAGGTGGGAGGTGGCCCCAGCCCAGTCAGAAGGGGCTGTCAGACAACTATTGCTGCTTTCAGTTTGACAAAGCCTGGCTCCCACAAGAAAATAAATATCCTCTTGGAAATCATAGGTGCCTGTCTCCTCAGAGGCACCATCAGGGTGACCATGCTGAGCGAGATGGCTGTTCCCTGATGGCATTCCCGTTTGTCGCTCTGTTCGGTCTCCAGTCCCACCTGTGGTGGAGCCAGCTTTCCAGGACATGCGCCAGGGTGTGGGGCACAGCGTCACCCTGCGCTGCACCATGCTGAAGGGCAGTCCTATGAAGGTGGCCACCTCCGTCTGGCGCTTCAACGGGACCCTTCTGACACAGCCCCTCTCAGAGCAGCAGGACTACTCGGAGCTGAAGGTGGACAGCGTCAGCCGGGAGACCAGCGGTAGCTACGAGTGCAGCATTTCCAATGATGTGGGCGCCTCCACCTGCCTCTTCCAGGTGTCTGGTAAGTTGCAGAGTGCACATTGGAATGAGCTGTTGGGTGGGGTCATGGAGGTGGGAAACTTCCTATCCATAAACTGGTGCCAGTACAGGCAACCTCTACTGCCTCCTCTGTGCACGGTGCTGTGTTCAGAAGGAATGACTTTCCATAAGCCAGCAAGGAGATCTGCTTCCATTCAGGCAGTCCTTCAAGTCTGGGATGGACCTGGGGCCATTAGTGCCAGCCACTGGTACATTTTAGCAGTGTTTGACCACTTGCCTGAAAGATACAGGACTTAAACCCAAGGCTGCCATCCGCTTTCAGGCTTGGACAATGTGTATCATAGGTAAGTATTGACCAATGGGGAGTGAAACGTTCTCTACATCCCCGCAACAGGCTGCAAACCATCTAATTTCCCCTTTAAAAACAAACAAACAAAACTGTATTATGTATTCCTGTACCTTCCCTACGTCTCTTGCCTGTCTGTGTCTCAGGACACATGCTAGGACAAACATGAGCTGAGAATGGGTACTAGTACTCAGCGGATTTGCTGCTCACTGTTTTCTCTGAATCCAGCAGGCACTGTAACAGGACTCCTCTGCAGCACTTGCAACTGCAAAGAGGGATGGCAGAGTTATAGCATCTAAAACCACACATCTGACCCAGCCTCTCCAGCTGATCGTTAAATCTGCTTTTCCCATGACCCCAGAATTGACTTGGACACCAGTTTCCAGAAAAGCTTTCCAATGAAGTTGCCTTAACAAGCAGTAAATTCAGGCAAAATACTGGGTTTTCAGTCCAGGGCCAGTTTATAATACTTTTCAAGTCAGGGCTGAACAAATGAGAATAAATAACATCCAGGGAGGCCTGATTTTGAAGCAGGTCTTTCCCAGGGTTTGGAAAAGCTCGGGTATGCTATAACTCTTGAGATGCTCTCAGAAATGGGGAAGCCCAAACCACTTCTACTGTTTGGGCCCCATTTCAGGACCTTGATCTTGCCCCTTGAGATTTCCTGGAATTTGTCTGGCAGTGGATTTTGCTTGAGGGCTTTGGCCCTCTCTACCCTTTCTTCATATGCTTCCAACTCTCATGTCACTAAATAAGTGATGGCAAACCATATCTCACTATGATCCACCACAGCAAACTGTCCCTAGCAAGCTTAGGAATGCTCCCAGGATCTGAATTTCTTGCTGGAGGTAGTAACGAATATATATTGCCACCTGGTGTGCCATGCTGTGCCCCACGAGGTAAGATCCCCTCAGCAGAAAGCAATGATGTTCATCCCTAGAGAGCACTCATCAGGAAAGCAGCAAGCATTTATTTTCCTGCACCTCTTGTCTGTTTCCAAGGCATTGATATCTGATGGTGGCTTTTCAGCTCTAGACATCTCTGCCTGTGTCCTGGACAGTTACAAATCAATTGGACCTTCTGAGCCTGTAGAGCAACCTGAAAAATAATTCAGTGGCTAGACTGCTGTGCTTGGGCTCAGGACCACTGGAGTTTTAATTCCTATCAGCCACAGCCTTCTTGTGTGAGTGGGGGGAATGACACAGTCTCTTTTTGTTTCTGTTTCTTCTCTGTGAAAGTAGGACCATAAACCTTCCTATCTGACAGGGAGGCAGTGACTCATTTGTGACTGTGAGGTGTTCAAATGTACTGGAAACAGACTACATAAATCTGCCCTGGATGGGATTAATTTCTTCTATAGAGGAGAGATTAGCTTTCTGAGATGTTTTGGAAGGATAGCAAGACATCCAACCCACTCCCCTTGCTCAGGTTATCAGGGCAGCCCATACTGGTCACCGCCTGCACTCCCACTAGCCACAAGCACAGAAAAGCCCAGAAAGATGGAGTGAATAACCTTCGGCTCTTCCCATCAGCTGTAAGCAAAAGACAAAACTTTCTAGTAATGGTAAAAGTTTCCAGAAAGGAAGTTCCAGAAGTATCCTGATGTGCTGTATTTCTATTAGAAGGGGTATTTTTTAGCTTCTGTTTCCATCTTGGAGTCAATTAATAAGGAATTAATATCATGCAAGGTGATGATTATCATCAGTTCTGATTTTATTTTGGAATCTATTATGAAGCTTGACTTCCACAGTCAATACAAGTTGAATAAGCAGCAATTAGTCTCTCAGGTAGCTCTGAACTTCTTGCTTGTGCAAAAATTCAAGTCAATAAAAATAATAAGAAAAAAAGGACTTGAAAATAAACATCAATATTATCCATCTGAGTTCATAAAAAATAAACATTGAATCCTTTCAAGCCTAATTATAACCATGCAGAATGGCAGGGCATGTGGTTCAAGGAGAAAGGTGTAGCAGACTGCCTGAGGAGATGGTGTTTATGCCTGTTCTGCTCTCCAGCATCCCTGGCTGCCTAGGCATCTTTCTAGTCTGTGCAGGTCCAGATTGGACCTGAACCCAGAAAAGAGAGTTTTGGTTCAGGTCCAGCTCCTGCCTGGCCCAGGACAGGACCTGCCAAAAATTGAAGTGCATAGGGTGAAATGAAGGTAGTTTCAAATAGGGCAAAACCAATTGTGGGTAAGACCTTGAGTTGCTTCTGGGCTTGGTTCATTACTCCACTAGCTGCTGGGCTGCATGGCAGTAGCTTTCAAATCTGGTTTGTAGTAGTTCAGGACAACAGCGGCTGGGGAAATGATGGGAAATCCTCTCTGAACTATCCAGTTTCTCTCTGGTACGTTGTTTCTCCTGTGTTTCCCTTCCTCCTGCTGCCCTCTGTTCTTAAGGGGAGATACTGGTTTAGAAAAGACATCTCTGCCCCTGCAAAAGTTCCCGCTGTTTTTACCCAGGCTGCGGTCAGCATCCCCTTTGCTGCCGAGTTGCCTGTCATGTTACAAAGGGGCTGGAGCACTGTGTTGCCAAGGCAGGGGAGATGCAGAAGGCACAAGGTCTTCTTTTTAATGCCATGGTCCCTGTGTGATAACTAACACTTTTCCTATGACCTCCTGTCCAAATGATCTTTCCTCAGGGTTTGTTAGCAGGAGACTCTAAAGCAGCAGATAAAACAGGAGAAATGCCAGTTTAAAGCTGTTACTTAATCAGAGCAAGAGAGAAAAGATTAGCGTTGGTTCCAGCTAGAGAACTGAAGTTCTTTTCAGTTTCTCTGGTGTCTGTGCCCCACTGGTGTTGCAGGGCTGCTAACCCTCCCAGTAGTTTAGGCTGTGAAAGCAGTAGCGATTCACAGAAAGTGATGGCATGCCAGTGCAACACCAGCTACAATAGTAAAGGTGTCCATCACGTCAAAGGCAAATGAGTGAGCAGGGTGAATGGTGCTGTTCCACTCTCACCACATCTCTTTGTAATTTATGTTCCCCTTGATCCCACTCTTTTACTTTCCTCCCTCTTTCTTTTTCTCTCCCATCTCCAGCAAAAGCTTACAGCCCAGAGTTTTACTATGACACTCCCAACCCCACCTTGAGCCAGAAGCAATCCAAGAATTACTCTTACATCTTGCAGTGGACACAGAAGGAGCCCAGTGCTGTGGATCCCATCCTGAAGTATCGCCTGGAAGTCCGTCAGGTAAGGTCTCCTCTTCTGGAGCCTCAGTGTGTGTGCCCTTGGAATGAGGACCTCTCAGGAGGCAGTTATATCAATGTCTCCTTGCTGATTAAGAGCTGAAGGTGATGAAGTTGCCAGATCCTGATGGTCTTGCACTTTCCCCACCAAATGGAAGAGACAGGCCAAGTGCACAGGTCAGCATTGGTTTTTACATCTGGTGTTGGGTACGATTGAGGGCTTTCAAAGCCCTGCTGCCTCCCATTGGACTGCCCATGCTTGGGGTTTTAACATGAACAAAATCCCACAGTCATTAGTAGGTATTGTAGATTTTATAGGCCAAAGGCTCAAGTGAGTGGAATTCCATCCTCCTCACTTGTTTGAAATAAAGGGAATAAGCTGAAGAGCTCTCCAGGCAGGAACTGCAGGAAAAAGTCATCGGCTGTTTGTGTTGCAGAAGGGCTTTCATACTGTCACAGTAATGAAGCTATTTGGACTATATAAACTCTGCAGGGGGAGAGAAGTAGGTTTCAAGGTTTCTGAGTCTGAAGAGAAATCATACCTGGGGGGAGGGGGAGGGAGAACTGAGGAAAAGCTGAAGATATCACTGTTTGGAGAAGGTTAGGGAAAAGAGTCTGATGTTTTTAAAGAGCACATTAACCTAGCAGGATTACCAGGTACTTTCATCCACGCTCAGCAAAGTGCCTCCATTCAACAATTTTTAAAAATGGGGACACTTAAAATTGGTAGTTATTGCCATTCAGTGGTAGCTTGGAAGCAAATGCATTTTGAAAGGAAAAGTTAGATTACTGTAGATAGAAAACAAAATAATTAAAAAGATCCAAGTGTCTCTTTCCTCTAGTTCTGCACAGTAGGCTCCAGTTTTATGTCTCATTTGATTGTGAGCTCTCTGTGGTGGGACAGCCTTTGTTTGTTACTCATACCACATGGAGCACATTGTCAGTGCTTAATAATAATACAGGACACAGGGGAGTCTCTAATAATGAAGGCAGTTTGTCATAGTACCCCTTCCCTCTTAGCCAAGTTTCGCTATTATCAGCACTGCAACTCAATGAACTAATTTGTGATTTTTATCCTTCTCCAGTGATGTTGAGGGTTTTTTTTTCCTTTGGCACACTGTCTAGAAGTAATCTTGGATCTGTTCCTCATCAAGCTCCTCCTGAAAGGGATCAAGAAAAGGGAAAATCACATTTCTGCTTTATGTTATGACGTGAAGGAAGCTGAGTGCCCATGCAAATTAACCACCCTGGTTTTGTTCATGCCCCATCAGTTACTGCTGTTAGTGTTTCTTCTGCAGCATCACCACATAGTTGTGACTATGGGGTGGGGTGTTTTAGAGGAGTGTTATACCGTGGCCCTGCTGTAGTCCAGTCTAATGTATAAGCAGGGTCTTAGAAATAGCTACAGGTGCCATCATGGTGGCCTGAGTTTGAATAAGGGAGAAAGGAGGAAGCAGGGGAGGTTTTTTCCCACTTTTGTCAAGCACAAACAGGAAACACTCTGGAAAAGACTTTCATGATATTGCCTTCTCCTGGCCCTCCTCCAGTGAAGTCACTTGCATTTCTTGGTGAGGTCTCTGCCTCCATGTGTCATACTGAGGTTTCACTGAGCCCCTTTCATTTCCTTGTCCCAGAGGATCACATCCTCTCTTGTCTCCAACCTGCCATTCATTTCCCAGAGATGCCTCTGTGTTCCTGTCCTGCCTTCCTGATGTTTCCTCATGATGTCTCACTTGGGCTCCAGGCAACCTTGTGACACCTCCTGATCTTTCACTCTTTCCCTTGTGCCATCACCCTCTTCCACCTTCTCCAGGCTTTGCTGCTTTGTCGCACCTTCTTCTCCATGCTGGAGCACCTGGGCTAAGCTTTGTATCCTGTTCTATCACTGGACTGCAAAACATAGTGATGTTACTGAATATAACTGTGAAAAGCTCAAAAGCTTAAAAGCATTGCTGACTGGAGAGCTCTTAAGAAAGGGATTTGTCTGCCTGAATGAGAAGCTGCTGTTTGCCTGTGCGCTCTCCTCACTGGTTACACTGGCTTCCAGGCACTAGCTCTGATAGCACAAAAAACCTCCTAGAGACTTAGGATTGAAGTGGAATATTCTCCTCAGATAAAACAGGCCTCAACTGATTCATTGCTAACATCAAGCTGATGAAAGCTTACCCAGCCAGCCCACCTTCTCCTCCAGCCCTGGGAGCTCCTGAGCCTCAATGGTCATGGCAGGTACTTTTCAGCATCTTAAGGATGAATGAATGTGGCAGCAGCAGCCTGCAGTCTTGGGGTGGTGAGGGGCTCTCTGCAGGTAGGGTTAACTATTGCTGAGCTGGAATCCAAAGGGCAACCAGCTGGGATGCCCACTGGTTCTAAAATGGTTTACTGGTTTTCTTTTCAATCTCCCCAGTTTGCTTAAAGAGCTCTTGGCATATGTAATGTGAAGATCCCCAAGTAGCAGGATGCTTTGCAAGGCACCTGGGAACCCTTGAATTAAATTTGCTTGCTGCAGCTGCTGAAAATGGGGCTGGGTGAGCGTAAAAGTGCTGCTTATTAATTGGCTGATACTGTGGCTCCTCCAACTCTTCCTGTTCAATAGCTTCCGAGGGCTGGCTGGGCATTCCTGGGGGGGGGCGGATTGCAAGCAGTCTGGGGGAATTTGGTTTCATAAGTGATGCATGGGGGCTCCCAGCAAGACAGGCAGGTGCATTTCCATAGGAACTGATTGTTCCCGGCACTGCGGAGCAGGCTGAGCAGCACAGCAGACGTACCAGTTCCAGTAGAATAAGAATTAACTTTTGATTAAAACCAAATAAAAAGCCTGACAGCTTGGAGCCACTGACCCAGGCAAAGCACATACGATAGAAATGTGGAGCAAGCTTCTTGTAAAGCCTCTGTTGTCTGTCTCTGCAAATAGGCTGTTATTTCCCAGAGTGCATCAGTCAGGTGGGCTTAGGCAGTGGCATTGTGTTGAGTGGCAATTCAAGAGCAGAAAACAACCCCACGGAGGAAAGGCAGGGGCCTCACAGACATCTGTCCTGATGGCTTGGGAGGTTTTTCCTTTCTTGCTCCAAGGCAACTGATCCAAATGCTGACCACCTTACTTCACCTTAGCTGGTGAACTTAATGAGTTCACAGTCTTGGGTGGTTTGGTTGTGGTCAGATGCCATGAGGCTTTTGAGCTATTTGTTTGGTCAGCTTTTTTTCTTCCATGTATTCTTGTAGCATAGAAAGGCAGTGAGGCACTGTGCTCCCACTGAAAATGTTTTTCATTGCTTGGGGATTCAAAGCAGCCTCCCCAAACCAGATCTTTGCTTAAAAAATAGAAAGTCTTTTAAGTTGCTTTTTTCTCTCTGTGTGTTTTATCCCCTCACAGAGCTCTACTCTAAAATTAAAGAGAAATGAAAAGCCATCTAATATTGCAAGTAGGTTGCATCCTGGAGGAAAGATCTGAGTTGGGCTGGTGGTTACGGTTACAGAAGATAGTGGCAGAATTACTGTGCACTCAATGAGCTGGAACCCATCTGTGACCTGAGGCTGCAAGAGAAAGAGGAAGGAGAAGGTATTGGTGCAGTAGGGAAGTTTAATCTTCATCGTGCCCCTCAAGGAGACCTGAGGTTGCCGTCTCCTCTGTACCTTCTGATACACAGACTCAGGCCAGAACAGGTCCAGCTTGACACATTCCTGCCTTTCCTCTCCTCAGGGCAGGCTCAGCTGTACCTGCCAGACAGATCCCTGAAATTTGCACTAGGCTGAGCCCCAGACCCATTTGCTAAATTAGCTCACTAGGTTGTCACTTCAGATTAATTCCTGTCAGGGACACTGTCTTTAATGAGACTGGCCCTGTGCAATGCCTGAGTAATTGTACGGTCTTTCTTTGTTTGTACTTTCATCCCCTCCATGTTGAATAAACATCCCCTGCTGTCTACAAAACTCATCTGGGCTCCAGAGCCGGCTGCCACTTGCCTCATCAGCCAGCCAGAGCAGCATTAATGAGAGCTGAGGCAGTGGGGAGCCAGGCTCAACGTGTGGGGAGGTGACAGATAACAGAGCTGTTTGGACAGACATAGGACAGGGGCGTTAGCAGGAATTTAATGATTGTGATTAGAGCGGAAGGTTAACTGCACTGATGGCCATCGCAACACAGCAGGAGAGGTTTTATGCCAAGGCCTACGGGCTGCAGATCTGTATCACTTCATTTCTGCCTCAGAGTTGTTCTTTTGCTCTCCTCTGAGCCCACTACAGCAGCGTCTGTCAACTGCTGTCTGTCTTTGGCTTCATTAGTGCATGGTGCTGGATGACCCTCCAAGGCCACACAGACCCAGGCAGGGGCATCTCTTACTGTCTTCACACACTAAGCAGGGGTGGTATTACTCCAGAGGGAGGATGAGCAAGTAGTGCACCAGCCCATAATCTTTTACATAAATGTTTAGTTGAAAATGCTCTTAACTCGCACTGCTGTGCTTCCCCCATTCATGCACCACCATGGCTTGGTGAACCCCTATGCATTCCCCTTGGCCCATGAGGAACCAGCCTAGTGAAGCTGGATGCATCTTCCAATCATAGAATCATAGAATTGTTTAGGTTGGAAAAGACCTTTAAGATCATCAAGTCCAACCGTCAACAATGCCCATTAAACCATGTCCTGAAGTGCTTGTAAGCAACCCTGTGATCAAATAAACAGCTAGTTTGGGCAGCCAGGGTAGAAAAGTCTTCCACAGCAAGCTAATCTACCCAGCCCTGTACTCATCAGGAGTGAGAACATCCAGGCCAAAAGCTTGTCTCCCACCTTCAGCAGCAGCCAGAGCCTGGAGAATAGTATAAAACCAAGACAGACACATGCAGTATTGCTTTCTCTGCCTCTAGATATTAAAAACCCATTTGTTTACTAGGTGCCAGGTTAGGAAAGGCTATGAATGCAGAAGGCCAATGTACTCGAGTGGGTGGTGGCCCTTGCAGCAGCCCAGCCCTGTGCTCTGGGAGGAGAACAAAAGCTCTTTTCTTCCATAGCTGCAACCATGGCTTCAGGCAAAACTTAGTAAAATGAGCAGCCGGCACCTCAGGGGATTGCCTGAGGGCCGCACCTCAGGGCTGGCAGGACACTGAGGACTAGAAAAGGAGGCAGCTCTGTGCAAGGCAGGCAGGGGTGGCCAAACTCACTTACAAACAAAGGGGCTAACATTGAAATTGCTGGCTCCGGGGGATTACATGCTGTCTGGGCAATGCTGCCATCTCCAAGGCTGACAGGTCTGGGTCCATAGCCGTCCTCCCGAGGCTCTCTGGGGCACCAGTGGCCCCATCACATGCATTCCCCTGCTAGTGCTGGGGCGGGGTTCAGCTGGGGAATGCTGAGGAGGTGATACAGTGAGGTTTTAGGATAGCTTAGCTAAAAAGCAGTCAGGGCTGTCCTCCTAAGTCCTTTTCATACTACAAGATTAAAAACTTAAAGGGTGGAGTTGTGGCTTGTAAAGTAGGGAGGACCCCAACCTGTTCTGGTTAAAATGTGACCTGTGAGGCACTGGCCTGGTGTTACCTGGAAAAAGGGAAAGGGCTTGTGGTGCCACTTCCACTAAGAAATCCTCCTGCTGAAAGGCTGCTTAACTGGACAGCCTAGTCTGATGTCCCAGTGTGGGGCACAGACAGGGCACATGGAACAAGGATGTGTGAGTCCCTTTTCCTTTCCTCCTCCCTTGCTAGAGCGTCACAGTCCCAGCTGGCTGCAGTGAGGAAGGGAGTGTGACTTCCCATGATGAAATAGATGGTGGCCCTGGCTGCACACAAGATGCTGTATGGATCACAACACTTGTGGGGTGTGACAAACAGCACATCCCTTTACTGTTCATCACTTCACTTGATACAGGCTGTGCTGGTCCTGTCTCACTGGTGTTAGGACTAGGGACTGCAGTGACTTGGCCTCATAGTGTTTGCCTAGGACTGAATCTCAAAGCAGACATTCTGTTGTAGGATGGCTTGTAAGTCACACCTGCTGGAAAGCTTCTTTAGTCCTGTCTTCTTTTTGCCTACCTTGGCTGACAGTTTGATGTCTGATCATAGGCTGCTGTCATATGGGACAACGTCAAATCAATGCAATTCCACCTACCTGCTGAGCCATTCTCTGTAGTGGGGAAAGGTGTTTTTTCAGCTCTAACTCTCTCATCTGCCCCACTGATGCGTCTTTTTTTATTATTTATTTCAACTTTTGTTCAGGCAGTGAGAATAGGCAGATTACATTTGTGCTCGCAAGTCAATTGCCTTCAGTTGTGCTAGTGGAGTATGTGAAGCTGTGCAGAACTCAGCCCTGAGGGAGGTGGAAAAGGATGCAGAAAGAAGCCAGTGTGTCAACGGGAGGTGTCCTTGGTGGACAGTTCCAACAGCCATCATGATGCAAAGCCAGGGAAAGCAAGAGAAGGGAGGGGTGACACTGCCTTTTTAGGCTGCAGGAGGAGGAGCGGTTTGGAACTTGCCATGTGACTGAGTAGCAGACATGAGCTGGTGGAAGGAGAGCTGACTGATCAATAGCATTTGATGGACAAGCTGTGCTTGAAGCTTAATGAGATTGCTGTGTGGGACCTGGGGGTAAAGCAGCAACTTTGCCACAGGCATTTGGGAGTGGAGAGGGCAGGATCCTGCCCCAGCTGTGCTCTCTGCTGCCTGAAAATGGGACACAGCATCAGTCACTGCAGCTGACAGCACATTGAGCCGTGTCTCTCTGTCTCTAGCAATCTGTCACAGGGGATGATATGTCAATGAGACCATCAGCTAGAACAAGGTCCTCTCTACCTGCGCTATAAGGGAAGACTCCAGGAAGCTGGATGTTTTTTTTTTTGGGGGGGGGGAGAACAAGGAGTTTTTTCCACTTTTAATATATGTATTCTTTACTGGCTAAGTTGGCAACAGCAGAGCCTCCACCCAGTGCAAAAGAAGGGAGTTTCCTCCTGGCCATTGCTCACTGCAGGCAGAGGTGTCTGCCCAGCCATGGTTGTTGTTAGCCCTGTTAGCCAGAGGATTAGAGTGATTTCTACAAGGCTGGCCAGGGAAGCTCAACACAGGCCTGACCAGCACTGAAGGGTCAGGTGAGTTCAGCTGAAATGGCTGGGAGCCATGGAACGAGGTTTCCCCCTTAGGTCTGCCTAACATCTTCCAATGCCGCTATTGAGACTTCCCTTTGCCCACAAGAACTTAGCAAACAATGCCTAACTAATGAATTAGTCTGACTAATTCTGTCTTTTTGGATTCACAAATTGCTCTTCAGTATGATTCATGGTTTTCCTGAGCTGGTTATCCCTGGCCCACAGATCATTTGTAATCAGTTAGTTAGGAAAATTGGTAATATGAGTGGTGGCAGGTTAGTTATGCCTCAGTCTCATGGTACCGTTTCTCTTCTCTGATTACCCAAAATAAGGAAGGTAATCTCCCCAAAACAGGGTAGCTGAAAGTTTTACAAGGTGGCTTGCGATTCATAAGGTGCCTCACAGCACAGATTTTGTCTTAGCATTCACTTTTCATAAGTACTGCTCCTAATGCAATTCAAGTACTTGACTATGCAAGAGAGAAAGCAGTATATTGTTTAGCTTGCCTAGTACAAGGGAATAATTTCAAACAGTTTTCCCACTCTTAGTTGTGTTTGGAATAGTTACAGTGCCTGAGAAAAACGGTACAAATAATCTCGCTGGAAAGGCTCATACAATCTTAAAGCATATCTAGTAGCAAAAATCTCATCTATCTGTAGCTCCTAACACTACTGCTCAGTGCCCATTCAGGGTAAGGAGAATGTGAGAGAAGAGATAATCACATTCCCCAAACCAATATACCCCTCATATCAGCCTTGCAAGCTTGAGATGTTGTTTTCACACCATTGTGCTTGTTTGTATCCAGCAGGCTGTTGGCTTGTGTTTTACAAAGCTGAGCACAGGATGAAAAGCGCTTGCCGGGTATCAAAGATAAAAGTGAGTCCTTTGTGTGCATCTCTTACCCACACTCCTTTAGTGGCTTCAAGGGGTACATGCTAGTTATCGAGTCTTTCTGAGAGTCCCTATCGATAAGCTGTGATGCAACTTTCTCCCATTTACTCTGCTCATCTGTTGTTTTCAGTAGTCAGCCCATGTTCCTCCCACTGCTTCAGTCTTTCTTTGGGCACCTTCCCCTTCCCTGTTCCCCTCCTATTTTCCACCTTTTCTTTCTTTTGTTTCTATTTCTTGGTTTTTGTTTTGTTCCTGTTTTGGTTTGGTTTATTTTTCCCCTGGCTTTTACTTCCTAGAACATGTTGGAGGTGAGAAGGGAGAGTATATGAAGGAGGAAGGGTTTAGAAGAGAGATGTAGTCTCTCCCATAGCTAGTGACAAGCAGGCAAGAGTAGGCACTAGATAGCTGTTTTGACTGTGTTTCATAAAGAAATGAAATGTATGCAGTCATGCTGCCAGTGCAGGCAGCATGGAGCAACATGAAGGGCTTTACGGCTCTCCCTGCATATGCTGCGCTGCCTGCTTCTTCCTTAATAGAGACAGGACTGCAAGTGCAGTTGAGTTAGAGGTGGCCTACAGGCTCTGGAATTATACTTACCTATATACCTTTGTTACATGTACCAGTCTGGGAAGTCCAGAGTCCCACACAAAGGCTGTTTCTGCTTCAGTAAGCAATAGACCCTTCTTTTATTAATTGTTGTTTTGAAGGGTAAAGGTGCCCTAACAGAGGGCTCTGCCAGGATCTGTGGACAATCCAAGAAAAGGAGATGGCAACTACTGTTCGTGGAGCATGTCTCCCTTGGTAAGTTACAACCATATTATAGACAAAATGGCTCAGAGCTCAACCTAACTGCAGCTGGGCAAACCTGGGCTATGCAGAGCCAGATTGCTTTTTCTTCTTGGAGCCAGAAGTGCTGGCAGCATGGTGCACAGACATGTACATAGGTCTGGCTGCAGGCAGTTGTGTCCAGGGCAAGGAAATGGGTGGAAAAGGAAACTGTGCTCACTGAGATTAGGGATGGGTATAAAGTTGGATCCAGTAAGGCACCAAGAAGTGCCAGTTTTCAGATGTGAGGCTCAAAAGAGACTGGAACCATTGCTCTCTGCAGGAGGGGCTGTAGATCAACATGAAGGATATTGTCCCTTATTCAGCTTATGCCCATGCTGCAGACAGAGAGGTGATTGCACTGTCAAGTACAGGTAAGATCTTGCAGCAGCAGTATACAGCTTCCAGTCTGAACAGAAGGACAGCATTTGCTTTCAGGATCGAAGGTATGGCTGTGAGACAGTAGGAGAGAGATAATAAGCATAGTTAGACATACACGTAACCTGTCTAGCTCAGTACCAACCACAATGACACCAACGTAGGCTCCTTGCACAGACTGGGGAGTGTGTAGATCTCTCTTCCCACCAATCACTAAATTCAGGTGCTAGTTTACTCCCTTTTCTTTTCCAACTCCTGGGCTCCCCCTCCTCAGGACATGCAGTCACGCGATGCCCCAGTAAGCCGATAGCTCATGAAGTTGCCAGTCATGCTATGCCTCAGTTAAGGCTTTTACTTGACTGTCTCCCTGACAGAGTGAAAGTTAGGTCTGGTCTTCTTAGACCAGGGAACATATGCTAATAAAATACATATTGCTTTCTTATCAGCCCCTAATGAAAGACATTATTGAAGAGTGTGGAACAAGCACTTACAGTAATTCATGACAGCACCTATTTGGCTTCTCTGGGAAGCTGTAAACTGCTGCTCTTGGCACCTAATGAGGATGGGCAGCTGATTGCCTGTATGAGAAGAAGAGAGAGAGAGACTGTGTCCTGGCTTAGATGGCTCCAGGTGTCCTCCGTAGCTACTGAAGGTTGCAGTTGCTTCTCTCTTTGGAGCTGGGGATGTTTCAGCCCAGAAAGGGAGCCTCCTGATAAGGACAATTTAGGATTAAAAGCTTCCAGGACTCCTCATTTAGACCAAATAATGGATTTGCTTTGGCCATCCATGCTTGCTTAACCCCAGGTTCTGAACCTGTGTGCTTGACTGATGAACAACATAGAAATGAATTTCATTCAGTTCACTGGTGTACTTGTCTGGCAAATGCCAACTTTGTTTGGAGTGTGATTATTTGCTCTGGAAACCCCTAATGAGTAATGGTTATCAAGCAAGGAAAATTAAATAAATCCAAGTTTAAACTTACCCTAGCCCTTTAATTGATGCTGTTAATGCTTGACATCATTTCCATCCGAGGTAGTGATGAAGTACTAACCCAGGAAAATATTTTAATCCAATCTGGCAGGCAAAGGAAGTTTGATGAGAGATTATAAAGAAACATCACAGTGACTGTCTTCATACCCAAACCAAATTTCTCCACTATCCTAAACTTACCCAAGTGGCTTTTCCAGCGTGTGCAGGCATCTTCCCCAGGGCTGATAACAGCCAGTCAGATCAGAATCCCCTATTAGCATTGTGCTGCTGAAATTTTGTGCAGCTGACATCAGATTGGGAGGCAGTGCCAACTCAGTGAAGGATCAGAATATCACAAGGAAGATCTGAAAGATGGAAAACTACTAGAGTGGTTCAGGTGGGATGAAATGCTGTGATACAAATGCAAGGTCATGCATGCAGAGAGTGCTGTCAGAGGGATCTGCTACAGGCTGGGAGCTCATCACTGGGAAATGACTGAAGTGGAGGAACAATGTGGGTGAGTGAGTTGACTTCAAGGAGCTGCTGGTAAGATGCAGGTGTGAGAAAGGGCAAACGTACTCCTAGGTGAAGCCTAAGGTACTTCCAGGCAAGGTGGAGAAGTGCTACTGCATCCTATATGTAGGGCTGGGATACCAAATTCCAGCAAGTGGGATCATGCAGAAAAGGACTATAGAGTAAATCATTGTGATGGGTAAACCCTGGCTGGACACTAAGTGCCCACTAAAGCCATTCTATCACTCCCCCCTCCTCAGCTGGGCAGGGGAGAGAAAATATAAGAAAGGGCTTGTGGGTCAGGATAAGGACAGGAGAGACCACTCACCAATTACCGTCACAGGCAAAACAGACTCAGCTTGGGGAAAATTAACTCAATTTATTACAAGTCAACAAGAGTAGGGTAATGAGAAATAAAACCAAATCTCAAAACACCTTTTGTCCACCCCTCCCTTCTTCCCAGGCACAACTTCATTCCCAGATTCTCTACTTACCCTCCCCAACAGCACAGGGGGACTGGGAATGGGGTTTACAGTCAATTCATCACACGTTATTTCTGCCACTTCATCCTCCTCAGGGGCAGGACACATCACACTCTTTCCCTGTTCCAGCGTGGGTCCCTTCCATGGCATGCAGTCCTTCAGGAGCAGACTGCTCCAGCATGGGTCCCCCACGGGGTCACAAGTCCTGCCAGAAAACCTACTCCGTGGGCTCCTCTCTCCACAGATCCGCAGGTCCTGCCAGGAGCCTGCTTCAGCGTGGGCTTCCCACGGAGTCACAGCCTCCTTCGGGCACCCACCTGCTCCGGCATGGGGTCCTCCACGGGCTGCAGGTGGAGATCTGCTCCACCATGGACCTCCATGGGCTGCAGTGGGACAACCTGCCTCACCATGGTCTTCCCCACAGGCTGCAGGGGAATCTCTGCTCCGGTGCCTGGAGCATGTCCTCCCCCTCCTTCTGCACTGACC